>OX940806.1:12130620-12730620 GCA_954870605.1 Acer campestre | reverse complement strand
TATTCTTTGTTAGTTAGTAATGACTGTATGGGTAAAGAATCTTTCAGGTGTTCCTAGCTTTGTTTTTCATGTTTGGCTTGCATGCCTCTAGGTTTTTTAGGGTTGTGTCCTCTGTTTTTTTGATGTTTTGTGGATTCTTTTGTTTCTTTTTTTCCTTTTTTTTTATTTATATTTATATATATATATATATTCTTGGATATTGCCTAGGGGTTTTTTAGCATATAATCGCTTGTGATGCTTTTCCTCCTTAGGTTAGTCCAATTTCATAAAAAAAATAATCTATTATAATATAATCCAATACAATCTAATACTATACAATACAGTGTATAAAACAAGCCTTAAATGCATGATGTGCAACATGACACCTAGCATGCATGTCTCTAAACAAGTGATGCCAATTTGCCATTCGAGGATGGCCACCTTCGATGAATGATGATTAAGAATGTTACCCTTGTTGATGGGCAACTCATCTAGGTCACCTGAGCCACCAAAGGTTCTTCGAAAGATGTGTTGTATACATGACTGATCCTAAGATTTTCGTGGCCCGATGTGAACTATAAAAATTGAGGAATAGATATTCTATGTAAGTTTATTTGATTTTTTTTCTCTAGTAAATATTTGTAAAAATCAATATAATAACTCAAATTTAAGACTATAAGACAACAAAATAGTAAATAAAAAGTTACCAAATTAAAATTCTTCCTATCAAAAGAGTTTTGAAGAACCCTCATTTTGATTTTCAATTTTTGTTCGAATGTCTGATAAGAGGCAATTTCTGATCCAGTGTTGTTGTTGTAAGAATGATAAATGTTTTTCTATTTGTGGGCTTTTTTCTAAAAAAAACATATGTGTACAGTGGGCCATTTTTAAAGTTATTTATGGGTCTGTTTTGTTTAAAATCGTATATGGACTATATTTTTTTAAAAAAAAATTAACTAAAAATTTAGGGACCCTTCAGAATCGGGGTCCGTAGGCGGTTATCTTACTAGGCTCCCCCTAGAACTAGGCCTAGCTGCATGGGTCAATTGTATCACTACCATGTAACATGACACTTGTCACCTTATAGCTATACAAGTGTCCCTCCACGCTTATAATGGTGTTGACAACACAACGAAGAGTCAGAAATAAGCCTATAAATACCACTTCAACAAGTAAACCAAGGTAATTTTTCTCATTTAATAATAATAATAATAATAATAAAAACCTCTACTTTTGCCTTGCATCCTTATTCAGGTACTAACTTAAGCATTGAAGGGTGTTCTCTAATATCTGTGTTGGCCACATAAATCGTTTGTTATTTTTCTATCTCTATGGGACTCTCAACACATCCTCCGAAGACCATCCCCATAAGGGGAGGGTAGAGGTGTAAAATGGGTTGTGTTGGGCCGACACAGCCCACAAATGCAAAGCCTATGTGGGCTATGGGCCGAGCCAGGCACGACATAAAATAATAGAGTGACGATAATGACACCCCTTTCGTATTCACACCCATCAAAATTTTTAAAAATTTTATATTTTGTAAATAAACCTCACTTAATGTCAAAAATATTCTTTCTTTAATTATAATGTAATTGTATTTTCGTAAGTACACATCATCAACATATATTATTATGTTATTATTATCTTTAATTCTATCATTGTTATTTCTAAAATAAAAAAATAAAAAATAAAAAACTTTCTATCACTAGTCTTAAAAAAAATAATTCTATTATCGTTCTTTCCCATCCATTTTTTTTTATCTTCCAAGTTTCCTTTCACAAAAATTAAATTCCATTTTTCTTCTTTTCTTTTTTTCTTTTTCTCTCTTGACGTGTCAAGCTGCTCTCTCCATTTCTTCTTGACTGTTTTCTATCAACAAAATCACTTCATTTTGAGGTTTTTTCTGTTGGAGATCCACTTTTTGTTTGTGAAAGTTGTAGGGAAGTAAGATTTATGTCATGTATCAATTGATTTGGAAGTATAGTTTAATTAAATTGAAGGGCAACTAATATTTATAAAAATAAAAATAAAAAGTCTAAAGCATATATGAAAGAAAAAAAAATACAAATAAACAATTTAAATGATTTTGCTCTTCTAGAAAATATATTTAAAATTAAATTTTAAGAGAGAATATAAGGTTTAAGAAAATGGAAAGAATTTATAATGATATATGTTAATATCAAATCATTAAAAGGAAACATTTTTTTACAAGATATTAAAATTGGAAACTAATTAAAAATTATTGTGGGTATACTTACAAACTATTTAGTCTAATTGGTAATTTTACCCAAGGGCATTATTGTATTTTCAAAAACATATTAAACTGGAATGTAAATACAGTTTTTGAGGGGTGTAAATATCGGTACTCAAAATAATATTATGTCTGACCATGGCATGACACGACAATTATATATAGACATAGCCCAACACGACTTGCATGCCGAGACGACTCAATACATATCGTGCTTGTGTCATGTCGTGTCCACTAGTGTACCACAATTAATTAAAATAAATAAATAAATAAATAAACCTTAAAATATTAAATATGAGATTGTACTTGATTATAAGTTTTAAGTTCTTAAATTTGTCTTGCATTTTTGTTTGAAAAAAAATTATTGTTTTAATACATAAATAATTATCAAACATTCAAGGAGGTCTCATTCTTTATTAAGTATAATATTAATTTGACTTGTAATTATAGATTATAACTGATGCAATTTTTTCAATAAAAAACAAATATCAAATCCTAATTTGGTACACCAAACTAGATTAGATTATTTATGGGATTGGAATTGATATGGAAGTAAGACATTTCTATTAAGACATTTCTATTTATATGATTTTTATTTATTTTTTTAAAAATGTAAAAATCTTATTATATGATTTAGTCCGCTTCTTCAAAATGACAAATCAAAACAAACATTGAATTAATACTTCATTTGGCTGACGTTAAACTTAATTGGAATCAAATGGTTTGAGATTGAATTGTTTGTATCATGTATCATGTATGAATGATTTGGAAATTGGAATTAATCACCAAATTTGATCTCTAGAGATCAAATTGTGATACGGTTGTTCGAGATGTGACAACGGACAATAATCGATCGCACGTACTACAATAACCCTAATTCCCTAATAAATGTAAAATCTTTCTGACGAAACTAGCTAGCTAGTACCATCTTTCGTTCTATCTCCATATTTTTAAGCCAATTAATCCACAATAAAAAAAATATATATCATCCGGAGAGAGAGAGAGAGATATAGGTTAAGAGTTATGAGTTGAGAATTGTCTTATGTGTTTGATATGTCGGGTATAATGATGTGAATGGACCTACAAATTAAGTACAGCCAAATCCTTGTGAAATAAATAGTGATCAAATGATGCTAATAATATATCATACATGGAGTTGTTGAATCAAATGTAAAAGCCCACCACTTGCACAAAATTTAATTATTTTTTTTTATTTTTTTCTTTTTGGCTTCATTTATTCTGTGGAATCTCTTCATCTTTATCTATATATATATATATTACGATATTTATGGGGATTCCCAATTTGTATGTTCCAAGCTTCATTGCAACGGTTACTTATGTGATAGCACGCAAAGGGACAGTACAGCTAGATTGGCTTCCTCTTCTTATATTATTTGCGAATATTTTTTTATTTTAATGTAGACCCCTCACATTTAGACCGTAAAGTGGTAGGTTCGAATCTTCTCCCTAAAAAAACAATATTTTCATTTCAATTTTCAATTGATGTAACAAACTAATAGTTGAGTTAACATTATTGTTAACACGCCTTAAATTTTTATATTTTAAATATTGTAGTTAGAATCTTAATTATAAGTTTCAACTTTCAACTTTTATGAGTATCATATCATTATTTTTAATTCAATTGAGTTGGCAGTTGGCACCGAAATGTTTGGTTATGAGCTTTTTTTTTTAGATATCCAGACCGTAAATGTATTGTCTGATATTGGTAGGTTCCAACAGTCTAATTATAATACTTAAAAAAAAATAAAAAAAAATTCTACTTTATCTAAATCCGGTGCTCAAATGACATGATATCACTATAATCCATTCATTTAAATCGTATTATATTTGTATGATTTAAATGAATTGATTATAGTGATGCCACATCATTTGGATACTGCCCAATTTTGAGCAAAGTATCATTATTGAAAGAAAAAAAAAGGTATGTTTCTATTGTTCATCTTATTTCACATATAAATACTTTGGACAAAATAATAATGAAGAGAATTGCATAAAAAAAGACAAAATAATAATGAAGTAGTAGTTTTTTTTTAATTTTTAAATGATTATTGAAGTAATGTCTTAAAAGGTTTTTTTTTTTTTTTTTTTTTAAAGTTTTTTTTTTTATCAGACATGTACGATTCGAATATCTACTTCCATAAATCGAGAGAGAGAAAACTTCCCATATATGTTTGTAAAATGTGTGTATGGTGTAATTCAAACCCCTCACCACCAATATGGAAAGGAGGTGTACTATCAACTCTACTAAAAAGGTGATGTGTAGTAATTGCTTAAAGGATTAAAGGTAAAGGCGTATTTCGGAGCATTTATTCCTAATTATATCACTCTAAAATAATGTGAAAAGATATGTAATTGTTGCAGGAGTGGGTGATTTTATATTGAGTTTCTATTCCGACAAAGAAACCTATTATTACTTAAAATGATTTTATATCGTGTAATAGGATGCCTTTACCGCTATAAAAGTATACAAGTTTTATTTATGTGAAAGGTGAGAGACTGAGAGTGTCAGTATTTTTTTTTTTTTAATAAGAAGAAAGATTATATTAATATATAGACTTATTTACGCTTGGCCCCCTAAATTGTACGTCAATTTACAATGTGCCCCCTGAATTATTTTTTAAACTCTCATTTTTTAGTAAAACCTTTATGTATATACCACTTTAAACGGGCAGTCAAGAGGCAATAAAATAAATTGTTTGTTAAAAAATGAGAGTTTAAGGGGTTTAACGTCTAAAAAAAAAAACATTGAAGTGACACACTACAATTTCGTGTACAATTCAAAGGGGTCTAGTATCAATAAGTCTAATATATAATTATAATTAAATTATGAAAGATGGTACATGTAATTAGGTCTAAGTAGACAATGCTTGACTTAAGTAGTCTTACGAACCGAAAGCTATTCAATAAATAAATAATCCTTTTATGGCTTTGTTTTCTTCCAGAACAAAAGGATCCATAATAGATTATTGTGATGAGTAAATCAGAAGCAAGAATTAATTAATTTTATTTCATGATTAAATATTGTTTTAAATCTTCTTTGTCTAACCTATGAAATGGATTGTTGTAATGTGTATAGCCACAGCTATATATATTAAATAAGAGTAGTAGTTTGAATCATGTTACCTACAGTCATTGTAGGATACAATTATGTCAAATGTAATGATTTTCCAAAACTTATTTATACAAAATCATAATTTAAGACAAATAATTAAAATAATAATAAAAAAAATTGATGGAATAGATGCTTCTATAATACCACTTGCAATTTGTTAGAAAAGATGGATTAAATACATTTATATGATCATACCTGATTCTCGTATCATACCATATGATATATTATAAGCGAGATTAATTTATTCTACTCATATTTTTATGTGGAAATATCTTTAAGAAGAAAAACTTATGTATGGAACGTTTTTATTACGACGTGATAGACACTGTCCATTAAAATTGTGACATTTAACTTAAGAACATAAAAATATATTTTAAAATCCTAATTTAATATAATTTTATTAGATGATCTCACCACGTTGTATAAGTTTTTTTGTCTGTGAAAGTTTATATATCGTGGCTTATAAGTTTTAATTTGCAAGGTCAAAATCAAAATGCAGGCACCCCTTGTGAACTGAGAGTAGGGTTCACGAGACCTGATTTGACCCACTTTAAAGTTTAAATTATAGATTCTCAGGTTTCCTTGTTTGTTCCCTTCAAATTCGGAAATTAACAAAAACAAAATCCCTTTTTTTTATTATTTTTTCTAAAATATGGGTGGATTCATGTAATCTCAAAATTTGGAAAAATATAGATATAGATGTGGGGTTGCCACGTCATAAATGGATTAAAATCATTTAATTTTTATTGAAAATATAAAAATAAAATGTAAGAATTAAAGTCGTATAAAATTAAAAAATTTAATCGGACGGCTGACTGTGAAACCCGTTCCATACAAGATTTTCTTATAAAGAAAACCGTGGGATTCTTATGATGATGTGGACAGAAAAATCCTCGTGACACGTCAGCGTAAAAAAAGTTGATGGAAACCCAACTGGGTGGAAATTGTAAAAGCATTGGTGAAGTGGACCCATTAGACTGCAATTAAGATGAGAGAGAATTTAAAGAAAAAGGAGGCTCGATTTCTTATACGACAGGCAAACATCCTCTCACAGCCAACACCACAGCCACAGGTCTCTAACAAGGAAAGTATTTTTTTTTTTAGGGGACTTTGAGAGGAGGCAAAGAACTCAGTTTTTTTCTTTTTCATCTCGTCTTTTAAAATTCATTTATACAGCAAAACTAAGAAAAAGATTTTCTAGAAGGTTGGAGGGGTCCCTCCAGAACAACCCATAACTTCTTCCTTGTTTTGGATAGCCTAACATTACCCATTATAATACCATTATAATATCATGAGATGGTTACTTGGTCTATATGTTTTCTTAGGGCTCATTTGATATATCGTATTGTATTTGATTATATTGTATTATTTTTATACAATAATATTTTAATGATATTTTGTATTATACTGTATTACGCTGTATTAATTAATACAATCTCCATACTCTGTATTAGCTAATACGACATTCATTGTATTAGACCATCTCTAATGCATATGCCAATACCAATGCTAAATTTGGCACAAAAAAGTGTAAAATGCTATATTTGGCATATCAATTTAGCATTGTGCTCCAATGCACAATTCTATTTAAAATACTATTTTTATTATTTTATTAATTAAAATTGTAAAAATAAACACTTACCATTAATACATTCATTATTTCTTTTAATACTCCAATGTAAAGTTCCATTTATGCATTTATTATCATTTAAAAAATACATATAATGACATTTTTGTAATTAAAAAAGGAGCATTTATTGCTGTGCCAAATTTGACATATGCTATATTGTGTACCAAATTTGCCACACAATACAGCATATGTCAAATTTAGCTCATCATTTGGCATTGCATTAGATGATGGTTTTTGCATTTTGTGCTAAATTTTAGCATTGGCACAAGAATTTAGCATAGCATTGGAGATGCTCTTAGACCAATTAAAATATATTACATAATACAATACGGTGAATAATACGAAACAAATCAAATATTATAATATATTATTCTAATACATTTTAAAACCAAACAACTACTTAATTAGATCAATTAGATGAATTAGTTAGTAGTGTCAACGTTGAATACTAGTTGTAGTGTCAACGTTGAATCAGTCTTCGGCCTTTGGCCGTCTCTTGATTTTGGCTCCTTTCTTTATCTATCTGCTGAATTTTCTCCTATTTACTACATATTTAATGTTTTTTACTTGCTTAATTACTTTCCTTCATGAATTTACCATCGAAATATAGGTAAATGTTTAAAATTAATCAACAATGAAATTACACAAGTACTGAATTATATTACATTCGAATAGGGACGAGTATTTCCCATAAATAATTGGATGATGTGAAATGTGATGTAGATTTTTGAATTAGGCTGTTTAATTAATGATAGATGTTAGAGGTTATTGAATTGTATAAAACTATAAATACAATTAATTAAATGGCTGCTAATTAAAATAGGTTTTTCCTCGAGGAGGGTATACTGTATAGTTGCCAAGCCCTAATCCAAAATTTAGGAATGGTGAAGTGGTGGGGTAGGGGTGGCAAATCGTGTTGGCGGGTCGTGTTGAGCCCAACACGAACACGACACGTTTATTTTTGACACGACACGAACACGACACGTTTATTAAACGGGTCAAACCCCATAAACACGAACACGACACGAATATAAATAGGTCAACACGACACGACACGGCTAACCTGTTTATTATACGGGTCAAATCGTGTCGGTTTAACACGATACGTTTAAATGACCCGTTTAACCCGTTTAACCCGTTTAACCCGTTTAGTAAAAAAAAATTAGTGTCAACCAGTTTAACCCATTTAACATGTATAAAGAACCCGTTTAATACATTTACCACAAAAATAAAGAAATACCTGCCAAATAAAAACATACATACAATGAAATTAATAATTACATATCCAACTAATTAGCCATAATAAAATTCAAAAGTCCAAATAACTTCTTGCAAACAACTTAAAAGTCTAAAACAGGTCCAAATGTGCATGAACACAATCCAAAATTACATAAGCACAAGTTCAAAAGTGCATAAGCACCATTAAACTAAACTAATTTAGAGGCGGCACTCTCCATGATCGATCCTCCTCCACACTTAGGTTCAAAATGTCATCAGTAACTTCTTCCACTCCAATAGTTTCACTCACTGCAAAAAAAATATTAATGTTATTAAATACAAATATTTATCAAATTCAAAAGTAGTTAGAAAAAAAGATTAACATATGTTGCCTAGATCTACTGATTGTCAATGTAGTAGATAATTGTTAACTGGCACTTCCAATTTTGGTTACAAATGAAGATAAAGAGAATGATTGAAATGAACTTCACTTTGTTGACCAGGGCTCCTCTTTTCTTGGCTTTGCTTATATGTTGCTGATACAGTCCACTTTCTTTAAGTTTCTAGGGGTTTTTCAGATTACTAGATACTTTTTCAAAACGACCCAATTTTCAGATGATAAGAATTTAGAGTATTATTTTATTTTTCAACCCAATTATATTTGCTATTCAAAGACCATCATAATATTGGTCCACTATCAAAGAAATTACAGATCTATCTTCGGAACATTAAATCAAAACCCATCGTTTTAGTTTTAGGCTTTTAGCTAAATAAAATCAGATCTATATTATATATTCTGGAACATTAAATCAAAATCAACCATTTTAGTTTTAGCTAAATAAAATCAGATTTATATTCTAAATCAGATCTATATTATATATTCTGCAACATTAAATCAAAATCAAAACCAACCAGTGGTAGGTGCTAACTAAAATTCACCAAAATTAGGACATTACCTCTTGCTGCAGTAGTGCAGCTGCACATAAGGTTTAATAGCTAAAAACACATTCTCTATGAAAATCAAACTAAGTAAAGTGAATCATTCAAGAACAAGCAGAAATATCCTTTTTAAAAAATAAAAAAATAACTCACCGTAAAAAATCGAAGTGGAGGATGCGAGAGCACAGAGCAATGAGTTAGACGGAGAAAGAGGTGTATATGGAGGCGTTGCAAGAGGTTGAGTTTGTTGTAGATCGAAAGAGAGAACAAGAGAACGAGAGAGAGAGAGAGAGGTCAGAGAACAAAAATTTGGTATTTGGTGGCTGAATGGATTCTTGAAAGTAGAGTGGGGTTAGGGTTTTTTTAACTATTTATATTGAAATGTACATTTACATAAATATCTTTAATATAAATGAAATTACAAATTTACCCCTATTATTCGTGTCAACCCGCGACACGGTGGGTCAACACGAACACGACCCGTTTATTAAACGGGTTAGACGGGTTAACACGATTATTGACACGACCCGTTTATCCTCAACCCAAACCCGCAATAATCGTGTTCGTGTCGTGTCGACCCATCGTGTCGTGACCCATATTGCCACCCCTATGGTGGGGACTGGGAAAATTAAAGGCTGAAAGTGGGAGGACTGAGGAGTACTATTAGAACCGAAAAAACAGAAGTAAAGGTAATATCAGAAGTTTCAACGTACGATTCATAAAAGTCAACAAAAGTTAATGTGACTGCTTTAATTTCCACAACAATAAACTAAAACCTACCTAGTTTCTCTACTCTATATTAGGAATTTCTCCTCTAATGCAACATTAGATGCCTTGCCAGTCAAACCTTCTTTTCAAACACTTGCATAGTTGCGTCACTCATTCATCCTATTCCCTACATTTCATTAATTTTTTTTTTTTTTTTTTTTTTTTAAAAAAAAGAAGATTTTTTTTAGAGAATCCCACTGCTCAGAGGAAATTTTCTATCCACGGCATTGCAGCCTATTAAATAAAATCATATCATGTGATTGGTTTCGCTATTATGTGTGTACGTTATGCGGCGAATCCAGAATTTTCTATCTGACGGAGCTGAACCAAATGCTAGTTATAAATTTTCATTTAAACAACCTTATAGGAAGTTTAATTATTAAACCATTAATGGTGCACACAAACGGCAAAAGTCAAGGGTAATCATATTGTTTATATACCTACCGGCTATATAATAAAATATTAAGAGGTAATTACCTTAGTGGCCATCAACTTATGCCACCACTATCAAAATGGTTACCAGATGAGGAATTGATTTCAAAATAACCATTTTTAGCAAACACTGTTACACTAATGGTCATTCCGTTCAATTCCATCAAATTTCATCCAATAAGTGGCATTTTGGTAAATAAATGGATGACATTAATTTATTTTAGATATTTCTTGGAAATCAATTTTTTTGTTTTTGTTTTTTAAAACAGATAATTATATTTAGTGTGTGTATGTATGTATAGCATATCTCAAACATATATATATTGAAAAGATTAAGGCTACAAAATCTAAAAATTCTAAAAAATATATTTGAGATAAGTTGAAAAGAAATATATATATATATATATATTCTTTTTTTAAGAAGCTTAAGGCTCAAAAATCTAAAAAATCTAAAAAGTATATTTGAGATCAGTTGAAAAGAATATATATATATATATATCTGTATCCATGACGAAAGAATCACCAATTATAAAGAATCTATAATTGGTATAGTAGAGTCAAGCCTTACTTATGGACCCATTTATTTTTAATGTTATCCAAACTTTCAAATAAGCCTTAAATCTGATGAACATAAAGAGAAATGCCTAATTGTAGATATCCAAATCCACAACTATGAATTTCTGAAAGGATCCAGTCCTTATAACCTTGTTTACAGAGTCCATTATCGCGTCTTATCCTTCTGACTTATTCCTAGCTATATACCTCCTAAAATCCCAACAGGCCAAACCATTTGCTATAATGCATCAAAAGCTGTTAACATGATGGTTCCAACTTCTATCCCTTGAGATAGGATTAAGTTCCCAGATAGCTGGATAAAAGAAAGAGTTGACAAACCCACATTTAGACCACTTATAAGAAACATAGATGATTGTATATCCGACCAAGACGGTAACTTAAGAATATCTTTCAGGCCTATAGAAAGATCTCTCACCAGCAGAGAATCTACAACTGCTAGTAGCAATTTTGCAAGTAGCAAGACGTTCCTTATCTAGTAGATCCAGACTAAGGATAGCCAACCAAATACCTAATTATAGACCAAGCCATAGTGAAGCCTCTTCACAATCAAACCTTATTCATAGGCAAAGGCGTTCTATCGTACCACCTATAATAGAAACCAGAGAACTACCTACTCATATAACTAGTGTCTATAAAACACCAGAACAAGTAGCCCAACCAATTCATGTTTATGACAATGAATGACCATTATCTCCAACTCCTTCTTAAGTCCTCACAGAAATATCTAACCATGAACCCAGAATCAGAACAATAGATGTTCTCAATAACCCCAAAGAAATTGACAAAAATTATTTATCCTAAGAATATTACTATCCTAAGAACACTACTATGAGAGAAAAATATGAGAAAAATTACTCAAGTCACAAAAGAAAATAGTTCCATTCTAGATGGATGAAATGTGTAGAGACATTAGAAACAAGGATACCATTCTTCCAATGGTACACTAATAGGCACAATCTAGAAGAACAATGTCTTGTCTTAGACCAGAAAAACTTCAAGACTTATAAATTCAGTAAAGGAGATGAGACAAGAATGCACCCTCCTCCCAAGAAAAGTACTATTAAAATAGACAATGAAACCCCATGAAACATTAGTGAAACCCTAGAATGTGTCACTTTTATCATGTTTGACGAAGAATTACCCCATGGCGTAGCAACTTCCTCACACCAGATTGGTGTTGTCATAAAACAAAACAATTTTGCCAATGAGTACCTTACAACCATCGGAGAACAACTAGACAAAATAGAAAACAACTATCTCAAACACCTATTATCCAGACAATACAATCAATCTCTAACATTCCCCATCATAGAGATTATAAAATGAAATCCAAAATTGCTGAATATGAACTGGGAACAATCTTATTCCCCGACACTATTGGGATAGAAAAATGCTTTGATAGCTTTACTATTGATTTAGAACTCGTCAAGATGCTACAAGAGAAACTAGACAAGATTCCCAAACCAAAAGTTCAAACTTTGGATGACCATATTTCCTCAACCCCAGAATCTGATGTAGAAATTTCAGACTTAGAAAATATGATTCAGAAATTGACAACTTCTAGAATAGACAATAGTTTTTATAATAAATACAACAATGACCCAAAACCCTACTATCCCAGACCAACACCTCCAGACCTCCAGTATGAAGAATCTATGTCATATAGAGCCTATACAGGCAATGCTTGTTATCAATTTAACGTTGATGGATTGTCATAATATCATATTATGAATGTTATTAGACAAATGTACACCATAGGCTATATTTATATTAAAAAACATAATATGACCCATAGCGATGTAGTAAATTCACTTGCATCCGGCTTCGAAGGATAACTCTTGGGTTGGTGGACTTATACATTGTCACCCACTGTTAGAGCAAATATTATTGCTCATACAAATGAGGTAGTTACCTCTACACCTTTATTCAGAACAGCAACTGATGCTCATAAAACCTCAACTACACCAGAAGCCACATCCTATACCACTAGAACCTCCCAACCAGATGGTATAAATGTATTATGTCATACTATTATTCTACATTTTATTGGAAATCATAACAGATTCCAAGACAAAGAATATTCCAAATTATAGAATCTTAAGTGTAAAAAACTTAGTGATTTTAAGTGGTATAAGGACATTTTCCTAACTAAAGCTTTTCAGAGGGCTGATAATGCCAATTCCTATTGGAAGGAAAAGTTCATATCTGGACTAACTTTCTTATTTGCTGACAAAGTTAGAGACAAAATGAGGGAACAAATGGCTAGCCTATACTGGTCCCAAATTGATCTCAATACTTGGACTTATGGGAAAATCATAACAATAATCAATATCGTTGCTATACAACTATGTATAGACATTAGACTTAAGAGCCATCTTAAAAAACAAAAGCTCACTACTAGAAAAGAATTTGGTTCTTTGTGTGAGCAATTTAGTTTTGATAAGCTTCCCACCCATAATAGGAAAAGACATCATGACAAGAAAACAAAACCCTACAAGAGACAAAAATTAGTGAAAACCCATAAATGTTCCAAACAATTTGAAAATTTTAGAAAACCTAGCAAAAACAATAAAGCATGCTATAAGCATGGAAAAGAAGGACATTTTGGCAAAAATTGCCTTGAGCTGAGAAAACTCAGAAACAAAATAAGAACCTTAGACATTAATGAAAAAGCCAAAGAAAGACTTATCCAAACCCTCTATGAAACAGATACAGAAACCAATAGCAGATAGATAGAATCCGAATCTAACAATAAAGTCTTAGTTTAGGAAGATTTAAATTTAGAATCTTTAATAGACAATTATGGTGAATCGCAAATCTGCGATAAGCAGGCCTGTACTTTCAAAGAAGTCAATGTTCTTGATCAATCTGATTTTCCCCTAATAATAGGAATGATTGACGACATTGAAGAACCTATCCTTAAAGCCAATTTTATTAGGCAAGTTTAGCAAAAAATTACTAAAGTATCTGCCCAACCTACTAAGCCAGTAGAAGAAAATAAGCCAATGACTTCCTCTATTGTTCCAAATTTTGACCAAAATGTTTTACAAAAATTCCACGATAACCAAAGGAAGGTTACAATCCCAGAACTCCAAAAAGAAATCCAAATCATTAAAAAGAAAATAAAAGACTTAAAAATCTCCACACAAAGACTACAACAAGGTCTAGAAGATTCCAAAAAAGCCAGAAGCAAACCAAAATCCAAACAACCTAGCTTTAAGAGTTCTAGTGACTCGGACTCATCTAGCACTAGCAAACCTGAACTAGAACAAATTCTAGCCAACATTCTTTCTAGAAAAAGAAATGGAACCTAATGCAGCAAAAGTCAATATTGCCAAACCTTTTAGGATACAAAAATGGTATTGTGACATAGATATTATAATCTCCTCTGACTATAATCTTAGGGTCAATGCCCTTATTGACTCAGGAGCTGACCAAAACTGCATCAAAAAATGACTTGTCCCTACAAAGTATTTAGAACCAACCTCAAAATCCTTATATGGTGCCAACAAACAAAAATTAGGTATCAGTTACAAGTTAACCAATGCCAGAGTTTGCAACTCTGGAGTTTGTTACAATTCCAATCTCCTTATGGTTAAAACTCTATCACAAAATGTCATTCTTGGTTTACCTTTCCTTAAAACTCTATCCCAAAATGTCATTCTTGGTTTACCTTTCCTTTACCTCATCACTCCATTTACCACCACTGATGAAAGATTGGTAACTGAGTACTTAGGAAAGGAAATTCTATTTCCTTTTACCTTCCCTGTCCTTGAAAGAGAATTAAATTCTTTAAAAAAATACCAACATAGGAAAAGACAATTCTATCTTTCTAGAATAACAAGTTAATGATCTCAACATGAAAGAAAACCAGTTATCTTTCCTGAAAGATGACCTTAGATTTGAGAGACAAAGAAGGTATATAGAAGAACTTAGAACACAATAAAAAATCAAGGACTTCAAGACTAACCTAGAAAAAGAAGTTTGTTCTTCTTTTCCCAATGCTTTTTGGGATAGAAAGAAACATATAGTCAGTCTTCCTTATAATAAAGATTTCTCAGAAAAAGGGATACCAACCAAAGCTAGACCTATTCAAATGACCTCTGAACTCCTTGAATATTGCAAGAAGGAAATCCAAGACCTATTGCAAAAGGGACTTATCAGGCCTTCCAAATCACCTTGGAGTTGCCTTGCTTTCTATGTAAGGAAGAATGTCGAAATAGAAATAGGAGTCCCTAGACTTGTTATTAATTATAAGTCTATAAACGAAGCCCTTCAATGAATTCGGTATCCCATACCTAATAAAGCAGACTTATTAAAAAGACTTTATAAGGCCAATATATTTTAAAATTTTGACATGAAATCAAGATTCTGGCAAATCCAGATTGCTGAAAAAGACCGATATAAAACTACTTTCACTGTCCCTTTTGGGCAATATGAATGGAATGTTATGCCATTTGGATTGAAAAATGCTCCTAGTGAATTCCAATGCATTATGAATGAAACAGATGTTTATCCATTTGTCACCCTAATGCTCCAAAGATAGTTGAAACAGATGCCTCTAAATTAGGGTTTGGAGGAATCCTCAAGCAGATTATTGACGGGAAAGAATACCATATTAGATATGTTTCAGGATCTTGGAATGATACTCAGCAAAAATATTCTACTATTAAAAAAGAAATTTTAGCAATTGTTTTAACTATACAAAAATTACAAGATGATTTGATCAACCAAAAATTTGTTTTAAAAATGGATTGCCAATCTGCAAAATTCATTTTGAAAAAAGATGTCAAAAACCTTGTTTCAAAACAAATATTTTCTAGATGACAAGCTTTATTATCAGCATTTAATTTCACTATTGAACATATCAAAGGATCAGAAAATAGTCTATCAGATTTCTTGACCACAGAATTTTTGCAGAGTAAAAAACCATGAGTAGTAGCAAGAGCAGGCCCCGAGGCCCCATGCCCACTATTAGGCCAGACTTATCACTTGACTTATCGCCCAACAACAGACTTATTACGACTTATCAAGGCAACAACCAGATTGCACTGACCTACCATGAGGACAACAATTTAACCCCAAAACCTAGTCACAAAGACAAATATGCCCTAAACTTATTAACTCAACCTAACACTCTAAAACCATTAGGACAAATTGGAGCTTCCTTTCCTAGGCCTACTATTACAGGACTAATTCAGATTTCAAACAGCTTTTCCCCACTAAAATCAGAATCTCCATCCTTTAAGACAATTACCTCTTCCTACATTAGCCCTTATTCCTCCAAACAAGATAAATTAACCCAAATAAATCAATCTCAGATCACTTCATCATCTTTCCCAAAGGTCAATTCTTCAATTTACCAATACCAGATTAAACCCTTTTTTGATAGATATTTCGCGGTATAGACACCACTATTACTTGAATATTATTTCAAGGAACCCAAAAAACTGGCGGATGCAGTCATTGATCCCTTGTTTTGCAGAATTCTTGAAGATATAACAAAAATACACATATTTTATGAATTCATCCTGGTAGACACAGATTTCATCTATGTGTCTGATGTTTTTGACAAAATAGACAAATAAAAGTTAATTTTGTGAAAAATTAAACTTTGCAAAATCATCACCTTGGACCAATTGGGGGGGGACCCAACGAGAAAAACTAATTTTCAAGACCATTCCATGTTTCTGAATATTCTTACTGGGATTATATAGATGCATGGACAAATGTTTTATACGGACAAAACTCGAGTAATTCCTTATCCTGGTTTGTCTATTTTGACAAAGATTTCCCACTTCAAATCCCTTTTTGGTTTCTTGAATGGTGGGATAAATATGGTCCAACTATTGACGTCCTTCCTCATCTTGTCAAGGAAGGGTATGCTCAATGGATGAATTATCTTTCAAAACCAAATGATTGGGATTTCATCCCCAACTTATTACTTTTTTTTAAGCATTTCAGTCTAACCTAGATTCTAATGCTTGAATATGCGATCAAAGACAAAATGGTGGGAAATGTCAATGTTCCCTATTTTAGTCAACAAACAAAAGTTAGTGGTGGAGCGGCATGAATATTACAGACCATGGTAAAGATAAGGTTAACAGCTGGTTCTTAGAAAACTCTACTCTCTGCAAATGAACTCACCAGTCTCAATTCTTAATGGCCAAGTCCCATAATCAAGCCAGGATTGCCGCTGCAAGCACCCCTGAAGAGTTAAGAAAAATATCACAAGACATGGAGAAGACAATGACCAATATGTCCCAAAAAGACTCAAAATCAGAAAACCAAGATGAAGATGATGATCTTCTTGATGATGATGATGACCCCATTGATGCTCACAACTATTTTGGACATGACTTATCACCACAGCAGAGGCTTTAGCCTCGTCAGATTCACCAGACTTATCCTCAGAGAACATGAAATCCATTATCAATTATCATGACTCATCATTTGTCAACAATTATGGTCATCAAATATCAGTAGAGTGTCGGCAGATAAAGACAATTTGTGAAAAAAAAAAATTTCGGCAGAAAATGACAAACCCAACAGTTCCAGTCAATCTATCATGCTCCAGCAAGAATCTACTGCAAAATCCATATGTAATAATTATGTTTGTAGCCATGGTTAGTTTATCTTGTAACCTGAGTAAGTCTTCCTTTATGAGGATAGCTCAGGATGGGTTTTAGGCAGGTTCGGTTTTCATAATCCTTCTCCCTTCTCTGTAATCTTTCTTTCCTGTTGTAACCTTTCCTCTCCTAATCTTTTCCCTCTCTTTTGTAAAAATCCTAAACCTTGAATAAAGTGTGCGACTTATTTTCTATATATCCATTGTTCATCACTGCTGTCAGACTTATACTGATATTGTAAGTATTATTATTGTTATTTTAATTGCTCATATCTATTTTAATTTAGTCCTATCCAATTTATGTTTCTACTTTTGCTATACATTATCTTGTATATATTATCTTATTTGCTTGTTCTGCGTTTAGGTATCAGAGCCAATTATAAAGAATAATATATATATTCTTTTTTGAGAAGATTAATGCTATAAAATCTAAAAATTCTAAAAAATATTTTTGAGATAAGTTGAAAAGATATATATATGTTTGAGATATGCTATACGTATATACACACATTAAATATAATTATTTGTTTCAAAAAACAAAAGAAAAAATTGATTTTCAAAAAATATCTAAAATAAATTAAGTCATCCCCTTATTTACTAAAATGCTACTTATTGGATAGAATTGGATGGAAATTGATGGAATGACCATTAGTGTAACAGTGTTTGCCAAAAATGATCATTTTGAAACCAATTTCTCATCCGGTAGCCATTTTGATAATGGTGTCATAAGTTGATGGCCACCAAGGTAATTACCTCATTTATTAATATTGTGTTGAGCACTACTTGTCTTCTATAAATTTAATAACAAATTAAAAACTTAAAAAAAAAATTTAAAATTGCTGACGGGCCACAATGATTCGCCCCTGGTGTTCGTATAGTCACGAATTTGGATCCTTTACCGATCCCATCTTTTTCCTGACATTACCTGATCTCATGACATATAAGCATTGCAATGAATGAGTTAAGATATGATTGATTTTCACAACCACTTTATAAACAACCAATCACATGCTTTAAAAAGATTAAGAAAAAAAATAGATAAGCAGATGATCCAAATCCATATAGTTACATGGTTAGTTGTTAGTTATTGAATTTCAATCAAAGAGTCTTTGAAATTATTATTTTTTTTTCTCAAATATTACGATAATTCGGAGTTTTTAGATGAATGAGAGAGAGACTCAAATTCACTTGGACCAACCTTTTGTTGTCTCAAGGAGTTTTTGAAAATTAAAAAAGAAAAAGACCCAACAACTATATAATAGTACAGGTAACTAAATTCATCATGTGACAGGGTAATTAATTGGATTAGTTTAGTGTTTTCATTTCACATATTGGCCGCATGTATTATAATTGATGCACCAAAGATTGTTTTCATTGGTGGGGGTTTAGGCGATGACAACAAAGTCTTTTAGCCAATTAACGGCTGTGATTTGGTAGAAAATGTGATTCTTGGGATATACCCATTATTTTAGGGTAGTAATAGTATTATCATCATCCTCAATGTACCTACCTAGGGATCTCTCATAAGATCCCGTGTCCCAGTAAAAAGGTAATAAAATACCTCTATCCATGCGTGCGTGCATGCATGCAAATTCACCTTTGGTGTACATTAGCATACGTGCTTCCACTTCAGCTAATGTACGCTTCAAGACAGCATAGTATAGTACATAATACCGTTTGAGTCCTTTCCCAGGCAGTTTGCACACTTCCCCATACACACAAATAAATGAAAACTATTTATTTAATTGACGCGTGAAAGGTGGGGGCCATCAGCCATGAGACGGACGTTATAAAGCTTATATATCAATATGTATAAATGTATACGAAACGAGAGGAGAACTCCACCGAATCCGAAATCAGCTTTAACGGGATTGACCCCATGATTAACGGCGTTAACATAGCCCGTGTATGATATATTGATATGGGAAGCAAAGACCAGTCCGTGGCCGTGGATTGCGCTGTAAGTGATACTTTTAAGATTTCATGACTGGGTCCGGAACTGGGCCAACGGCTATTAGCTGCTGACGTGGAGGAGACAAGATGTCACGTCAGCTCAGCAACTACTGTTTACGGTGTAGTATTTATATGAAATCAGAAATTCAATTCTGAAATAAAATATTAATTTTTCACATTTTGTAAATTATACATTGATATGTAATGAACAATAATTTGGTTTTATTCAAAAAAAAAAAAAAAAAAAACAATAATTTGGTGTTGTGTCGAACAATTTCCACCCATATAAACACATTAGAGTAGATCACATCGAGATTATCTACGGATTCTAATTTTCTATCTTAATTAACTTGCACTAATTTTGAAATTGAATCACCAATATAATTGTAGGTTTTGAAGTAGTTTTTCAAAAGAATAATTCTAAATATCCCACCTAAAATCCAATTTTTTTCATCCCAATATATGTGGTATCTAAAGTGTCAAATTGTGAGTAAATACAAATTAATGATACTTTATCTCACCTACCACATATATCCATTCACTATCTGACATTTCAAGTGTCATATGTATTGAGATGAAAAATGTAGGATTTTCGGTGAGTTCATTTTTACTCATCTTCCTTCAAGAGAGGTAAGTATTACCCCCCTTCCCAGCACATGACATGTGTCTAGGAAGGAGGTATTTTTGTTTAAATACATGACAGTTTTTGGATAAAAATACCCCTCCCTTGACACATGTCAAATGTTGGAGAGATGAGTAATGCTCACCCCACAAAATTAATCTTATTTTAGATGGGAAATGTAGTATTACTGTTTTCAAAATTATAAATTATCTACCTAAAAAGGAAAATAAAATAATTTTCAGTTAAAAGGTAAGCGTGTATTGATCACGTTCACATTATCACATATAAAGAGCGTATATGTTAGTATAGTAGCTGAAATCCAGTCACGTGGCAAAACTGTGTGTCGTGTCAAAGTGTATAGGCGCCCAATTATATTGATGTTGGCCCACGCGATTCGTGTTTGATTGGAGCGTTTTCACCTTTTTGTTCCATTAAATGCCCTCTTACCAAAAACACCATCGTAATTGCAACATTGGGAAAACCAGCAGTTTCTGGACCACACAAGGGTATTTTTGAAACAACTCATCAATTGAATCCCCTCGAAACGGGGCGGCTCGACGGTTGAATTGCCCCCGGATGAGTATTGTAGGAGAAATACTGTCTCAATAAAATCACACCATTTATCTCGATAACATAAATATATATTATTAAATTATAATTTAATATAATTTCATTGAACAGTCTCATTAGGTGGCAGTCTCATTAGGTGGTAATCTCATTGGTGGTTACCTTGCCGGTTTAGAGTATTTCCAACCATACTCTTTAAATTTTAGATATTTAAACTAAAAAAAATTATGGGCAATTTCAGTAAAATCCTACTTTTTGATAAAATGTTATCTATTTAAACGTCTTTGGCATATTAACAACTTAAGTCCCTTGTTTTTTCAAAATAAATTACTTTAGTCCATTTTTCCAAAATACTAATGGTCAACTCTATCTATATATAAGTACAATTTTACCCTTATTACAATGATTTATTGAGTTTCAAAAATAAATGATACTAAAATGGTTTATAAAAATAAATAAATAAATAAATAAAAACTAATGGATTATGGTTTAAAGTATAAAGTTAAAATAGATAATAAATTGAAAGTATTTTTATAAATTAAATATATATATATATATAAAGGATTTCAAAAAATATAAAGATTTTTTTTTTTTTTTTAAGTAAATGGATCTCCACAATACGATCGATTCAAATCCAATGGTGGAGATCTATTTACATAAAACAACTTTCTTTTTATTTTTTGAAATACTTTTAATTTGTTTTAAATACTTTCAATTTATTATTTATTTTAAACCATAATCCATTAGTGTTTTTTTTTAAAAAAAAAAATTATTTTTTTTAGAATTTTTTTTTGTTGTTTATTTATTTTTATAAACCATTTTAATATTATTTATTTTTGAAACTCAATAAATCATTTGACAAGGGTAAAATTGTACTTTTATATATAGCTAGAGTTGACCATTAATATTTTGGTCAAATTGACTAAAGTGATATATTTAAAATAAAAATAAAAAGACTTAAGTTGCTAATATGTTAAAAACGTTTAAATAGGTGACATTTCGCCAAAAAGTAGGGACTTTAGTGAAATTACTCCAAAAAAAACTATTTTAGCCAGTAACTTTTCATATGATTAGGGATGGCAACGGGACGGGTCGGGGTCGGGGAATACTTTACCATCCCCATCCCCGCCTCCCAAAACCATCCCCATCCTCGCATTAAGAGAAGCGGGGCTGGGGGTGGGGATTCCCCGTTGGAGGGGCCTTCCCCATACCCGCCCCATTCCCCGTTTAATATAATTATATATTTAAAAATTACAACTTTAAAAAAAAAAGTATAAATTCAATTATATATTATAAATATATATAATATATATATTGACAAACATGGTGTCAAAATATTCAGTTATATATTGACAATCGTGGTGTCAATATATATCTATATAATATATATATATATATTCAGTTATATATTCCAACAAATCATAACCTAACCAAACATGGTGTCAATATATATAAATGATTAAAAAAATATGAATATTATATATTATATTATAAATATGTATATATAATATATATCGGGGCGGGGATGGGGCGGGGGGTGCTTCCTCCGTCCCCACCCCGCTTCAACTTCGGGGACAAAGTCTTGTCCCCATCCCCGAATATTGTCCTCCATCCCCACCCTGTTCGGGGCAGAGCCCCGCGGGGCCCCGACCCCACGGGGAATATTGTCATCTCTACATATGATCACTTTAACCAGCCTATCTATTATAACTAGTCATTAATATTTTAATATTTTTTGAATTTAAAATATAATTAAATTTATTTTGTTTCAAAATTGACATCATTTTTCAATAAAAATAGTTTTAAAATAATAAAATAATAGGAGAGAGAAAATAGCTAGCAAATAATGGCTCCCTACATTTGGAGAGTGCCTTTGTAGTTCTCTAAAATAGAGAGCTATAAGAGCATCTCCAACCATGCTCCCTAAAGCCACTCATTAGCCAAAATAGTTAGTGGGGATGGTTTTTGGCACTCCAACCACTCCTTATCAGAGCATCTCCAACCATGCTCTCTAAATTTTAGCTATTTTAGATAACAACTTTTCATGAGGTCACTCCAAACATCCTCTCTATTATAGTTAGTTATTAATATCTTAATATTTTTTAATTTAAAATATAAATAAATTTATTTTGTTTTAAATTGTAAGAAAAAGAATAATCAACTTAAAAATATTAAAAAAAAAAAGAAAAAAAAAAAAGAGAGAGAAGATAGGGAGCTTGAAATGGCTTCTTACATTTAGAGAGTCTCTTGGTGGTTCTCTAAAATAGGAAGCCATTTAAAGAGCTCTTTGGAGTGCTCTAAAACTATCTCCACTAGCTATTTTAGCTAAGGAGTGGGTTTAGAAAGTCCCATTGAAGATGCTCTTATGGCTCTCTATTTATCTCAAGAACATAAATATATATATTTTTAAACTATAATTTGATACAATTTCATTAGACGGTCTCACTAAATGTCAATTTTATTTGCGGTTGCCTTGCTTGACTCGGAGAAGTATTGCACTTGCCTGTCCCATTTAAATTTCTCTCATTTATTTATTTATTTATTTTTGCGTTAAAAGAATAAAATATTTATTAAAGGTGAACCTCTTTTTGGTACCCAAAAGTCTTTATAATCATTAATTTAACCCCTAAGGATTCATACTTTCTTATATTGTGTTTCTTCTACCCTCCCCGCTGTTGTCTTATACTTTTTATTATTATTGTTGCTTTTTATTATTATAGTTTTTGGCACTTTATTCCTCTTTCAAGAATTCAAAGTTCAATTTTCAATCTTAGGAAAAACTATTGTTTCAAGAGTCTTGAAGAAGGAGGGTTAAAGTGAGCAAACCATTATTTAAAAGGAATAAATATAATTAAGAGGTGCATTGTTTACGATAAGGTGTTATGATTATCTATCATTTCATTTCATTTTAGGTGATTAATTTAACACCTTTGTGAATATTTATGCTTACCTACTTTTCACTCAAACAGAACAAATAAATGGAAATCCGTTTTCAAATTGGGGAACTTTTGATTCAATAAGACGGGGACAGAACTCGAAAAATTACTTCGAGAGTTGACCAAAAGAAAAAATAATCTTATTATTTCAAAATTAGGTAAAAACCTGTATACAAGTAAAAACCATAATATTAATATAGTTTTTACGATAAGATCTGGTTGACTCAGTGTTACTTACATCCAAGAGGTTGTGAATTCGATTTATATCTCTTCTCCTAAAAATATAAAAAAAATGTTTTAACATTACCACCGTCTAATGTGACTCTTATTCAACTTGACAAACTTACACATTTTTTTTTTTAATTTATCTAAATTTTATCGTACTTTTATTTGTTATATGTTATTTATTTATTTATTTATTTTATTTTGAAGCTGTTGTTTATTTTGTTCTATTAATTTTTCGTTTATTTTTTTATAAATTTTGTTCTATTAATTTTTTTTAAAAATTGGTCACCTATATTACCACGTTCGAGTATATATATAAAAGAAAAAGGGTTTTAACATTAAAGCAAAATGTTGATTTTCATATTTGGTTTCCAGACAATACATGTGTTGGCATTTGGCAAAGGCTTTGATGACTCTTTTTTGTATCCATTTCCATGATTCCTTTGAAACCCTTCTTTTAATTATTTTATTTTATATTTATTTTAGAAGAAAATAAAAGAAGACAAAAAAAAAAAAATATATATATATATATATAAAGGTAAAAATTTAAAAATAAAAAATAAGTGACAGAATACATTCGAAAACCCCGTGTAAAGACATACCAATCATGTATTGATGTGAGTGGTTCGGCGCTCTCATCCCTTAAGTAAGGTCGTGGGTTCAACTCCCATTGTGAACGGAGCTACACATATTGTGAGCACTTTACCTCTTAGTGGGCCGATCCGATGCGAGTCCGGATTAGTCGGGGTGTGGTCTGGGGGTGTGGTCTGGGCGATTACACCTTATGGTGGATCCGCCCCACTCAGAAACCGAAAAAACCCGTGTACAGACATAGCGACACTCGACCTTTAACTCTCACCAATAAAAACACCTCCTCTCTCTTTTTTAGCTCATAGCTGTACATCACAGTCATATTCCTCCGTCTTCTTCAACACACAACGCTCCTCTTCCTCCTCCTCCTCTATTCCTCATATATATATTTATCATCACCACACGCTCGTTCACACTAGGAGAAAGAAAGAAAGAAAAAAAAAACCCCAACAAAATACAAGACCAAGAGACCACACAAGAGAGAAAGAAGCGAAAAGAGAGAAAAAGATGGTGGTGTCTTATACAGATTGTGTAAAGCTCCTAGCTTTCTCTCTTTTCGTGGTTGCTGCTTCTGGGTTCTACAGGAATATGCCTCTTGTGCCCTTTGATGAAGGCTACACTCACTTGTTTGGAAATGATAACCTTGTTGTTCACAGAGATGGCAAATCTGTCCATCTATCTCTTGATGAAAGAACTGGTCTCGGTTTTTTTTCATTTTCTTTTTGGGATTTTTTTTCTTCTTCTTGTCCTTATTTGGGTTTCTGAGCGTTTGTTGCTGTTGTGTGTTTGCATGTATTACAGGGTCTGGATTTGTGTCACATGACCTCTATCTTCATGGTTTCTTTAGTGCTTCTATCAAGTTGCCTGCAGATTACACTGCTGGAGTTGTGGTTGCCTTCTACGTGAGTTATCTGATTTTTTTTTTCTCTTCAAATAATAAATATCCTTCATTTTTACCTTCCATGGTTGATTTTCAATTTTAATCTCATTTTATCAGTCAGAGTCAGTTTTTTTTCTTCTTTAATTTTCTCTTTCATACTCGGGTTTAAAATCTGATTTAACCTACCAAAATCTGAACTTTTGCTTCAAAAAATTGTACTATTGATATATTTTTTTTCCCTAACTGAGACCAATTTTGAAGGCCTTATCAAAATTTAACTCAAATAAATGAAGAAATCAATCCCATTCTCAGATGGGTTATTTATATATTTTTTTCTAAGAGTTTTGTTCATCTGTTTATCAATCAGAGGAACCCATATATTAATAAAGCTTGAAGCTTGTGTATACAGATGTCAAATGGTGACATATTTGAGAAGAACCATGATGAGATAGACTTTGAGTTCTTGGGTAACATCAGAGGCAAAGATTGGAGGATTCAGACCAATGTATATGGCAATGGAAGCACCAACATCGGCAGAGAAGAGAGATACAATCTCTGGTTTGATCCCTCTGATGGTTTCCATCAGTATAGTATTCTCTGGACTGATTCCCAGATCATGTGAGTATCAAATTTATCAATCTTTCTTTATAAAAATTGGTCCTTTTTTGTTTGATGAGTATGGAATTTTACTGATTTTAGGGTGTGATTTAAAGCTGGGTTTCTACTTGTAGGATGTTGGTAGCTTGTAGCTTTTACAGCATCTGCTCTGTTTTTGTCCCATTTTGGCGTCCTCTGTTTTGTCAAAACCACTTTTTTTACCTTTCATCAGCCAACTAAAGTCTAAATATAATAGGTATTCTCTGTTTCAATGACATGTTTAAGATTCTACAGAACAATGACCTTGGTGGTGTTATTGAGCATAATAGGATAGAATTTTGGGTGTTTAGACTTTAGATTGAGATTCCATAGTTTTCAAAATTTTTAATGTTTTAACTTTTAACTATGATGGATTTATCGGATAATCTTTCTGTTTAGTTCATTTCACATATATATACTGTATTATTTTCGTTGCAGATTTTACGTGGACAGCATACCTATTAGGGAATTTAAGAGAACAGCTTCTATGGGAGGAGATTTTCCTTCTAAGCCAATGTCATTGTATGCCACGATATGGGATGGGTCCAATTGGGCTACTAATGGTGGCAAATACAGAGTAAACTACAAATATGCTCCTTATGTCACGGAATTCTCCAATTTCATCCTCCATGGTTGCGCTGTTGATCCCATTGAACAATCTTCATCAAGGTGTGACACCATCACCCAAGGTTCCGAAGAATCAATCCCTACTGGTGTCTCCCCAATGCAAAGAATTAAGATGGATAACTTTAGGACGAAACATATGACATACTCCTACTGCTATGATCAAATTCGTTACAAAGTTCCTCCATCTGAGTGTGTGATTAACCCCCTTGAATCCCAACGCCTCAAAGTGTACGATCCTGTCACGTTCGGAGGAGGCCATCGTCGCCACGGTAAACGACACCACCGGAGCCGAACCAGCCGGTCAGAGGCGGCCAATGCCATATAAGAAATGGGCGTGATTGTCATGTCACATATATCATCATCTCCTTGGAGTTTGATTTAGTTGGGTTAAGTTATTTTTGTGTATAGAGGGGGGAGATAATAGCACAGATTTTATTGAGAGGGTGATATGGTTTGATGGGTATGTGTGTATAGTTCATACCTATGATTTTATCAATTGATGCTGCTGGTGGTCTTTTGCTTCTTTTTTATTTTTTATTTTTAAACCTTTTTTTTTTTTTTTTATGTATTGAATTCGGTGATGATTTTATTTTTCTCTACCTTTTGTATACCCTCATGGGTTCAATAAATATATTCAGCTTATTGAGTTACTCGTTTATTTTATTAGGAGTTAGGTATTGGTGGATTAATTTTTATATATTACATTATACGCATTTTGTCTTTGACAATATTTATTAATTTGTAATTTGGGATCAGGTATTTTATTTTAAAGTTTTTATCATTGGTAGGATTCGAACCATTAATTTAGGAGTAATCTATCCAAACTTCAAACTCGTTCATCTATTTACATTTTGTCTTTATTCCCATTTGGAACCTGTGAAGTTCCCACTTGATAGTTAATAGTTTTTTTTTTTTTTTTTTTTTTTGATAAACGATAGTTGATAGTTGATAGTTGATAGAGTGAAATGTGAATATGTTTTTTAAGAGGAAGCTTGTTGTCTTGTTTAGATCAAAATTTGTCAAATGGGTGGTTGGGAAAAGTAAGTGGGTTCAATGTGACAAGAGTTGCAGTAAAAATGGCAGTGTTTGTCTGAGACTCTGAGTCTTGTTTCTAGGATGCTTTTGAAGCTCTCCAAAAATTGAACTTAGAAATTTCAGGAGGCCCCCACCACATTACTATGGCTTAATTAGAAAAGGCGGAGAAGAATTAGCATCAAAGATTTCTTTAGTTGTCGTTATCATTGCAGATTATTCAAAATATTAAGAGAAGATTTGGCCACAATTTTAGCTGCTTTGTAATACTCAACATTGGCTGCTTATAAAGATATATGCTTTACGTCTTTATACATAATTTAGCATTTTCATGATAATATTTTTTATATCAAATCAAAAAAAAATAAAAAATAAAAAAAAATAAAAAAATTCTTATAATCCCAAACTGAGGAGATATCTGCAACTTTTGTATTTGGGCTCATGACTGACCATTTCCGGTGGCTAATGGCCCAATATGTCCAAATCAATTTACTTTTGATTCCAAAATTCATAATCAAATCAAGGAGGTAATCATGATTAATCACTATGTTGGGCTAGAATATATATATATATATATATTTGTTTTGACCGATTATTAATAATATAAGAAAATTGTATTAATTAAAAATAAAAATACACCTAGTCGGGGGTGAAACTGAGTTTCAAATTTAATTACATTTGGGGGGCCAACCAGTAAAAGTTTCATTTTAAGAAGTAAATATAAAAATTTAGACAAAATATTAGTATTAAAAAGAGATTTTAAAAAAGGTTGGAGGGGCCAATGTGTATATTCTAAATAAATACGTTAACAAAATTAATAAAAAAATAAAATAAAGTGAAAACAAATTATAAAATAGACATGAAATGCAAATACAATCAAATACTAATTAAGCTATATCCTACAATTTACATGCATAATGTTCTCATATTAAAATATTAGTTTGATTCATTTGAAATCATACGTTAAAAGAAACATAATACAAACATAATACGTTAAAAGAAATCTAATTTATTACTTTCTAAAAAAAATTCTAATTTATTTGATAATTATAATAGCTTAATTATGATGGAGCATTCACGAAACATAAGGAAATAAATATACACTTATATTACTATTTACTAACAAATCTAAAAATAAAAGAATAATTAAAAACCAAAAAAATATAATAATTAACTTAACAAGCATACTCCTACACTCCTATACGTTTTCTATTTAGATTATGAAAGATATGATTTATTAAATTTTTTATTTTATTTTTTAACTTTTCAAATTTTTTTTGGAAAGGTAGGGTGGGCAGTGGGCACCCCAGCCTAAGGTTCGTCTCTGAATCAAACAATATTATGTGATTTGTAAATCATGTGACTCGATGGTGTGGTGAATGTTGTGTTAATTAAAAATTGGGGAAATATATTATTGCTTTGTAGAGTTTTAGTGTAGATTTGTTTTTCCCATTCACAATATATAGTTTAAATAATAAAATATGATGAAGAATTGGAGAAGGGGTGAGACCGAGAGTCGAGACTTTTGTGAAACAGATCACATATTAGATGGCATCATCAGCAACCAAAACTTCATTTTTCCAAATCACTTGTCAGACACTTTTGAACTGCATTGAAAACCGAAGAATTCGAAGAAAATTCAATCATCAAATCTTTTGGACCCCTCCTTAGAAATCATAAGTGACCCATTATATGCTGGGACATGTTTTGAAAAAAGAGAGGAGATGTCAAATAAGTCAGGGCAGCCCTAACTAACCTAACCCAACAACTCAAATCCAACCCACCATTCCAATGGCAAACCAAATTAAACCAAACTCACGCAACCACTAGCGCAGATAAAAGAGAGAGAAACGAGAGATAGGAGAAAGAGAGAAACGGGAGATACATTGATCTCCTCTCAACGGAGGAGATTGGCTCTCCTCGTTGGTGATGATGAGACGAGAGAGAGATGGTAGAGAGAGAAAACAGAGAGAACCTGTGAGGAGATAGAAAGTGGAAGGGTTTTTAATTTTATTTAGAGTAATGCTAAACTTCTCAATTCTTTTCCCAAATGTTTGTTGCACACAAGCATATGAGATGTCGACATCATATCACTCACCACATAATCTCATGATTTATAAAATATTGACACCTCACATGTTAGTGTGCTAAAAACATTTGAAAAAGAATTTGAGAAATTTTTTGAAAAGTCTAACATTACTCTTTTGTTTATTATTATTTTAATTAGTTTTGTATAAACATTTTATTTTAATTTATGTTTTAGGGTTAAGTTACCTATTTACCCTATAAATTTTCAAATATTTAACACTCGACTAACAAATTACTCATGGGAGTAGACCTGACAATAAGTCGTGTTATTGCGAATTCGTATCATTTCGTGTTTGGGTCGTGTTAAAATTGCTTCACCCGAACCCGACCCGTTAGCTTAATGGGTTGAAATATACAAACCTGAAACCATTTGTTAAATCAATGAGTAACCCGACCCGGTTAGTTACAAAATATTATATTTGAAATTTATTAAAAAGTTGAAAATAAATAGTACTGAAGCATGATCAAACTCATGCAATCAAGTTCACTAGCTACTTTTAGAGTTTTAGTGTTATGATTAAGGTTATAATATTGTGAAATAATTGATTTATAGCTTTAGAGTTTTTAATTTAGAAATTTTTCCTCTTTCAAAAAAGGAAAAAAATTAGAATTTTTTTTAAAAAATTAATTAGTAAAATATATTCTTACCATAAATATAGAGATTTTTTTTAAAAAAAAAAATCTAAATTCCATAGTGTGACTATACAAAGATTTTTTTTAATAACTTTCATAAACACATTAATTTTTTTTTATTTTTTTTTTATATTAATAGGTTATCAAATTAATGGTTTTTTTAAAGGTGAACCAAAAACTGACCCATTATATTTCGTGTCTTAATGTGTTGACCTATTAATAAATAAACTTGACCCACCAACCGCTATTTTCGAATGGGTTTGGATTGTGTTAATGGGTCGTGTAAAATTTTGCCAAGTGAGGGTGCATTTTGAGTCTTTGACTATTAATTGAAACTATAAAGTGTTTTTTTTGGCCAATATCAAACAAGGGTAAAATTAATAATATATATCCCTATTTTTAACGGTGAACTACATACATTCTTCCAAGTGTTCAAATATATCCCTTCTCAAATAATTAACATATTGTTATAAAATAATTGAAATAAAAGATGAAGAACAAAATGATAAATTGAGTAACAATTAAAATTGAAAGAGAAATATGCTATTAGATGAAGAGAAAAATGATAGATGCGTGAGAGTGAGAGAAGAGTGAGAAAAGAGAATTACTTGAAACTTGAAAGTGCCTTCAATTGATGATTTTAACAGTAACCAAATACAATTGAGACTAACCTCTATTTATAGGCAAAAGGTGGGTGAAGAGGCGGTGACTTGTGTGAGTTTTTTGTGTTGACACATGTGGTAACTAAAACCACATATATATTATAATACTCCCCCTTGGGTTTATACCACATGTGTTAATCTTTTAGGAAAAACTCAATGGGATAAAACCTAAATAAAATATATACAATGATCTCCTGAATTTAATGGGGTTGGACATTACAAACTATCTCATTAAAAACCTTGTCAGGAAAACCCAGTGGGAAAAAACCTGATCGAAGGAAAAAAAGAGTATAGTGCACATATGTCTATTCAAAAACTTTGCTCCCCCTGATTGAACGCTCCCCCTCATAAAACTTCAGTATTTAATCTTGTAATTTAGAAAATCGACGCATGCCTATTCCATATACCAGCTTCTCAAAAGTTGATGTAGGCAATGATTTGGTAAACAGATCTGCAAAATTATCTGTAGACCGTATTTGCTTAATATCAATTTGTCGGCTTTGCTGAAGCTCATGAGTATAGAAGAATTTAGGAGAAATATGTTTGGTTCTGTCTCCTTTGATATATCCTCCTCTAATTTGAGTAATGCAAGCCGCATTATCTTCAAATATCTGTGTTGGCATTTCTGTAGATGATAAAAATCCACAAGTATTCTTAATATGATGAATAACTGACCTTAACCAAACACATTCTCGACTGGCTTCGTGAAGTGCGATGATTTCAGAATGGTTAGATGATGTAGCAACCAAAGTCTGTTTTGTGGAACGCCAGGATATTGCTGTGCCATTATATGTAAAAACATATCCCGTTTGTGAACGAGCTTTGTGGGGATCAGACAAATACCCGGCATCAGCATAACCAAGTAAACCTGAAAAATTGTTAGACTTTGTATAAAATAATCCTAAATCTTTCGTTCCACTAAGGTAACGGAAAAGATGTTTGATTCCATTCCAATGCCTTCGAGTTGGTGCTGAGCTAAATCTAGCCAGTACATTCACAGAGAATGCAATATCTGGTCTAGTACACTGAGCCAAATATAATAAAGCACCAATCGCATTAAGATATGGTACCTCAGGACCAAGTATCTTTTCACCATTTTCTTTTGGGCGGAATGGATCCTTTTTGGGATCAAGAGTCCTAACAACCATAGGAGTACTTAATGGATGAGCATTATCCATATGGAATCTTTTTAAAATCTTTTCGGTATAAGCTGATTGATGGACAAGTATTCCATTTGATTTATGTTCGATCTGAAGGCCGAGACAATATTTTGTCTTTCCCAGATCTTTCATTTCGAATTCCCTTTTCAAGTATTCAGCAGTTTTCTGAAGCTCTCCAGGAGTTCCAATTAAATTCATATCATCAACATAAACTGCTACGATAGCAAATCCAGATTCCGATTTCTTAATGAAAACACATGGACAGATAGGATTATTAATATATCCTTCTTTTATCAGATATTCACTGAGACGGTTGTACCACATCCGACCAGATTGTTTTAATCCATACAAGGATCTTTGTAATTTTATCGAATACAAATTACGAGGTCTTGAGTTACATGATTCTGGCATTTTAAACCCTTCAGGGATTTTCATGTAAATATCTGAATCCAGTGAACCATATAGATAAGCAGTCACTACGTCCATTAGACGTATTTCAAGTTTTTCCAAGACAGTCATGCTTATTAGAAATCGAAACGTAATTGTATCCATCACTGGTGAATATGTCTCATCAAAATCGATGCCAGGTCTCTGTGAGAAACCCTGTGCTACGAGTCGTGCCTTATATCTTACGACCTCGTTTTTCTCATTACGTTTCCGTATAAAAACCCATTTGTACCCAACAGGTTTGACGTTTTCAGGTGTCTGGATTATTGACCCAAATACTTCACGTTTGGCCAATGAAGTCAACTCTGTTTGAATTGCTTCTTTCCATTTAGGCCAATCAGACCTTTGTCTACAATCATCGAGATTATGAGGTTCATAATCATCATTTATAATTTCAGTTGCCACTGTGTATGAAAATACATCATCGATGATTGTTTCTTCACGATTCCACAATTCTCTTGTATAATTTATAGAAATTTCCTCATTTCTACACTCTTGTATTTTTCCAGAGATTCCTTCCTCCATAGGGGATTTTGTCACTTTAGTAACTTGTGTCTCTTCAGGGACATTTAACTCTTCTGGAGTTAACTTAGATAAAGTGGATTTATTTATTTTCCTTTTTCGAGGAACAATATCTTTTGAGCCAAATGGTCTACCACGCTTCTGGTGTGTAATGGATGATTCTTTTGCTATCATTTGTTTAGATTGTTTTTCTGGAACAATCACCCGTGCTGGTACATTAATAGCTGGGATGTATGATTTTGTTACCTTAGTAGCATCTGTAAATGCATCTGGTAACTGATTTGCTATTGCTTGAAGATGTATTATCCTACGTACTTCATTCTCACATTGAGATGTGTATGGGTCTAAATGAATTAGACTAGGAACTTTCCAAGAGAGTTCACGCTTCTCTTCAGAGGAAGCCTCTCTTTTTCCTAATGATGGGAAATTTGTCTCATCAAAATGACAATCCGCAAACCGTGCTGTAAAAAGATCACCAGTCAAGGGTTCCAGATATCTAATAATTGATGGTGAATCAAGACCAACATATATTCCCAAATGCCTTTGGGGTCCCATTTTAGTTCTTTTCGTTGGTACAATTGGGACATATACTGCACACCCAAATGTGCGTAAATGAGATATGTCTGGTTGATGACCAAGTACAAGTTGTACTGGTGAATACTGATGATAAGCAGTGGGTCGAAGCCGGATTAATGCAGCAGCATGTAAAATAGCATGCCCCCATACAGAAATTGGTAATTGCGTTCGTAATAGTAAAGTCCTTGCAATTATCTGGACACGTTTAATGAGTGATTCTGCTAATCCATTCTGAGTATGAACATGTGGAACTGGATGTTCAACATCAATCCCAACCACTTTACAATATTCATCAAATGCCTTGGAGGTAAATTCACCAGCATTATCAAGGCGTATGGATTTAATTGAATAATCGGGAAAATGAGCCCGAAGCCTGATAATCTGTGCAAGTAATCTTGCAAAAGCAACATTACGTGTTGATAATAAGCATACATGTGACCATCTGACAGATGCGTCAACTAGAACCATAAAATAACGAAATGGTCCACTTGGTGGATGAATAGGTCCACATATATCCCCTTGAATTCTTTGTAAAAATGATGGGGATTCAAAACCAATTTTAGAAAAAGATGGTTTTATTGTTAATTTCCCTTGGGAACATGCAATACATAAATTCTCATGGGATAAAAAGATCTTTTGGTTCTTTAATGGATGCCCATGGGAATTCTCAATGATTCTACGCATCATTGTAGATCCTGGGTGACCGAGACGGTCATGCCAAAGTTCAAACATTTTTGGATCTGAGAATTTCTGATTCACAACTGCATAAACTTCTACACTTTTGATAATAGTGTAATATAATCCAGAAGATAAAGCACGCAGCTTTTCTATAATGAGTTTCTGGAGTGAATTATGAGAAGTAATGCACAGATATTCAATATTATCTTTATTCATAGTTTCAATATGATATCCATTCCTCCGTATATCTTTGAAACTAAGTAGATTCCTCCTGGATCGACTTGAATATAATGCATCATCGATACATATTTTAGTATTGTTTGGTAACAATATCGTGGCTCTTCCAGAGCCTTCTACTAGATCCGTTGGACCTGATACTGTATTAACATTTGCTCTGAGTAAAGTTAAATTTGTAAAATATTTTTGGCTCCGCAGAATTGTATGAGTTGTTGCACTATCAACTAAACATATATCTTCTGCTTCTAGCTTTTCAATAACCTCCAATTTATCGTTTGGATTCATTTTGTATGCTTCATAAAGAAAAATAAAAAGCATATCAGACAAAGTGATTCAAAAAGTAGATATATTACTTCGAGAAATATTTTACATGAACAAAATAACATAACATTACTACTGTAAGTAGTATTTAATTGGTATGGACATTCCCATCACCAATTGAAGCAGCTGGCACGTCTTTCGGGTCTGAAAAGAAATCTGTAACATTGAGATGTGTAATATCCCTCGGATATGAATCTTCAATGAAATGAGTTTCAGGTTTCTTTCCCTTTCCACTGATTGATGCTTGATACAAATCCACTAAGTGCTTAGGTGTTTTACATTCATTCGACCAATGATTATAACAGCCACACCTAAAACAAACATTGTCGTTTGTATTAGGTCTATTCTGAACATTTTTTCCCTTATACTGTTTGGCATCATAAACATTCCACTTTTGTTGTGCGTTTTGATTATAGCCACCTGATCCAGGATTCCCACGCCCTCTTTTAAAATTACGACCACGGCCCCGGCCAATATTATTACCATAACCACGGCCTCGATCAGGATTACGACCATTACCACGACCATGATCAAAATTACGATTATACCCACGGCCTCGACCACGACCACGACCACGACCATGATATCCAACAGTATTAGCATTCACTTCTGGGAATGCTGTAGAACCAGTCGGGTGTGATCCGTGATTTTTTATCAGTAGCTCATTATTTTTTTCTGCTACTAAAAGGCATGAGATCAATTCTGAATATTTTGAGAATCTGCGTTCTCGATATTGCTGTTGCAATATTATGTTCGAGGCATGGAAGGTTGTGAAAGTCTTTTCCAACATGTCCTTTTCAGATACCTCTTCACCACATAATTTCAATCTTGTGGTGATTCTAAACAGAGCAGAATTATATTCAGAAACTGATTTATGGTCCTGAAATCGTAAATGTTGCCATTCATATCTAGCATTTGGTAATGTTACATCATGCTGATGATCATAACGATCTTTTAGCTCTTGCCACAGATCTTCAGGTTCTGTGACAGTAAGATACTGAGCTTTTAAATTTTCATGTAAGTGATGACGAAGTATCACCATTGTTGTGGATTTATCCTGTTCATTAGCCTGGCTACCATCATCAATGGTATAATACAAGCCTTGGGATTTTAAGTATAATCCCGCATCAATAACCCAAGACATATAATTGTCTCCCGAAACTTGGAGTGCATCAAACTTCAGATTTGCAAGTTTAGCCATGCTTACAACTTCCTTTTTCTGTAAATTAAATTGCAAATTTAATTTAGTGTGAATGTAATTAAAGAGCATAATAAATAATAAATTAAACAATTTATCTGGAGACACAGCATAAGCCAGTCCTGAGACACAGCATAAGCCAGTCCCGAGACACAGCATAAGCCAGTCCCGAGACACAGCATAAGCCAGTCTCATATATTGCATAAAAATAAATACTGAATATTTAAACAGTTTATCTGGAGACACAGCATAAAGCCAGTCCTGAGACACAGCATAAAGCCAGTCCCGAGACACAGCATAAGCCAGTCTCATATATTGCGTAAAAATAAATACTGAATATTTAAACAGTTTATCTGGAGACACAGCATAAAGCCAGTCCTAAGACACAGCATAAAGCCAGTCCCGAGACACAGCATAAGCCAGTCTCATAAATTGCGTAAAAATAAATACTGAATATTTAAACAGTTTATCTGGAGACACAGCATAAAGCCAGTCCTAAGACACAGCATAAAGCCAGTCCCGAGACACAGCATAAGCCAGTCTCATATATTGCGCAAAAATAAATAAGTATAAATAAATAAATCCAGAACTATATATATAGGTTCCGTTGACGGCATAGCCATTTTGTTATACAGAACTGTATATAGACCCAGAATGTTGAGATGTAAGTAAATCACCCATTAGGGGATCCTTTCTACTTACATACAATCGTGCTGATAACGTGTTATAAAATAATTGAAATAAAAGATGAAGAACAAAATGATAAATTGAGTAACAATTAAAATTGAAAGAGAAATATGCTATTAGATGAAGAGAAAAATGATAGATGCGTGAGAGTGAGAGAAGAGTGAGAAAAGAGAATTACTTGAAACTTGAAAGTGCCTTCAATTGATGATTTTAACAGTAACCAAATACAATTGAGACTAACCTCTATTAATAGGCAAAAGGTGGGTGAAGAGGCGGTGACTTGTGTGAGTTTTTTGTGTTGACACATGTGGTAACTAAAACCACATATATATTATAATACATATTTCAATTTATCATTATTAATGACACAAGTTTCAACTTTCAACCCATCGATACAATGAGAATACATCAAGCTCGACTCCTATTCAAAATAGAGATTTGACTAATGTATATTCATAATTCTATGAATATCTTAAATCATCATGATAAATAATATTAGGGAGAATCGTAAATAACCCTCTAATGTTTGATCAAAAGCCAAATCAAACCCTCTGGTTTAAAAAATCACTAAAAAATTCCCTATCATTAGTTTACTATTAGTTGACTTTGTTTTTAAAATATTAAAATATTAAAATATTATTATTTTAAGAGATTTGTTCTATAATTGAACTAATAAAAAAATAATGAAAAAAAATAAATTAAATATCAAATATTATTTGGTTGATAAAATAAAAGGACTAGATCTTAATTAAAATAACAGATAATAAAATAGAAATGAGATGAAGAAGAATCGAGAGAATAACACGAAAAATGAAAGAGGAAGAATTGTACTACTTATGTATATTGATTTTGAGATTCAAAGTCTGATTCAAGTTAATTAACAAAGCAACAAAAAACTAAGCCTATTTATAAGGCTTGGCAACCAATCATAAAAGGACAACAAAATTGCCACCAATCATCTTGCATGCAAGCCAATTTTTGTAAGCTTCCATGTGCACCCATGAGGTGGAAATCCACAAAACTCTATAACACTCCCCCTTGGATTTCCACAATTTGTATTTTAATTTGCTAGAAAAAATCCAGTAGGACAAAAAACCTTAACAAAATATATACAATAATCTTCTAGATCAAGTGGTATGGATGTGTTTAGAACTGCCTCATTAAAACCTTTCCGATAAAACCTAGTGGGACAAAATCCGGTAGAAGGAAAAAGAGTACAGTACACATATATCCATTCAAAATTTTGCTCCCCCTGATTGAAAGCTCCCTTTGAATGAAACTTCAATATCAGTCCTATAATTTGTAGAGTCGACGCATGCCAATCCCATATACCAGTTTCTCAAAAGTTGATGTCGATAATGTTTTGGTAAACAGATTTGCAAGATTATCTGTAGACCGTATTTGTTTAACATCAGTCTGTCGGCTCTGTTAAAGTTCATGAGTATAGAAGAATTTAGGAGAAATATGTTTGGTTCTATCTCCTTTGATATAACCTTTTCTAATTTGAGCAATACAAGCCACAATATCTTCAAATATTGGTGTCGACATTCCTGTAGATAATGAAAATCCACATATATTTTGAATATGATAAATAACTGACCTTAGCCACACGCATTTTTGGCTTACTTCATGAAGTGCAAGGATCTCAGAATGATTAGAGGATGTAGCAACAAGAGTTTGCTTTGTGGAGCGTCAGGAGATTGCTGTGTCATTATAGGTAAAATCATATCCTGTTTGTGAATGAGCTTTATGGGGATCAGATAAATACCCGGTATCAGCATAACCAAGTAAACATGAAAAATTGTTAGATTTTGAAAAATATAACCCTAAATCTTTCGTTCCAAGAAGATAACGAAAAAGATGTTTAATCCCATTCCAATGTCTTCGAGTTGGTGTTGAACTGAATCTAGCAAACAAATTTACTGAAAATGCAATCTCTGGTCTAGTACATTGAGCCAGATATAATAAAGCATCAATTGCATTGAGATATGGTACTTCAGGACCAAGTATCTTTTCACCATCTTCAAGTGGTTGGAATGGATCTTTCTTAGGATCAAGAGTTCTAACAATCATATGAGTACTTAATGGGTGAGCATTGTCCATATTAAATCTTTTCATAATTTTTTCAATATATGCTGATTGATGGATAAATATTTCGTTTGATTTATGCTCAATCTTCAGACCGAGACAATATTTTATCTTTCCCAGGTCTTTCACTTCAAATTCCCTTTTTAAATATTCAGCATTTTTAGGAGCTCTCCAGGAGTTCCAATCAAATTCATATCATCAATATAAACTACTATAATAGCAAATCCAGATTCTGATTTCTTTATGAAGAACACATGGGTGTATAATATAATTATTATATCCTTATTTATCATATATTTACTGAGACAGTTACACCACATCCGTCCAGATTGTTTTTAATCCATATAAGGATTTTTGTAGGTTCATCAAATACAGATTACGAGATCTTGGTTTACATGCTTCTAGCATTTTAAATCCTTCCAGGATTATAAATATTTGCATTGAGTGAATCATATAGATAAATGATTACTAAGTTTAGAAAACGTATTTCAAGCCTTTTAAAGGCAGCCAAATTTATCAAAAATTCGGAACGTAATCATATTCATCACTAATGAATACTAAGTTTCTGTGAGAAACCTTGTACTACAAGTCGTGCCTCATATTTTACGATCTCGTTTTTCTCATTACGTTTCCGTATAAATACCTTTTAGTATCCAACTAGTTTGACATCTTCAGGTGTTTAGAGAACTATTGGTCTAAATACTTTATGCTTGACTTATGAAGTCAATTCTTCTTAAACTGCTTCTTTTCATTTAGGCCAATCATGCCTTTGTCTACGATCATTGATACTATGAGTTTCATAATCATCATTTCAGTAGCTACCGTATCACTGATGATTGTTTCTTCACTATTCCACATTTCTCATGTATGATTTATAGAAATTTATTAATTTCAATATACTTGAATCTCTGTTGAGATTTCTTCCATTTCAATGGATTTATTCACTTCAGGGACTTTGTGTCTCTTTAGATATATCTAACTTTTATAGAGTTGATTTAGAGAAGTGGATTTATTCATAACTCGAGTCTTGTTTACATTAGGATCCTGATAATTTATTTTCCTCTTCTAGGAATAATACATTTCGAAATAAAATGTTTACAAACTTATGATATGCATCGGATGATTTATTTTGTTGCATTTTACTCCGATCGTTCTTCAGTGAGTTCTTCAGGAACAATTACTCGATCGGGGTTTATGAGATAGCAACTTATAAAATTTTGTCACTTTTAATATATGAAGTAACTAATTAATAATTATATGATGATCAATTATCTTAAAAATGAGCATGTCTATGACCAATTACAAGTTGTAATGGTAAGTAATAATGATAAGCAGTGGGTCAGAGATGAATAGAATGTCTCCATATAAAAATTGGTAATTGTATCAAAATAATAAAGTTTTCACAATTACCTGAAGATGTTTGATAAGTGATTCTACTGACCCATTATAAGTATGAACATGTGGAACTGGATGTTCAACATCAATCCCAACTGATCTGCAATATTCATCAAATATCTTGGGAGTAAATTCACCCGTATTATCAAGGCGTATTGACTTAATCGGATGATCGGTAAAATGTGCCCAAAGCTGATAATCTGTGCAAGTAATCTTACAAAAGCAACATTGCGTGTTGATAATAAATAAACGTATGACCATCTGATAGATGCATCAACTAGGATCATAAAATAGCAGAACCGGTCCATTTTGTGGATGAATAGGTCTACATATGTTCCCTTGAATCCTTTGTAGGAATGATAGGGATTCAAAACCAACTTTAGAATGAGATGGTTTTATTACCAATTTCCCTTGTGAACACGCAGTACATAAATTTTTATGGGATAAAAGAATCTTCTGGTTCTTTAGTGGATGTCCATGAGAATTTTCAATGATTCTACACAATATTGTAGATCCTAGGTGACCAAGACGGATATGCCAAAGCATAAATATTTTTTGGTCTGAGAACTTCTGGTTCATAATTGTATTGGTCTGAGAACTTCTAGTTTATAACTACATAAACTTCTACACCTCTTATAAGAGTGTAATATAATCCAGATGATAAAGCATGCAACTTTTCCATAATGTGTTTCTGGCCTAAATCATGAGAAGTAATGCACATATACTCAATATTCTCATCACTTACAGTTTCTATGTGATATCCATTACACCATATATCTTTGAAACTAAGTAGATTTCTTCTGGATCTACTTGAATATAAAGCATCACTGATACATATTTTAGTATTATTTTGTAACAATATCATGGCTCTACCGGAGCCTTTTATCAGCTCTACTGGACTTGATATTCTATTAACATTTGCCTTAAGCAGGGTTAAATTCAGAAAGTATTTCCAATTTCGCAGAATCGTATGTGTCGTTGTACTATCAGCTAGACATATATCTCTTATATCTTGCTTTTCAATATCACTTAACTTATCGTTTAAAGACATATTTATTCACAAAGAAAAATAAAGTTCATATTAGACAAAGTGATCAAAAGTATAAACATATAGATATGAAAATATATCATTTCATAAAACAAAATCATGAATCATATTGATTTTTAGAACTTCTGGTTCGACCATGAACTGCATGTACATAAAATTCAGAAAACTTCAGGTGCTAAATATAAATTACAAAATGACTTTCTATATGAAAGAATCGTAACTTGATTCAATTTAGAATTTCTGGTTCTAATAAACTTTGACATAAAAGTTTTAATATCACAATTTAAATTGAATTTAAAGCTTCAAATCTGATTAGAACTTCATGTTCAAAACTTAAGAATTTCAAGTTTAGATTCAATACTTCGTATTCAAAATTAGAACTTCAGGTTCTATATATAATTTGAATTTTGGAATTTTAGGTCCCAAGTATGACATTCATGTACATATTAATAAATCCAGAACTCCATATTTTTACTAAAATTTAAAATTTAGAACTTCAGATTTTGATCAGTTTGTAAAACCGCACCAACTTAATTATTATAATGATAAATCCAGGAACTTCAGATTCTGGTTAATAGGTCTAGCCGAGCTTGGTTTAAATTTCAAAAACTTAACAATTGACCTAGTTAGGCTCAACACATAATTTATACAAATCCAAAAACTTCAGGTTTTGGTTAGTTGGTATACTCAGATACATAAATTGCATAAAATTAAATAGATGCATGTTATAATAAAATTAAAATAGCAGATAAAGTAATAACTGAGACACATGAACATGGAGATAAGTAATAATATGAGATAGATGAAAGGGAGAAATAGTTACTGCTTGTGTAAAATAAGGCAAAGCGAGAGAATAAATAAAAGAGAGGAAAAATAATATGAGATAAAATGAAAGGGGAGTAGAATTGTTATTGCCTTTGTTATTGATGATTCAAGATTACATCATGACCACACAATTTCAGCTGTGTAGTGATTTTGAATAAAGCAGAATTGTACTCAGAGACTGATCTATAGTCTTGAAAGCGTATATGTTGCCTACTGATACCTAACATTTGGTAATGCAACATCGGGTTGGTTATCAAATCAATCTTTTAGTTCTTGCCATAGAACTTCTGATTCTATGACCGTTAGGTATTGGGCTTTCAGATCTTAGTTGTCTCCAGACACTTCTAGTGCAGCAAATTTCAAATTTGCAAGCTTTGACATTATTACAACTTCTGGTTATCCGAAAATCACAATCGAAGTTAGAACTTCTAGTATGATAAAAATCTGAGGAATTTAAACCTTCAAATATATAAAGGAATATTTGTAAGTAAATAAATCCAAAAGCTTCAGGTTCCGGTAATGATAAATAAATCCATGAACTTTAGGTTCTGGGTGGATGACCAAATTGTTTAAATAAAAATCACAAAATAAAATGCATAATAATAAATGCGAAAAAGTAAACCGCGTAAAAGTAAATAAAATGCAGGAAAGTAAATTGAGTAAAAGTAAAATGCGAGAAAGTAAATCTAGAACTATAGGTTCTGGTATTAATAAATAAAATCTGGAAGCTTCAGGTTCTAGTAATAATAAATTCAGAACTTCAGGTCTGGAAATAACAACATCGTGTTGATAACGTATTATAATAAAATTAAAATAACAGATAATAAAATAGAAATGAGATGAAGAAGAATCGAGAGAATAACATGAAAAATGAAAGAGGAAGAATTGTACTACTTCTGTATATTGATTTTGAGATTCAAAGTCTGATTCAAGTTAATTAACAAAGCAACAAAAAATTAAGCCTATTTGTAAGGCTTGGCAACCAATCATAAAAGGACAACAAAATTGCCACCAATCATCTTGCATGCAAGCCAAATTTTGTAAGCTTCCACGTGCACCCATGAGGTGGAAATCCACAAAACTCTACAACAGATCTGTATTTAAGAAACCCCAAATCGATCAAATCCATTTACGTTTCTTTTGTTCTTGACCTCCTCTTTCATGGGGTAAATGTGCTTTTTCTAGAGATATCTTTTTAGCTATTTATTTTGTTTATCTTAGCTTTGAAAAACAAAGAAGATTTTGATGATGTTGAATACCGGGTGATGATGATACGACCACGATTTGATAACCAAAAATAAAATACTGGTTTGCTTCAAGGGAAACCAGAACCTCCCAAAATGTTAGAAATACTAACACATATTTAATAGATTTTAACTCATACTTAATTCATTGATAGCAAGTCCTATTTATAGTACAGATTCATGAAATTCAAATAATAACATTAGAGATATGATAAGAATCCTATCAGATAATAACTTATTCAAATTTTAACTAAAAATAAACTATTTTTATTTTCTTAAAAACGTGATAGTAACATATGATAGGTAGGTTAATAATATAGGAAGAGGATGAATGGATGATAAGATTGATGGTAGTACAACTCAGGGGCGAAGTCAGAATTTTGACTTTGGGAGGACCAAGATAAAAAAAATATATTTCAAGTTAATGAAAGACAGATATACTAGTATTTAAAAGCTAAGTTATTAAAAAATCAAATGTAATATCGTTTAGATGTTTACGAAGAAGGACCGAGGATATAATTATTTTTTTGTAAATCCATCAATTGTTGATGACTCAGTTAACATTAACTTATTTTTAATCAACTGCTTGCATGCATTGCATTTATATAAATACATCAGTGCTCATGCACTAAGGTGAACACCACTGTGTATATATATAGTTCATGATGCATAGGAAGCCAAATCCTAAATAAAATAGATTTTTGCTCCTACCAATTAGGAATCCTAAAGAGGGAAAAGAAACTTAATTCCTTATTTGTGATTGTTGTGTTTACTAAAATCGTTAGGAAATCAGATTATATAGGTCTCACATAAAAATATAGTATTAAGTTCCTGTTTAAGGAATCAAGTTCCCTTTCTTAATTTCATTTCCCATGAAACTTGATTCTCTTTAATTTACTTTCCGATTAGTAAACGCTCGTAAATAGGAAAAAATTAGATATAATTGGTGATGCCGTACTTTTTCTTTATTTATTGTAATAATTGTGTTTTTAATTAAAAAAATAATATGTTTAAAAAAAAATTAAGAAATAGCAAGAGGAGAGGAGTTCAATGTATATAATATATTTCACCATTAAAATAATAAAACTTAATAAGTATTCTTGTTGCAACAATTTTCTTTGTGGGGGCCGTGGCCCCTGTCGGCCCGGCGGGCAGATGCCTCTGCCCTTGGAATATTATTCGGTTTTGATTTTTTTTTTTTTAAATTTATATATTTTTTTATTTATGATATAAAAACAATTATTTTAAGAAATTAATTTTTTTTATTAATATATTTTATTATATATATATATATATTTTTTTCATCTTATATAATCATATATCAATATATCATATATAATAATAAATTACTTATAATAATAATATTTGTATTATGAAAATAGCACACACACACACACACACATATATATATATATATTCATATATCATAATTTAAATTTTATATATCATATTCATATTATTAATAATTTTTTTTCTTTTAGTATTCTTCCTATTCTATTTAATGTCTTTTTTAAATATTATTATTAAACAACATTATTTGACTTTCTTCATATTAAACAAATTTATATATGATTAAATATATTTTTATTAATAAATATTTATCTTTTGACATTTTTCCTATTAATCTTTTTTAAATATATGATTAAATAATTTAAGAATATTAACAATTTTTTGTCTTTTATCTTTTTATATATATATATATATAAATATTATTATTAAATATTTATCGTTTTGGCTTTCTTCATTTTAAACCAATTTAATATATAATTAAATATAGTCTTATTAATAAACATTTATCTTTTGTCATTCTTCCTATTAAACCTATTTAATATATGATTAAATATATTTAAGAATATTAACAATTTTTTGGCTTTCTTCATATTAAACCAATTTAATATATAATTAAATATATTCATATTAATAAATATTTATCATTTGGCATTCTTCCTTTTAAATCTATTTAATATATGATTTAATATATTTATATTAAATAGATTTAATATATTTATATTAAATAGATTTAAGAATATTAATGAATATTGAAAATTCTTTTGGCATTCTTACAAAAAGTTTTATTCTATTAAAAGGGAAAATATAATTGCTGCCAAAATATTTTTCCCTAGCAAATACAATGAATTTTGTAATGTTAATTAGTATTTAAGTCTAACTTTTCATTATGAGATAGAACTAAATAACCTAGCAATGAGTCGTGTTATTGTGAATTCATGTCGTTTCGTGTTTGAGTCGTGTTAAAATTGCTCCACCCAAACCCGCCCTGTTAGCTTAATGGGTTGAAATATACAAACTCGAAACCATTTGTTAAATTAATGGGCAACTCGACCCGATGTTACAAAATATTATATATGAGATTTATTAAAAAGTTAAAAATAAATAGTACTGAAGTATGATCAAACTCATTCAATCAAGTGCACTAGCTACTTTTAAAGTTTTAGGGGTAGGGTTATAATACTATGAAATAATTGATTTATAGTCTTAGAGTTTTTAATTTAGAAATTTTTCCTCTTTCAAAAATGGAAAAAAATTAGAAATTTTTTTAAAAAATAATTAGTAAAATATATTCTAACCATAATGTGATTATACAAAGATTTTTTTTAATAACTTTCATAAACACATTAAAAATATATTTTTATATTAATGAGTTATCGAATTAACGAGTTTTTTAAGAGTGAACCCAAAATTGACCTATTATATTTTGTGTCTTAATGGGTTGACCTATTAACAACTCTGTTTGGTTTGAGATTTTCTCATGAAAATACCATATGAGAAAATGAGAGAAAATAAACAAGAGAGATAACAAGCTTAGAGAAGAATCTAGAAAACTGAATTTCTATTGAATTTTTCACTAAAATGATTTACAAGGCTCTTGAACATATATATACTACACAGTTTGACTAGGATTATTACTCAGACTTGGCAACCTTTCATTGGTTCTTCAATGTTTAACACGGATTGCTTACATCAACAAACACAATCATCAATAAACACAATCTCAACTTTGCCGCCAACTCTATCTTTCAATCACCTGATAGCCTCTGTTATGCTTGACTATCACCAACATTTACATTCCCCCTCAAACTTACTGGCATATCTGTGACTGTGAGTTTGTCTCTTACATACTGAAATCTTTATATAGGCAATGCTTTTGTAAAGATGTCAACTATTTGATCAATTGAAGGTACATGGTTCACAACTAATGACTTTTGCATGATCTTCTCACGAACAAAATACAAGTCTAACTCAATGTGTTTTGTTCTTGCATAAAGAACTGAATTACCAGCCAAAGCTATTGTACTATGGTTATCACACCAAACTGTTGGTGGTCTATATTGAGTGACTTCTAGCTCATTTAACAGTGACTGTAACCAAGTTATTTCAGCAACAACTGCAGCCAAACTCCTGTATTCTGCTTCTGTAGATGACCTTGATATAGTATGTTGTTTCTTAGCACTCCGGGTGATTAGATTTGGCCCAAGAAACACACAATATCCTGTTGTTGACTTCCTGTCATCAGGATTTGTTACCCAATCTGCATCTGAAAAACTAGTCAAATTCAAGCTACTACTGGAAGATTTATCTCTAGTGAAATGAAGATCAACTTTTGATGTCCCTTTCAAATATCTCAATATTCTCTTAACAGCATTCCAATGCTCATCAAGAGGAGATTGAATGAACTGACAAACCTTGTTCACTGCATAGGCAATGTTAGGTCTTGTTATTGTCACATACTACAACCCTCCAACAATGCTTCCATAATCTGTTACTTTATCAATAGGATTTCCTCTATGCACTGAAAGTTGACTGCTTGCACTAGTAATCATAGGAGAAGGAAATGGCTTGGCAATCTCCGTACCTGCCTTCTTAAGCAAATCTACAATATATTTGTGTTAAGATAAGTGAATACCTTCTGCTGTGTGTTGGACTTCAATCCCAAGAAAGTAGTTTAACTGTCCTAAATCTTTTAAGACAAACTTCTTGTGTAATTGACACTAGTTTATCAATCTCTTCCTTATTGTCACCTGTGACAAAGATATCATCAACATAAACCAATATAAAGATCACACTTTTTCCTATAAACTTGTAAAATAGAGAATTGTCTGCTCTTGATTCAGAAAATTGAAGATGAACCAAGGCTTGTATAAATTTATCAAACCAGGCCCTAGGTGCCTGTTTAAAAATGCCTACAAGGTTATACTAAACTGTTGAGGTTTTTGCCATAAAGCTTGTAATTTGTAAATGTGAATGAAACATTAATAAAAGAAGTAGTTTATTCATTCTATATACCTGTCTCATACATTTATATCATGTGTACTTAACATCCACGATTGCTAGGCGTAATCTCTAACTGAGTATAAGTGTCATATACAAATGTATTCAGTTTGAGGTGAGCAATCTAAAGAGTCCGTAGATAGCAAATAGAGTTAGGTACTTTATTTGTGGTTAATTTACAGCTGCGGTCCATTCCGTAATATATGATGGTCTTAACCTAGACTATTCATATGGTGATATGGGAATGGACGCACCTTATATGATGTGATCATACAGAACTGGGCCATGATCTATATGAATCTCTCACCAATATCCGTTACAAGATGAGATTCATATATATCAACAAATGATGACTATATATGGGTGATCTTAATCCTGAGTGTCTTATCGACTCCTTCAGGTTAGATCATGGTTTTTGATATACCATAGGTGAGATCAGAGTTGCATTCCCGGTCAATAACTCTGTATGTTGGAATTACGGTTTGGCTTGTGGCTGGGAAGGTTTGCACACAATAGTGGAATCCACTCCTTCTTATGAGAAGTAGATAGTAGTTCCCTTAAGGGTTGATTCGGGGCTTGAACAATATGAGCGCTCTCCTAGTTCCGTAAGGAATGTAGGATTTATTGTTCATTAGAGAATTAATGGTACTTAATGGAAAGATATAATTAGAGGGGTATAACAGACATTATGACTGTTGACAGTGATTTTTGGAAGTCAACCGGTCAACGGTTTTAGGTTAATGAAACCTGCAAGATAAACGTAATGAAAGTAGAAAATAAAAGATAAACAAGCATAACACATGTTTTACGTGGTAAAACCCCAAGGCGGGGAAACATCCACGGTGCCGGTGACGGCGAGAAGTGATCCACTATGAATATAAGGATTACACACTCAATACTCGCTCTCTCTCAGATAATTGATTATGTTTCGTATCTCTTTTCTCATGTAAGTGTCAATTGCTCATGATGAACCTCTCATCCTATAATGAATACAAGGGTGTATTTATATGGTTCCATCTAGGTTGCCCTAGTTCCTGTCGTATCTGTGATGGACTCATTAATTAGAGTATTTGTAGGATTCTGGTAAAGTATACCAATTAGGACTTGTTTTCCATTTGGTATTTATCCTTCTGGAAGCTTAGAGTTCTTTCCTAAATAAACTTCTCTGGTACTGGAGAGGAAATAAGGATATTTCCTTATTGGAATATTATCCTAAGATTCCGTATCTATGCAGATCTCTTCCTGATATGGCGTATCTTGGTAGGACTGTATTTCCTGTTTTTGGCTAAGTATTGATCTTGGTCGAGCAGACTTGGCCGAGCAGAACCTTGGCCGAGAAGAATCTTGGCCGAGCAGACTTGGCCGAGCAGAACCTTGGCCGAGCAGACTTGGCCGAACAGACTTGGCCGAGCAGACTTGGCCGAACAGAACCTTGGCCTAGCAGAATCTTGGCCGAGCAGACTTGGCCGAGCAGAACCTTGGCCGAACAGAACCTTGGCCGAGCAGACTTGGCCGAGCAGAACCTTAGCCGAGCAGAACCTTGGCCGAGCAGACTTGGCCGAACAGAACCTTGGCCGAGCAGACTTGGCCGAGCAGACTTGGCCGAGCAGAACCTTGGCCGAGCAGAACCTTGGCCGAGCAGAACCTTGGCCGAACAGAACCTTGGCCGAGCAGACTTGGCCGAGCAGAACCTTGGCCGAGCAGACTTGGCCGAACAGACTTGGCCGAGCAGAACCTTGGCTGAGCGGATTCCATCTGCAGATGGCCCCTCGTATGGTGCTGTCATGTATTCATGTTGACCCTTTTGATAATGTGCCTCACATTTGACTTTTGATGACGTGGAATCACCATATTTCCGCATTACCCGCTATCCTTGCTGACGTGTCATGCTGACAAAAAACCCCTATAACAATACCCCTTCAAATATGCGAGATGAGTTCTTTGGCGACTCGTCGAAGGGGATTTGAATAGTTCTCCTCTGATTTTTTGTTGCTCGTCTTCGACCTAAGTCCAAGTTTATTGTCTACCTAGCTGATGTTGAACAATTGTCGGACATTTGTTGAGCCTATGCTCACTCTTTAACTCCTCTTTTCTTGTAATTTTTGCCTTGTATACTTCCGTAATGCCTTGGTGCGCACTCGTATTGCATTTGGTTCTAGTTGCGTTCGATAAACTTCCTGGTCTCCACAAGCTTTGATTGTTGAGATCTTTTCACTCATTTGGCGAATGTGACACCCCTTTTTAGCTTTGTTCGACTTTTCTTGGACCCTCTTTCAACCTGTTGGTTCAGCTTCGCTTGGATCCATCTTTGAGCGGATCTTACTAACGCTTGGATCTTCTTTGCACTGCTGCTGCATACCTGATCTTTCTGCTATAATTCCTCTTAAATAGGCATGTATTATGTCTCCTTTTAGTTCCATAATCAACCTCCAATAAGGCTAATTAAATGTGATTCCAAATAGGAAGTATAATCCTTCTAACTTTAGGAATTTTAATCCAATCTCGACTAGTCCTATCATGGAAAGTTTATGATCAACTAAAATCGAATTAAAGTGACTTTTAGGCCTTTGTTAATCTTCCAAAACATGACAAATTCGTCTAAGACCTTCATTCCCAAATAGGCAGCCCACATTGCTTTATTTCCATAATCCCGTGTAGAAATTCTGGGCTGACCTTTGAGTAGTAAAATGATCATAACTCCTTCAAGAAAACTCGAAATCACAAACCGTAAAATTCTGCAGAAAGCTAACTTATGTACCTTTCCAACCGTATAAGGCTCGAACTCCAGTTCCCTCTGAGATGATACAGTTTAATTTTTGAAGTTGACCCATCAGCGGATGCTGCCCGCGTAGAAATTCTAGGCTGACCTTTAGGTAGTAAAATGGTCATAACTCATTCAAGAAAACTCGAAATCACAAACCGTAAAATTCTACGGAAAGATAACTTCTGTACCTTTCCAACCATATAAGGCTCGAACTCCAGTTCCTTCTGAGCTGATACAGTTTAATTCTTGAAGTTGACCCATCAACAGATACTGTTTTCACGGGTTTGGTCAAGAAATCTTCCAAATTGCTTCCAATTATCTCCTAGGACTTGAATAGCTGAGAATGCTTCTATCTGAAACATCTTTTCTTCTTGTCGTATCCTTTTAAGGCAAGTTTCGGCGATCTTTCGAAGTTTTAGTGCTCAAGACAGCTTAAAAATGTTGAGGTTGAAGATCATAAGAGGAACTGATTAAGGTTTCCCTGAGCCGTGTCTTTCCTCACAAGTTGAGAAAAATACGGTAGATGTCGTCACTCTTGACAAGGTAAGATGTTGCTCTATAGAGACCGTGCTTCAAAGCATCCACCCCTTGAGACCACTGCCATATATATACATGCTCATGGCGGGTTGGGGGCTTTTGTTCTTCAGGGGTTCATGTTGCTTGGAATCTACCCCCTAGCATTGTTGTTATTCTTGAGTTGATGCCGATGTGCAGGGTATGAGCCATGCTTTTGGCACATTGTCTGGGTAGCCATTCTTTTCTTCTTTGGACAGGTCATTCCAAGCGTTCAGACTAGATCTTTCTTTTCCATTTGAACTTTTTCTCAGCTGATATATATATTTTTTTTTTGTAGGTTTGATTCTTCCTTTTGGCTGATCTTTCTTATAGACCAGTCTTCTTTTTGGCTGATCTTTCTGATCAATTTGGTGTACCTGCACACTCATAAATGTGTGAATAATACAAATATTTAAGTACTTTATTTTCACCGGGTGTATCGTTGGTTTGACTTCAAGAATGATCAAGTATCTCATTAAACTGATCATCTTTAGACTGACCAAGTGTCTCATTAAATTGGTCAGTTTTTTCTTCAAGAATGATCAAGTGTCTTATTAAACTGATCATCTCCAGACTGAACAAGTGTCTCATTAAACTGGTCATTTTTAGACTGACCAAGTGTCATTAAATTGGTCAGTTTTTTCTTCAAGAATGATCAAGTGTCTTATTAAACTGATCATCTCCAAACTGAACAAGTGTCTCATTAAACTGGTCATTTTTCTCTTCAACAATGATCCTAGTGTCTTATTAATCTGATCATTTTTAGACTGACCAAGTGTCTTATTAAATTGGTCAGTTTTACCCATGTGTTATGTCGAGGCTCACCACGACCATACACTTAGGTCCCTGCACAAGTCACCTAGGACGTCTCCAAGTTTTGTCTGCTACAGGGGTTTGCCGAATCGTTGGGGTAGTGTATACCGGCCAACACAGCTGCGCATCTCACCAGACCTATTCTGGCGGCGCCCCGAGCAGTTTGCTAGGTATCCTGTTTTCCAGGTATCCTAGTGCCTCGGGTCTGCCTTTTTGCTGGGTGATGCATTTGCATCGTCCCAACTAGGCGGGCATGCTACTCCAGCTTCTCCGCCCCTCGGACACTATCCACTCGCTCTTTACAGTTTCATGGCGCCCGAGCTTTTTATGAGACTAAGTCTCATTCTCTACTTTAGAGAGCTTTTTCTTTTTTATTTAGTCAAGTTCTTATCGTTGGTGAAGATTTTGGCCCATTTGGCCTTGTCTTTGAATTTCTGCATACGCCGAGATAAAACTCGTTTTGCGCGTACTAAGACTAAGCTCGATTTATGTACTAAGTTTTAAGCTTGTCTCTCTGTCAAACATGTGAGTAACATTTGCACAAATATATATTTTAATAATGCCGAACAAAAATAGTTAGGTCCATGCACATTATTGGTGATGGTTGCTGTTCGGGATAAAATACCTATGGATTCTCGTTGGATGTTTTGCATACAAAAACTATATAGTATGCTAATAAAACTAGTATATGTATTTGCAAGTATATACGTGCGTAGTATTTATTTATGTATAAAAGAAACATATAGTGATAGCATGTGACAGCCATGTGTAAGTAGGGTGTAATACTAGAATAAATATACAAGCTACGTGCGGTGTGCATCATGTGAAATACTAGAATAGATACACAGACTACATGTGTTGTGCATCACGTAAAAAGTGCAGCAAAGAACTTTGATAAGCAAGGGTGACAAAATTGTTTCCCCTCATTTGACCTCCTCGTCATCAACATGTGGTTATGAAATCCAAGGAGATTTGATTTATAGGCCGAATAAAAAGTGACTAAGTTATAATTTTGATTTTACCTCTAACTCCACTCAATGAGGTATCCGAAATTGGTTACCTTTTCATTCTGAGTCGGCAAATTGCAAGTTGTTCTTTCTTTGTGCTTTTGTATAATACTTTGTCTTATGTTTCCCTGTATCATTACAGGAAGCAAACAAGATAATTTAATAATCAATACTAACCTGTGTAGTGGGCGTTTCTGTCTCCAGCATAAAGTTGTGATATCCCGAATATCGTCAAACATTCCTTAGAGTGAATGATACTTAGGACCTTTCGTGAAATGTGCTGAAAGGTGATGATCGATCCACTAGTTTTAGTCTTGTACTCCAACTTCCACAACTTCCGTTATGGTTCATCTTCTTTTCTATATACACATATCAACTGAAGTGACTTTGCTAAAACTGCTTTGCAACTCTGGTCAATTTTTCTTCAAGAATGATCAAGTATCTTATTAAACTGATCATCTCCAGCTCTTATTTGAACGGTGCCATAACTAAGCCGAGTATCTTATTAACCGGCAATTAGTTACGTTATTTTTGCACTCTGTTCTCTTCTTTCTTTCTTTTTTAGCGAACTCTTTTTTAAGTTCAGCGGTCAGGTATAGAAACCCTCTGCAATTTCTTCCTCACGGGCAAAATTATTTTCACCGTACCCTGTTTGCAATTCACTTCCATGCGCATCTCTTGGTGCTGATACAATAGATGATCCACCCCCTAGCACCCTTTTTTTTTTTTTTTTTTTTTTTTTTTTTTTCGAGCTTGCTAGAGTGTCTCAGGTGTTTCGTCTATTTATGCTGTAGTCGCTGGGATGCTCTTGATTACTGTGGATGTGACCCGTTGTAATGACTCCCTTAAGATCTGACTTCTCTTCTCAGCTGATCTTTTTCGTAGACAGCCTAACCTTTGTTATAGATCGGGCTTCTTTTTTATAACGCCAATTGTTGACATGTCCAATCAAGAAGCTTTCGGAAAGCAACATTATCTGAGTCAAACTTGATAAATTCTTCACTATATAAATTCGCAGCAAATTGTTAGTCAAATGATGAATTTATTGACCGTTTTAAGGAGTAACCCTTGGATTTTTTTATTTTAATTTTTTAGTATCCGTCGGGCTTCATTTACGGTTCTAAAGTATAAATAATAAGGCATGCTTTGCTCAGGTAATACAAGATAATGGTTAGTCATAAACGAGTTTTATTCGTATAAGACATAACATATTTGATAGAGAGTAGAATCTTTATATTAATAGGAGAGATCAAACCCGGATTGATGAAGGCAGTTGTTAGCAATGTGAGGCCAATGCTACTCTTTCATCTCTGATCGAGTCACCAAGGCTATATGGTCTCTTTTTTTGAAACCTTTAAGCGCATCGAGATGAAATTTGATTCCCGTGCGCCGAGGCAAGACTAGATTCCTGAGCTAACATTTTCAACTTGTTTTCTATACCAAGTATGTGAGTATAGTTCACATAAGTAATAATAATCATGCATTTAATGAGACCAAATAATTGGAAGCGATCAACTCATACATGTTATTATTAATGATTAGTGTCGACGAAATTTGACACCTATAAATCTATGATAGACAACTTGCGTGTAAGAGCCATAAAAGTTTGTTAGACATACTGATTAAGCATGCATTATATTTTTATAGACTTATGCACGCGTATTATGTATTGTGTACAAGAGAGACATGCATAAATAACATGTGAATGTAATATAGCACAAAGAGAATTACACAAAAGTTATGCGTGTTGTGCATTTGTATGTGAAAGTATAACGAAGAGGTAGATATAATTTAATATATCTAGATTACATAAATTCAATGTCTCAAGCATACCAAATACTTCTAGTTACTTTCTTCAACACTCATGCTCATTTTATCTAAAGAACACATTTGTTGAACCAGATGTTGTTGAGTCCAACCACTATCATGAATATTAAACATCAATAACAATGGCATATTTGAACTGAAAAGTAACAAAACATTGTGGCACGTAGATGCTACATGCGTCTCCGAATCAATTGTATTGTGATTCATACACTATTTTATCAATAGGAATTTTGATAGAAAAACATGGACTATGTTTTTATAGTTCTAGCGATTCTAATGCTAAATTCATAACATTCCAAATAGAAATAATCACTATGATACCCTTCTATATTATCGATTTAAGATGCAATATGATGCCAACGATAATAAATAACATAACGATTAAGAGGATAATAAATAACATAACGATTAAGAGAAATCGTACCTTTTATCCGAATTAAACGCTTTCAGAAGCATTTCTTACCAAGATCAAAGTCTTGATTAATTCATTAAATAACACTTACTTGAAAGATATTAAAAAGGACTATAATTACTTTCAAACATCGTGTATTTAACAGATCACAACACTATTAATAACATGGAGTCAGTTTTTCCACCACATTTAAATGAACAACCCATCACTATTTTTATCTTTAAAAGAGCAGTGAAGAAGCATTAGACATGGAGGGTGCATATAATCAACTAGTACGATTGCATCTAGACTCTAGCAATGTCGCCCCTCTCATTATTATTTAACGAATTAAATTAATGACACTGCCAACCATGTATTATGCGTAATGTATTGTTTGCCCAAAACAATTATATGCTAAATAAGCTATGTATGCCATGAGCTTGGTAATTTTTATTAGACAACAAATATTCAATCGTTTTTTATCAAGATCAAAGTCTCAATTAAATTCAATCGAATTATTGTTTGGTTAATCAAAATGTCACAAATATTAAACATCAATCAATATGTTTGACTCTTATTAATCTAGAATAATAATCATGTGACATACTTGCTGCCGACTAAATCTATTCGGCAATGCACTCCCAAGTCAAGGCAATCCATGCAAATATTTTAATAGAAAAGCACAGTATGCAACTTCTAATTTCAACAATTTAGGAGTGTATTCAGAGTATAAGGTTTAAGCATCCCAATATTCTATACAGTTATCAATGCAAGACGATATCAATAGTAATAACAATTAAGTGAAAACATACCCCCGAATCTAAATGATTTTATCAAGATCGAAGTCCCGATTAAATCTCGAATAATCATTATTTGGTCGGTTTTAACTTCTATTTATATGTAACTATGCATATATTCTTTGTAAATGAAATCGTAAAATTAGACCGATGTGTAGATTGACTAACCTTGGCCACTTACCGAACCTGGAGTCTAGTCGTTTCACTATTGGATCCTTCACGGGTGAATTGATGAAGAGCCGAGTGGGTTTAGTTGAGAATCGCCATTGGATGTTTTATACCAAGATGGGCTCGGTTTCTAACACGAAAAGGTAAACTTTATTCTGAACTGCAACGTTCTGGAAGTCGTCAAATATTCCTCGGGACGAACTGTGTTGAGACCCACATATCCTTGAAAAGATCTATACGTCTATTTTACAGCAAAATTCGCGGTTCATGATTCCATGCTCTTTGGAGAGAGTTATCTCTGTTTTAGTGTCTGGTGGTCAGGTTGGAGAATCCTCCGCGAATCACTTCCTTCAATGTTTCAGGGACAATAAAATATTCCACAGGTTGAACCAGATTGCGAACCTTATATTTCTGGAAAGGTCCGGATGTCTAGTTTCTGATGGTTTTTATGGCTCGAGATTTTGACTTCTGTAGAGGGAGATATGCCCGTTTTAGTGTTCGATGGTCAGATCAGAAATCTATACGCGATCTGGTTTCTTCAATATTGCGGGGGCCACCAAATATTGCTCAAATTGAACTAGGCTACGAACCATATATGCTTGGAAAGCCTTGGATGTCTAGTTTCCAGCAGTTTTTACAGTTCACAAATCCGACTTCTGTAGAGGGAGATATGCCCGTTTTAGTGTTCGATGGTCAGATCAGAAATCTATACGCGATCTGGTTTCTTCAATATTGCGGGGGCCACCAAATATTGCTCAAATTGAACTAGGCTACGAACCATATATGCTTGGAAAGCCTTGGATGTCTAGTTTCCAGCAGTTTTTACAGTTCGCAAATCCGACTTCTGTAGAGGGAGATATGCTCACTTTAGTGCGCATTGGTCAGCAATTCCGCGATTCTCTACAACTCTCTTCTCTTTTCTTTCGTAAGCTGTCGGAACGGGAAAGCAATTCCTGGGACAGATTCTTGATACTTTGAAGCTCTGTGTATTGCTTTTCGCAACATTCTTCCTTCGGAATTGGTCACGGCTGCGGCTCCTGCTACGGGTTCTGTAGTTAATCCACTCCCTAACACTTCCAATAGTTGTTTGTTGGGTTCTTCAAGTGTTGGATCCACATCGGAATTCCTTCTGTGGTCTGTTCATGAGGGTTCCTCGAAGTTGAGTTCACCCCCTCCTTCTAGCGCCAATTGTTGACAGTGATTTTTGGAAGTCAACCGGTCAACGGTTTTAGGTTAATGAAACCTGCAAGATAAACGTAATGAAAGTAGAAAATAAAAGATAAACAAGCATAACACATGTTTTACGTGGTAAAATCCCAAGGCGGGGAAACATCCACGGTGCCGGTGACGGCGAGAAGTGATCCACTATGAATATAAGGATTACACACTCAATACTCGCTCTCTCTCAGATAATTGATTATGTTTCGTATCTCTTTTCTCATGTAAGTGTCAATTGCTCATGATGAACCTCTCATCCTATAATGAATACAAGGGTGTATTTATATGGTTCCATCTAGGTTGCCCTAGTTCCTGTCGTATCTGTGATGGACTCATTAATTAGAGTATTTGTAGGATTCTGGTAGAGTATACCAATTAGGACTTGTTTTCCATTTGGTATTTATCCTTCTGGAAGCTTAGAGTTCTTTCCTAAATAAACTTCTCTGGTACTGGAGAGGAAATAAGGATATTTCCTTATTGGAATATTATCCTAAGATTCCGTATCTATGCAGATCTCTTCCTGATATGGCGTATCTTGGTAGGACTGTATTTCCTGTTTTTGGCTAAGTATTGATCTTGGTCGAGCAGACTTGGCCGAGCAGAACCTTGGCCGAGAAGAATCTTGGCCGAGCAGACTTGGCCGAGCAGAACCTTGGCCGAGCAGACTTGGCCGAACAGACTTGGCCGAGCAGACTTGGCCGAACAGAACCTTGGCCTAGCAGAATCTTGGCCGAGCAGACTTGGCCGAGCAGAACCTTGGCCGAACAGAACCTTGGCCGAGCAGACTTGGCCGAGCAGAACCTTGGCCGAGCAGAACCTTGGCCGAGCAGACTTGGCCGAACAGAACCTTGGCCGAGCAGACTTGGCCGAGCAGACTTGGCCGAGCAGAACCTTGGCCGAGCAGAACCTTGGCCGAGCAGACTTGGCAGAACAGAACCTTGGCCGAGCAGACTTGGCCGAGCAGAACCTTGGCCGAGCAGACTTGGCCGAACAGACTTGGCCGAGCAGAACCTTGGCTGAGCGGATTCCATCTGCAGATGGCCCCTCGTATGGTGCTGTCATGTATTCATGTTGACCCTTTTGATAATGTGCCTCACATTTGACTTTTGATAACGTGGAATCACCATATTTCCGCATTACCCGCTATCCTTGCTGACGTGTCATGCTGACAAAAAACCCCTATAACAATGACCCAGCTCTAATTATGAACTACTTGTGGAGGATTATACCATATGTAATAGCTATATCGATGGACACCAAGAATTATTGGTTTGTGTAAAAAAGTCTACAGTTGAGAGAGTGCAGCTTCGAGTTTTTAGTAGAATAACACTGAAGTTAATAATCATAAAATATTAATTAAAGAGTTTAATTAATTATTTCTAAGGATTATTGGAGCTCAAAATACTGTGGGTCCATTAGATCCTCTTGCTAGCCCGATCGATTTAGCTAACAAGGGTCACGGTTAATTAATTGGATTGTCCAATTAATTGTGTTACAAAAGTGACACGTGTTTAATTGGGAATTAGTTGAATAATGAGATTATTTAATTAATGGAAAATGATAAATATGTTAATTAAATAATTAGATTATTTAATTATGTAATTAATCATTATTGGAGGGTATTCTTTGATATTTAATTTTGAAAGGTAAGATAATGTAATTATTTTATTTTTAACTAAATATTGAATTTGAATTTTAAAAGGTTTAAATTCAAACTTTATTAAAATCTATTAAAAGATATCAGATATCTTTTAAAGGGATTTAATAAAAAATGGATTAGTTTATTTTTAAATATATATATATATATATATATGATATATATGTGTTTTTTTTTAAATATATAAAAAAAAAAAAAGTGAGAAAGAAGAGACGCTGAAGTGGGTGCGGCCAAAAGAAATATATATATATATATATACTTATTATTTTAGTGTGGTCGAATTCTTCTAATACACAAAAGCAAGAGTTGTTTTATGTTGCTTTTTCTACCTCCATACAAGTTCCTGAGTACCGTGACGCGCCCACACGTCGTTACCAATCCCGGGTCATAGCTAGGAAGATCTTATGGTTCAAATCAGGGAGCAGATCGTATTAAAGAGAATGAGCCTCCAACATTGGTATGAAATCGTTTCACCTTCTTTGTTGTTTTCGATTATTACTGTACAAATAAGTTTACTTGATGATTGCATAAAAAAAATTAAAACCCTTCCGCTACTCAATGTGTAACCCTGGGTTCCAACATAAACAACTTAGGGGGGTGAATAGGTTGCACATTAGTTTTAAAATACTCTACTTGTGTCAAAACCTTAGTGAGCATACAAATTAACCTTGTACAAGATTGTTATGAGAAAAGCAATTTGCACAAGTATGCTCAATTCACCACCCTTATTCTACAAAACATATACCAAGAAACAATGTATCTCATATACAAGTATATTCAATGAAGAACACATTCCACAAGTTGTATTATGAATATTACTATGAAAGATCACTAAGTAAAACTTTATAACATGATATAGAATATCGCAAGATATAATGTTCAAACACTTGCAAGATATAATGTTCAAACACTTACAAGATACAAGAAACAAATGTTGATTCAACAAATAATGTGTGTATCTCTTTCTTTATCAATAACATGTTTACAATGATGTAAGGAATAGAAGATCATAAACAAGTTATATTGAACAAACATACAAATATAACAAGACAGAGATAGAGACATTTTACACATTGATTTTTACGTAGTAAACCTCCGAAGAGGAAACATCCATGGGTTGAATCCACAACCACCAGCAAAGCAATCCACTATATAGACTTACACACTCAAGGCTATCAACACATGATATCCACCCTAAGCTATCAACTCCTACTCTACCCTCAGGCTAGTGAACCACTAAGCCTACTCTCTATCCAAAGTGTGTCCTATACCTCTAGGAATCAACTTCCTATCCAAGGCTCTCAAGCCTCTAGGAAGATTTCCTTGCTTAGCTATCTAAATCACAAGGATCCTAGTCAAGCTTCCCTAGCCCAATCATCCGGAGTACCACACTCCTAGCTAAGACTTTTGCTTGGCTATCCGGAAAAACTTTCCTAGCCAAGTCTTCTTACTCAAATTGAAGCTTCACTCACTCCAAGATGAAACTTCCACCTTTTGCAAGGCAAATGATCTAAGTGATGCAAATGATTAATACATCCTATGGAAAATAGAAATAATCAATGAGCACACAATGTATATTTTTCTAGTTTATGATCAAAAACATGACACCACACAAAATGATGCATAAGCATATGATGATCCTACTTGATGACATTTGGTAAATTTGTTTTATTATTTCTATCGTTGTTGGATTATGTATTGTTAAATTTGTGCTTGTTGGACCTAGTTGATGATATTATGTTTTGTTATCTTTGTCATTGTTGGATTATGTATTGGAAATTTGTAGTCGTTGGAACTATTTGATGATATTATTATTATTATTATTATTATTTGGAAATTTGTTCTTGTTGGATCACGTTTTACCTACTTTGGACCTCTATTTATATGTGATGTTTGATGAGATCATAAATATTGCAGGTTATTAAAATATAATATGGACAATTAAGGAGATGAAGAGGAAATAAATCAACTTATATGTGTATCTGATTGTCTTATTCAAGTTTATCTTGAAAAATATGTTCTTAAAACTCTATGCATGACAAGCTCTCAAACAGGTTTTATTCGGTTGATGGGAGTGCTGCAAGGCAATGAAAGTCAGTTGTTATAACATGTTTAGAATTGACAAACATGTGTTCGTAAAGTTGTTGAATGATTTGGAAAATATTTATAAGTTGAAGGGTTCAAGAAACATAAGTAGTGCTGAAATTTTAGGAATCCTTCTTTATATTTTAGGACAAGGTATAGAAAATAAGAATGCATAAGAACGTTTACAAAGTTTCGGTGAGTAGATATTTTGATGTAATTCTAGATATTTTATATGAAATGGCTAAGGTGATGATGAAGCCTTTGGATCCCAAATTTAGGAGCAACCCACAAGAAATATTGAGCGACTCTAGATATATGCCTCAATTTAAGGTATGTATAATTTACAATGCTGTTAAATTTGGTATATCCATATAAATGCCTTATTTTATACCTATTTTAAATTAATTTATAGGATTGCATTGGAGCTATAAATGGTGTTCATGTTCAAGTTTCGATTTTTCTATGCAATCAAATACCATATATTGGCAGAAAAGGAATACCCACCCAAATTGTAATGGTTATATGTAACTTTAACATGCAATTTACATTTACATGTGCAGGGTGGGAAGGCACTGCTCATGATAGTAAAGTATTCTTATCAGCTCTACGTAATACTCAATCAATTTTTCCAAAACCTCTAAATGGTAATTTTTTTTTTATCTACATTGCGTAAATAATAATTATATATTACATCATAATCATTCATATTTTATATTTTCAAAAAAATATTACTTGGTGGATATCGGATACCTGCAAATGAAAGGTTTTTTAGGACCTTATAAAAGTGAAAGGTACCACCTTCCACATTTTCGTAGGGGTGAAAAACTAACAAGTCACAAAGAAATATTTAGTCATGCACATTCTTCACTTAGGAGCATCATTGAGCGCACTTTTGGGGTATAAAAAAAATGGAGTATTCTATGTGATATGCTAAGTTATTCTTCTAAAAAACAAGTGAAAATTGTTATTGCTACAATGATTTTTCATAACTACATTAGAAGATATACACAATGAGATAGAGATTTTGATGAAAGTGCAAATTACTCAAGTGAAGAGATTAATGAAGAAATGGAGATCAATGCATATGACGAAGATGGTCCAGGAAGACGAGAAATGGAAATGTTAAGAAATTTAATTGCGCAAAGTTTAATGAGTACACACACTTAACAATTACTTGCAATTTACTCTTATCTACTTGCAAAGTTTAATTAGTTTGGCTTTTGTTGTTTCCACTGTATATGTAATCTTAAACTTTACAGTGAAGTAATATCAAGAGCATTTAATATACTCTTCTCTCTTCTTCTTCTTTCATTTTTTTTTTTTTTTTGATAGGGCACCTGGAAACCTGGTAAACCAGATCCAGGGCAAAGTTACAACCATACTGGGACTCCACAAGTAAAGCCAAATTGAGCACAAGCCAAGAACAGAGTCCCACAACGGGAGAAAAACATCCACCCAAAGTGGAAATACAACCACACCAGAAATAAAAAACTGAAAAACAAACTAAACGGGTTGAAAACATTCCGGAGAAGAGATCTGGTCACCGGAGAAAATCCACCAGAACGCCGCCTACCACCACACCGATCTTCAACGATTCTGATGCCCGATCAAATCCCAAAATCACCACCAATCAAACCTCCACCAGGTCCCAAACCCGACGCCGCAAAAACCATAAAATCCGACCAAACTTCACCACCAAAATCAGAGAGAAGATCACCAAAGAGCTACCGGTGGTGCGTGACGGAGAGGATGGGGTTCCACGACCACCGATCAAACCAACTCACGCCAAAAGCACACCAGATCTAGCCATAAACCACGATGATCGGCCGATCTAACCGCTGCCGCCATCGCTTGGACAAAACGTTCCACCCTGTGACGCGAGAGAAACTTCCAGGCGATGAACAGGGCCGTCGTAGCAACCTCCGGAGACCCCATCTGACCGGGAAAGCCTAGCACAAGGGGGAGGAAGAACGCCCAGAAGGACGACGTCGTCGCCGGCTCCCGCTGCCACCGCGAGAAGCCGACGACGGAAAGGAGACGACGAGATGCAGCTGCTTCAAGTTCCAGAAAAAAGAGAGAGAAAATATCTCTGATATTTTCCTCCACCGCTTATTTAAAGAGAGTCTTCTTCTTTCATTATTCATCTGTTATTTATATTTTATTACAACATCAACATGTTAAAGTGCTGCAGCCAATTCATAAATGGGGGTTTGGAATGCACAAAAATATTTCTCATTGTTTGGAAATTTCAATTGATCAAACATGTAGCAGTTATTATAACTCAAAATTAACCATTATCAATCTAATACAACATCTTATATGTTGATCGCAACCATAAACAAATGTAAAGTAGTGGATATCTATAAAAATCCTCTTATACTTGAACATGGTAAAAACATGCAATAACAAATTTAAATAATCATTACTTTGATGGAGCTAAACACCGAACAAATTTGCTGACATAGGTAAATGCTTGTCCTCAGCAAGAATTGCATTGTTCAGCTTGATGTCATACCTGATACACAAAAACAAGTAAACAACCACTTTTACTAAAAAAAAAAAAAATAACAAATAACAAATCCCATCAAATTCATGTGCATACTTCTCATTGTTTACTTTTGGTATTTATTTGATATCATGTTTATGGTTACATAAAAATATTAGTTGATATTTGTTTTATAACATGTTTATGGTCACAACAAAATATTAGTTGATATTTTATAACATGTTTATGGTCACACAAAAATAAAACAAATTTTTTATTTTCAAAATATCTTTGATATTTATTTGTGTCAATAATTTTGCACAACCACATCACTTTTTACTTTCAGTTTAACAAACACGTTGAAATTACTTTTGATTGTCACAATAATTTAAAAAATCAGTTTACCAAACATTCAGGTCCCCCAAATCCCATAGGAAGCAGCAAATGCCACACCGGGTTGGCAAGAAAAAAAAAAAAGTCTTATTATCGACACCACTTATTGTAGGTGGAGTGCGAAAAGATCTTTTTTTCTCTCTCTTCTTTTCTTCTTTCTTCTTTTCTCTGCTTCAGTTCCTCGCCGACTTTCAAGCTTTCCGTCGCCGGTTCTCGCAGTGGCAGCGGGAGCCGGCGACGATGGTTCTTCCTATTTCCTTTGCCTGGCTGTCCTGATCAGATGGGAGTCTCCGGAGGCTGCTACGACGGCCCTGTTCGTCGCCTGGAAATCTCTCTCGCGTCACAGGGAGGGAAGTTTTGTCCTAGCTTCGACGGCAGCTGTTAGATCGGCCGATCTCCGGCCAGATCTGGTGTGATTATCGACGTGAGGTGTTGATCGGCGGTCTTGGAGTTTGTCCGGCGCCATCCTCTCCGCCGGGACACCACCGGCAGCTTTGGTGTCTCCCTTTCACTGATTTTGGGTTCAGCTTGGTCGGATCTTTTGCTTTTTGGAGTCGGGCGTTGGTCGGTTGGGGGTTTGATTGGCGTGGTGGGTAGGAGGTTGGTCTGGCACCGGCGACGTCACCGGTGGGGCTCTCCGGCAGCATGGATCGATCCTCTTTCTCGGACATCTGCTCGTTTTTTTGTTTTTTGTTTTTGTTTGGTGTATAGTTTTGGTTGGTTTGTATTCCCACTTTTGTGTGGGGGATTTTCTCCCGTTGTGGGACTCTATTCTGGGCTAGTGCTCGATTAGTTTTATCTGTGGAGTCCCAGTTTGGTTGTAATCTTGCCCTGGATCTGGTGCTCCAGATTTTCAGGTGCTCCTTCCATCAAAAAAAAAAAAAAAAAAAAAATTGTAGGTGGAGTGCTGGACCAATCGATAATAAATTTTAACACTTGTTTATAATTATACATTTATACCCTCGTGAAAATGTGTGTACTGTGTAGGGTTTTAAACATTACAAAGCCCTCGTTTCTCTCTCACTCACTCACTCACTCACATACATTGTGCTCAGGTAACAATAACGCTCTTCCTTGTTACAAATCAATTCCTTTTTGATGCAAACGCACCTTTTTTTTTTTTTTTTGTTACAGTTCAGTTTAAGTTATAGATTGTTTGCATTCTTGGGTTTCTCTTCTCTTCTCTTCTCTTCTCTGCTTTGCTCTGTGCCTTCGTGGGTTAGGCCTAAATTTCTTCATTTCTTCTTTACAAAATAGGTTATCACTTATCAGTCGTATATCTGCGAGCTGTAAATGTCTCCCCAGTATGATTAGATAAATATAATCATTTTAATATATATTTAATTTTGTAAGTGTTTTAATTTGCCTAGAATAAAAAATTAAGAATTTCAGTTTATTCTTTTGTGGTTGTGAGAATTTAGGGAGATAAAGAAATAGAATTTTGAAGCATAGTTATTGGAAGCAAAAAATTCCACTTCAATAAACCCTCTACATTCGTTTTTTAGTTGAGGTGGGTTTGTTGTCTGAAACCCATTTTCATGTTTCATTATTTTGTTTTTGTTTTGCCAGCACCCATTTGTGTGTAAATGTTCATCCTCCATATCTGAGCTTTTTAACTTTGTGGATGTAAAGATTTGTTATGGAGTTGTTTCTTTTGGATTTCATTTAGTTTTGGTGATACGGGTTTTAGGAAATGCCATAAACCCTTATCTTTTAAGATCTTTATGGTAATCTACTGCATAAAGATTTAATGATTCTTCAAAAAATGGAAAGCAGTGTCAAGCATTATATTTTATTTAGCATACTGTCCTGAAAATGCATGGTTACAAGGAAAAGGCTTTCCTGCATCTAGATGACTCATGTTTTGCACTACACTTGCCTTAGTAGAAGAGAAAGAGTCTGGTATTCTACATAAAATATATAATGCCGTCTTAGCAGAGAAAGATGTTTAACATTGTAAAGTTTAGGGGACTCCTTTTTCACCAAAGGGTCATGATGCTTCTTTCCAAATTTCCCAGACAATAGCATTGAGTTGTTCACTATCCTAATTAGTAAGAAAGTAAGGTTTCTATAGCTATTCAAAGATGACATGTTGGTAACAATTGTATTGGCGTATTAAACCATGTAATACGCTTAGATCAATATCATAAGGAGTACACCATAATAGATTACTTAAAGTAGCAAAGTAGAATGAAAATGCAAGGACTCGAGTTTTACTGGCAATACCAACGATATTTTCTGACCCGTTAATCAATAGAACTTTTTCTTTTATCGTCTCTTGTTCTTGGGGGTAGTTAGTGAGAGATTGTGCCCCTTTGTATTGGTTGATTTCAGCAACTTGTAATTCTCAGGCTCATGATGTATTGCCAGTTTCAACAAGCTATAACATTTTTTGGTCTAATTGGAGCATAAATGTGATACTTTTATCATTTTATGAAGTTTCTGCAGGAGATCTTCTGTGGCAGATGTCTTGTTAATGCTGTTAACCATCATCTGGTGATTCTTTTGTTCACATCTTTCCTTGAACTATTCATATTTTTTTTTGTTTTCTGATCATTAAAATATGCAACAGAGGGATATATATATATATATATATAGATATAGATATTCTCTCTGGTAAGTAAAGGAATTTATCAAAATGAAAAATGGGGCGTCTGTCTTAGTATTCCTCAATCAATAAGAGAAAGGAAAGCTATCTCAAAATTCAAAAAAGGAGAATAAAAGAAAAAACAATTTGTCCAATGGTAACAAGATCTAAAATATTTGAACTCTATCCTTTGGAAGAGAGCTCAACCCCTTTATCTTTGTTACTGTTTCTCTCTCTGATATTCCTTGAATGGCATAGAGGTAATTGGATCCATTATTCTCAAGTTTACATCCCTCTCCAAGCATCCAACAAATCCATTATTGGACCTTGCATTCTCAAAAAGAAAAAAAAAATTAAAAATACATGAGGGAAAAAAAGAAGAAAAAATAACACTTATGACAACAGAAAGATGATCCTATATTTCACCAATTTATAATGCATGTATCTAATTTTAATTGTCTTACATGTAATTTTGCATTTTAACAGGTGGTGAACTTTGTAACATCATGCATACTCTGAAGGGTGGCTGGGCTGTGCAAACTTTTGCTCTAGCCAAAAACAATGAGTCTGAAGGGAGGAAGTCTCGAATTCGGCGTTCAAAGGAGGAGAGGAAGGCAATGGTTGAATCCTTCATAAAGAAGTAAAGGCCATACCCATCTCCACTTTCATTTTGAAATTGACACCACTGCATTTAGCAAGTATGGATGTCTGAAGACAATCAAAGCACACACGCACACACCCGTGATAGTATTCCTTTAGAATCCTTATGCTTACATGAATCATCACTTGCTTTGAAAAATAATATTCCGAATGAAATAGTTTCTTAGACTTACAATTTAGCCGTAAGTTTTGTGTTAGTCTTTGCTTGTGTGTCTGAATTGTTTGTTAAACTTGCTTGCAGGTATCAGAGTTCAAATAATGGTAATTTCCCATCACTGAATCTTACACATAAGGAAGTTGGCGGATCCTTCTACACGGTGCGGGAGATTATCCGAGAGATAATCCAAGAAAATAGAGTTCTGGGTCCTGCTAAGTTTTCTCCTGAGGAGCTGAACTATCTGCAAGATGAGCAAGGTCCATTAGGTTCAATTGCAATAGAACCTTCAACTCCTTTGTACATAACATCAAATGAAAGTCATTTTGTACCCAATCATCATCAGGCTACAAGTGAAGAATCAGTTTCAATTTCTGATGGGTTATGCAGTGAAAAAGAAATTCAGAGGTTTGAGAATGAGCAAATCATCAATGAATACCAGTACCAGGTAGATGTGAGAATTGAAGAATCTGATAAACAGAAAAGTGAAGATTTGAAAACTAGTGAACAATTGGAAGCAGAGAGAAACTCAGCAGCTTCTACAGCTATTGTAATTCCTATAGCAGAAGACATAGTAGTAGAGACCTTTCCGCTAAGGCCTGTTCCAAACATAGTTGATGGCTTGGATACAAGTTCTGTTGCTAAGAATCTAAAGGAAACTTTTGAGGAAAATGAAACTGAAAATGTGAAGCTGGAACAGGGTAATGGAAGTGCTCCACTAGGTCAAATAACTTCGTCAGCAAATTCCAATTTGGTGATTGAGAAAAAAGTGGAAATCCTGACTGCTGTAGTTTTTGATAAAAACTCTGATTTGGTGGACGAGAAAATGGTAGAAAACTTTGCAAACCCACTATTGAAAAGTTCTTATAATTTTACCAAAGGAGGCACTGTGAGTGATACTCGTATTGACACAGATGTTGATGGCTTGGATACAAGTTCTGTTGTTAGGAATCTAAAAGAAACTTTTGAGGAAAATGAAACTGAAAGGGTGAAGCCGGAACAGGGCAATGACAGTGCTCCAATAGGTGAAATAAACTCCTCAGCAAATTCCTATTTGGTGATTGAGAAAAAAACAGAAATCCTGACAGCTGTAGTTTTTGATAAAATCTCTGATTTGGTGGACGAGGAAGCGGAAGAAAACTTTGCAGACCCACAATTGAAAAGTTCTTATAATTTTACCACAGGAGGCACTGTGAATGATACTCATGTTGACACAGATGTTGAGATTGAAGTCTTGCATAATAATGTCTTAATATCTGAGATTAATGAACAAAGCCAGAGGGTTGATGGATCTAAGGTGAGTTCTTTTAAAAAGTCTGCAAATGAACAATTTCTTTTAAAAAGCCAGAGAGTTGATGGATCTGAGATTAATGAACAATTTTTTGCATATGAAGTATACTTTTGATGTTTTTGCAGGCAATAAATGCTCCAAATGGCAATTATGCTAGTCGGGAGCAAGTAAGAACACCTGAGGCAATAGTGTCTGAAAATGAAGCCAATGTTCAAGGTGAAGTGAACTCCCATAAAGGAAGCAATCCAACATTAGACAGGATTAATCTGTAAGTATATCAAGTAACTCCTTCAAAAGTTGGGACTTAAATCCTATGTAATGGGTTGTTTTCAGGAGAAAAACTTGGGTGGCGTTGGCATAGTGCGGTGGCCTACTCACAGTATGCCACGTGACAAATTCTCTAATTCTACTTTTTTTCCCATACAATTACATATGATTAGTTTTCCATGTGGCATGTTGTGAATGTCAGGTGCACAGGTGATGTGGTGTGCCCACCTCACCTAAGTTTTTCTCCGGTTTCGGTTCACTGATTTTTTATTTGATAAATTTATTTATTTCTGTGGTTGGGCAGTGCATCATGGGAAGGGGCATCAAGAAAGTCTGCTGAAACGAAAACTAACCCAATTTTGGTTATTTTCAAGTCGTTCGTTACTGCCTTTATGAAATTTTGGTCTGAATGAAATCTTTTAGAATTCTGTTGCTTGAGAGAGAATCTGTTTTTGGTGAGTGGATGAAATCTTTGTAGTAATACACTATACACTTGGTATTTGTTTAATTTTATGGTTGAGAATGTGATTATATTATATATATATATATATCTCAAATTTTGATAATCCTCGTTTTTGCCCATTTCTTGAGCTCCAAGTATACATTTGGTAATAGGTATAATGGAGTTGTTAGAAACCAATCATCGTGAACAATTCTAAGTGGCCGAGAAATTGGCTTAACTTTTTTGTTCAGACAAAACTTCATATACCAGTTGGATGCTATTAAGTACAATCGGTTTGTTTTTTAGAGGCTGAATCATGAATTCATGATCAACTAATGGTTCTGGACTCGATGATTTTTTTCAGGTCAAGATCCTGTTAGAAATTTACTCGATGTCTTGTATAAGAATTTCTAATCTGCTTTAGAGGTCCCTATCAAAATAATTCTTGTTCATGACATTTTTCATTAGCCTCTTCTGTGAAAGCATAATAAACGAAAATAGGAACCTGAGACTTGTATACCAAGGTATTCATCAAGCAAATCCAGACACAGTTGACCTTATTATTGATATTTCTCGTGGCGACAGGTGGCACCTTTGAAACTTTATTATTATATATATATATGATTCCACATTTCCACTCCACCACAACCCATGATAAGAAATTTTATCAATTGTATTAGCTAACACTTATAAGATAATATATAAAGACAGTACATGCATTATTTTATTCAAAATACAAAATAGAAGAACAATCAGCCTACCACCCGCAACATCTTATTCTTAACCTAACTGACACTGCTGTGACATAAACAAATGGCTGATAAACTAGACGTTTAGTTTCGTAATGATATAGAATTCTGAAACATTAAACAATTTTTCTTTTCAGGACGACCTAATGTTTTCAGACAGATCCAAGTACTCCCTTCCCTTGAAGAGGAAACAGCATGGATTGTCTTCAAAGGATACATATATAATAGATAAGAACCATCAACTTGTATTTATCGGGCACATTGGTCAGTTTCTCCAGGTCTCTAATTCTGAGATTCAGCAGCCTCCTTTCTCTCTATCAGTTTGATGAAATTGCAAACAATCGTCTTGCCTTCGGTGGTTATAATGCTCTCTGGATGAAACTGAACCCCCTGCAAGTAATTATCCAGACATTTGAGCTTCAGCTTTCTATGGGTTTACAAAAAAACATATATGCATATCAAAAGATATATGGGAAAGCAATCTTTCATTTGCCTAACCAACTAAACACAAGTAGGTGGTGGTGGGAAACTGAGAATATTAGAAACACAGGTAGGGATCGTAACCAAATACCCAAACAGTGCTCTCGCTTCTTGCAGGAACATCATTTGAAATACATAATAGCTTAAGCAACGAAAACTAACTTCCAGTGTTGCATCAAGTTGGAAGGGCCAGGAAGTACATAACTGAATAATGACATTCGATTTTCATGCATCTATTACAGGCGTGGCATTAAAACAAAACGAATAATTCTCAACAATTTTTAAAATTCTAAGTGTGACAAGAAAACTGAAAAAAATTCTTACCTGTAAATGCTTATATACTTTGTGACGAGCAGCCATTATCAGCCCATCTTCAGTCCAGGCTGTAACCTCGAGCTCTTCACTAGGAAAACTGTCTTTTTCAATCACAAGGCTGTGATATCTACCTGCTGTGAAAGGACTGGAGAAGCACACTTAAATTAAATCATAAAAACATCTAAACTTACTATTATATACAGAGTGAGGATGGTAAGAATAACCAAAAAAGAAAAGAAAAGGTACATGATGATGATGAGTGAATGATTTACCATTGCATTTCCACTTGCGATAAAATAAAAAGGAAAACATCAATAAAATTAAAATTTTGACTTAAATTTGTGACTTCAAATCCAAATATCTATACGTTCTTAATTCACCGATGAAAAAAAGTAAATGAATTACAAGTAGATGACAACTCTTAGTTTAAGAGCAAATGGATGGACGGATGTTAAAGTCTCAAATTTAAGTCTATATTTTAAATTGATATAGTCTAACCCTAAAACAAAAAAGATGAACGAACCATGAACAAATTTTTAACAAGATAATAGGACCACTGATTAGTATTACAACTTTTTTCGATAAAAAGCTAGAATGAGAACTTATAGAAAGCTTCGTTGGCTTGGGTGCTTGTTGTGGTCATGAGTGCTATATCCTAATACTACCCTTCAAAATAAGCATGGCATCCAAGCTATACCAATAGGACAAACTGTAAGAATATAATGAAGAGAGATCAAATTCAATCTAGGCTAGAACAAGTACCTGTTAATGAAGCCATTAAATAATAAAAAAGGTGATATATACATAGTCTTCTAACTATGAATATGCACAACCTACTACCCCTACCCCACACTCTCGTGTGCACTTGAGTAACACACCCAAAAATAGCATATACCTATTTCAAAAATTAGTGATACAAGCTGCTGGGAAGTGGCAATGTTAACAGCATGATGCATACACCAGTGAGCAGGTTCTGAAAGATACTAAATAACGCCCAAAACAAAGGGTGCTGAACACCAACAAAGACAATGAAACACAAACACCTAAGATAAAGTGAACCTGTTTGCCAAAAGGCAAGCAAGTTGCAAACAATTTGTGAACCTATCAAATAGGTTACAAGATGATTTTGAAGACCTAGATGATGCCTACATCCTGCATAGTTATTAAACTAAATAAAAAGAAAAGAAAAGGATTATATGGGTTTAGGCGTTTAGCCAATTAGCCCATTCACCTAATCTATTTAACTAACACATAAGTCATATGAAATTGTAAAAGGAAATGAACATTTACTTTGATAATCCAGCGAACAAACCATCCTCCCCCTTCTCATCATAATATACAAGAGAACTCTTTCCATGCATAACACCCAAAGGAGAACGAACGATCTTCCCTGGAGCACAACAGAGCAAACAGGAAAGATTTAGAAACCAACAAGCAAGTACCTTAAATGCCATAAATAAATCAGATGTAACAAATTACTCAAATTCTACTTTCTGTTCACCTAAAGATATGCAAATGTGCAAAAATGATATATAAAAATCAAGGTGACTGTATACTCAAATAAATTAGTTGAAAATAAACTTGATATGAGCTTGAAGACATCTCAGCTAACACACCTCCAAAAGCCTCTCCAATGCACTGCAAGCCCATACACACACCAAATAAAGGCACAGTAGGTCCAATTTCCAAAACAGTCTGCAATGATATCCCAGAGTCCTGGGGTATACCTAGAGAAAGGACATAAGGAGGAATATAATAATCTGTAACTTCTTTCATTTGACTTGGGAATAGTTGTTGTCTACGATTATATATAAAAATAAAAAATAAAAAAAATCAAAAATCAAAAAATATGGTTACCTGGCCCAGGGGATATAAGCACTCCTCTTGGATTTTTCCTATAATAAGTAACAAAATGGTTATCACTGACTGCATGATACACATAGTTATAAGATCAGATTAAAAAGCTAAACGGAGATTTGCAAACTAATATAATTCTTTTTCACCGTCAAAAAGGTCATCACAGCAGACAAATTTATTAGCTAACTATATTATAGTGGGCAAAGTACAAATCCATACCTTTTCAGCGCTTCCACAGTTAACTCATCATTCCGGTAAACCTCAAAGTGACACCCTAGCTCTCCCATATACTTCAAAATGATAGGTAACTTATTAGAAAAACAGTTTCTGATCCATGAATATAATTAGTGTTGAAGACAAAATAATAACACAAAATAATGTAGGAAACAACTTGTTTCAAAATACCATTAATAAAGTATACTGCGACAATTCTTTAAAGGTAAAAGAATTCTATTATGACAATCAACAAGATGAATAATAGCATTCCACCATAATTTCCCACTGACTTTTGGTTAACATTGAAAGGAGTAAAGGACAGTGCTAAAAACCTTAAAAGATTTAATCAAAAATTGTATACTACGAAGGAAAATACAATCTTCAAAAATATCGCGCATGTGGAATAAAATCAATTGGAAGTGACACATTTTAAGTTCGTAGGTCGTAACTCTCAAGATTTGTGGATTGAAACATACTATAAAGATCTAGTTCAGTTTCTATTGCTTTTTTAATCTATATGTTGATGAAAAAAATATACAAACTTCTTCAATAAATGGATCATAGATTTATTACAATGTTCAAAATTCAAAAATGAAATAATAGGTAAAACAGAAAAGAAAAGCTATGACATGAGGACAAAAATTAGCATTTATACAGCGGTGCAACCAGCTATGCCAATGTCAAGAGGAGCAGTTACATCAGACGTTCCTCATTTGCACTTCAGTCATTTGACGAATAATTTACTAAGTCAGAAGGTTTCAATACAATCCCCTGACAATTTGTCTGTATAACTAACCTTCAAGACATTAATTTTTAAACATGTTAACAAATTTCTTTACTTCGAGGCTCCATTTTTGATAACTAATTTACAACGAAAGTGGGGGAAGAATACATTTATTTTGTCTGTATCTTGCCTACTTCAAGTTGTTGAACTCTTGTTAGAGTATATCAACAAACTAGGGCTTTGACAGCACCTAGAAGAAACTGAAATGGACTAACCAGAATCTTGGGGCAAGAAAACAACTGAACACACTTTTGAAGCAGAAAATCATCACCATTATTATGCCATCATTAAAATTTTCAACCTCAATTCCTTGCTACCTACAGCCAATAATGTCTCTTACCAAATTCAACATGTCACTTCAAGTAAAGCATTTCCTCTTATTGTGATAAATCATTCTGATAGGGAAAGACTAAAGAGTACTAAAACAGAACACCACACCAATTCTTCAGTAAAAACCCAATAACTTTCTAATATACAGTATAAGCGTTAGAGAGATATTTGACAAGCATATAGTAATAACTCTATGATAAATAAGCACGAGTCTAGAAAGCATCGACTACTCTTGACTTCTTCCTTTTCCTACATTTTCTCACCAACCAAACAGCTAGAACATCAAACAATCAAAAGAAAAGTAAAAATGAGCGAATTTCAAGCATTACCCAAATATAAATAACAGAGAAAGGACCAAACCTGGCAAAGATTGTAGGTGAAACTATCATAATTATCAATAACAATGATGGGATCGTTATTGATCTTCCTGCTATCATCCAAAAGCGAAGATCTTGCATCCGAATTCACCATTGCCATTGACAATTTCGCTGAACCATTTCTCTTTTTTGCAGCAAAATGCAGTCCTGTAACTACAAAACCAAAATAATAATCATAATCATAGAAAGAGCGTAGTTCAATACATGTAAAAACTAACGAAGACATAGAGAAGAAAAATTACTAGAAGAATGAGAGAAAGTGGAGAGTTGAGTGATAGGAGGTGTTTGAAAGGTTGTTTTACAAAAAAGGGAGGGTTTTGATTGGATGATGGAAGATTTTGAGAGCATTGCAGCGTCCATTTTTTAGAGAGAGACAGAGAGACAGAGAGTTGTACTTGGTTATAACTTATAAGTGGCTGCGCAGCCACCCAAAAATTATAGAACGGACCCGTTTATATAAGAGCGGGTCAGTGGCCACTACTTTATTAACCATTTATTTTTAGAGCACTAATATACAACTAGAGCCGGCCACGGTTCAGTTTCAGTTTGAAACCGACGGTTTTGGTTTTGTGGTCATCCAAAATTGAAACCGAAATTGGAACCATCGGTTTGATACCGGTTTTAAACCGGCAGTTTGGCGGTTTATGCTTCGGTTTGATCCGGTTTCGGTTTCGGTTTAGTCTGGTTTCAGTTTCGGTTTTTTATTTTTTAAAATTCGTTGCCACGTGGCAACATTTGATTGGTTGGATTTTTTTTTATTTATTATAAACCACCGGTTTGGGATTTGGAGGAGTCCCAAACCGAAACCGAAACCGAAACCGAAACCGAAACCACCGGTTTCCAAAGCGACGGTTTTGGTTCCGATTTTCGGTTCCAGTTTGACCCATCTGGTTCTGGTTAAACCGCGGATAACTGACGGTTTTCCGAAACCGTGGTCACCACTATATACAACCCAACAAATTAACATAAAATTCAACACAAATGAAGTTGTCATAACGGTAGGTGGTCGAACTACGGTTGATGTGGATCGGATCGGGTTAGATTATGCCCAAGGCAATTTAGTTGGGCTTGTCGATTGAGGTTTGTCGTTTCCTCTATAAACCTGCAAAAAAGGTTAGTCGGTCGACCAGGGGTGGCTGTCTTCTTTGTTGAACCTACAAACAAAATAAAAATAGAAACGCAGATATAATGAAACGATGAAAGTGGGGGCTTGATTCTTAGCCTTAGGTATGCTTGGGCTGAGTGATTGTCTGTAATAATCATGAATTAGATCGAAATCTGGTGACCAGAAAGATTATGAGCAGAATTTTGATATGCTTGATAGCTTTGTTTCAGTCCAGAAATTTCAGAGAGCCCTTTGTGAGAGGTCACTTGTCTATTTATAGGTCTCCACTCTCAACGTTCACTTCCCCAATTCACTCATAGTGGGCGTGATTCATGGAGAGATTTCCTCTCCATTGAATTAGCGGTTAACTACTATATTTGACTTGGTTTCAAACGGCCAAATTGAACTGATATTAGAGTTGGGTTGATCTAGACTATGTGGGCCAGGATAATCCACTAAAACGTTCTGGGCTTTGACATGTTGGGTCTCTGAGCCATTTTTGACTACCACAATAACTACACAAATCATGAGGTGATGTGGTGAATGATATGAGTATATGACAATAGCAAATCACTTATCACATCTGGGTTGACCAGCATTATTGTTATTTTTAACCAATAATTTACCGGTCCTAACAAATATATCTCCTAAACCCTACCGATTTTGTTGTGATAAGCATATTTATAGTATATCAATACACATCACCACACTTTTGTCATGTAAGTAGCATAACTTCGATCATAATAATACACATAGCAAAAATATGGTAATATGTATTAATATACTATAAATGAAGCAAATTACACTAAACCTCCCTAAGGTTTGGCCTCTTACACTTAGAAACAATTTTATCATTAATTGATACTCACATCCCCTACCATTAGGAACCGTTACCTTTAAAAGACTAAACTACATCTGATCCCTAAATTAAATTAATAAAAAAATAATAATAATAAAAATAAAAATAAAACAATTTTTTTTGTTAAATGGATCTCCACCATCCATCATAATCATGTGCGGTTGGATTAAACCATTTAAAAAAAAAAAAAAAACTATTTTTTATTTAAAAAATCTTAGATAAATTTGTTTTTTTATTTTATTTTTTTATTTTTTTATTTATTATTTTGTTTAATCTACAACCGTGCATGATTGTGATGGACGGTTGGAGGTTAAAAAAAAAAGTATTTTATTTTAATTTTTGCCATATTTTTTTAATTTTCTATTTATTATTTCTATTTACATAATCAATGTGGGTGGCAACTAAAGTATAGCATAATCAAATGGATGACCATTAATTTTTCCTATGAATAATCATTTTTGTCATACTTTTTGTTTACAAAATTCATTTTGATAATGTCCAATCAAATAGGTGGTTATAGGGTAAGACCTTAAATGAAGTATGGAATTTATTAGGAGTTGCAATTCAAGAAACACGTTTATTGGAAGTTGCAAAAAGTATGAAACACGTTTATTGAATTATTGTGAGTTGCAAACTTGCATCAGGTATTCAGGTATGAAAAACGCAATTCTAGAAAGGATAAATTACACTGAACCCCTTAAAGTTTGGGCAAGGTACACTTAATTGGAAAAGTTTTGGTATTATACATTAACACCCCCAAGAATTAAATTTAACTTTAAAATACCTAAAATACCCCTAGTTATATTATTTTATACTTTACTTTTTTTACCTTTTAACCAAAAACTTTATAAACTTTAATAAAATAAAATAAAAATTGAATAAAAGATATGATTCATTAAATAAATAAATAGTTTTTAAAAATTAAATAAATAAATGGTTTTTTTTTAAAAAAATACTTTAAAAACAAATAAATAAATAGTTTGGATATTTAGTGTTTTTATTATCCCTATTAATGGATATCCTTTAAAAAAAATAATGTTTTTAATTTTTTTCATTTATTTTTTAAAACTATTTATTTATTTAATGATTTATATCTTTTATTTAATTTTTTTTATTTTATAATGTTTTTAGTTAAAAGGTGAAAAATATATAAAAAAAATAATATAACTAGGGGCATTTTAGGTATTTTTAAAGTTAAATTTAATTCTTGGGAGTGTTAATGTATAATACCAAAACTTTTCCAATTAAATGTACCTTACCCAAACCTCAAGAGATACAGTGTAATTTGCCTTTCTAGAAATTAGGTTTTGTTATAAATGATGTGGAGCCCCACCATCCTGTGAAAAACACAATTCAAGTAGGGAAAACATAATTCTAGAAATTACCTTTGTGGCTGTTGGTGCAGTGATTAGAGATTATAAGGGCTTGATAGTGGCTGCTTTGGCCAAACAGTTGGTGGGGTTTTTTGAGGCGGAGGTCGAGGAGTTTGTAGCGTTAAAGGAAGGGATGCTGCTAGCTAAAAGGTTGGGTCTAAAGGGTGTTGTGGCATAAGTTGATGCTTCCAATGTGGCTATTTGTTTCTCAGGTAACTATCAATTTTTAGGTTTACCCAGTTAGGTGGTGATGGATATTTCAAGCCTATTTCAGGAGCTTGAGGTTATCAAATGTCAGCATATTTCTCATGAGAGCAATGTGATGGCCCATAACCTTGCAGCCTTGGCCTTGTCCTCTGAGGAGGAGCAGTTATGGCAGGATACCTACCTGTGTAGGATTTTTCCTTATATGTAGTTTTTTTTTTTCTGGGTCCTTTGATTTTTTTTTTTTTTTTTTTAAAAAAAATTACCTTTGTATGGATGCCCACACTTGCCCTCTTGATGACACACATGGAGTAGTCCTAACATGGTTCCGGTTCAAACCGGGAAACTGAACCGTAAAAACTGAAACAGGAGGAAATCGGTTCCGATTCCAGTTTTCATGGAACCGACCGGTTCAAATCGAACTGGAACCGACGGTTCTGGTTCCGAACCGTCGGTTCCAGTTCGAACCAGCAGTTCCAACATTTAAAAAAAAAATTAATAAATTGATTGAACTGTTAGACAAAACAACACACCATTTTGAGTTCATTCACCAGTGACCAAACTATTTAAACTTCTCTTTCTCAGACAACAACCCTAGATTCAACTTCGCTTTCAATTTTCAAAATCTTCTTCTCAGTTCTCTCTCATCAAACCACAACAAAACCTCCAACTTCTCTCTAAAAATTTCTTCAAAAACCCTCAAAAATCTCTTTCTCCGATCTCTCCTTCGATGAGTTCGATACTTCAATCCCTCTCGGCTCTCTGTTTTTTTTCTTGTAAGTTGTAAGGATTAGGGATTTGAGGTTTCGAATGATTTGATTTTGGGTTACAAATGCAATGATTTAGGGTTTCAAAATTTGAAAGATTTGATCTTGTTAGTTATATAGTCTAGGTTGTGATCTGGGTTGGGTAGAAACAGAGATGGGTTGTAGAGAGAAGTTAAAGAATAGTTTAGAGAGAGAAGTCACAGAAAAGAGAAGCTGCTATAATGAATCTGTTGTCCGAAGAAGAAGAAAATTTGGTCAAAACACAGTCGTTTTGAGTGGGTTTAAAAAAAAAAAACATAACAAAAAAAAAAAAAAAAAAAAAAGGGTTCAGAACCATAACCGAAACCGAAACCGAAACCGTATCAGAACTAACATGGAGACTTAAGAGGCGGTGAGTTTGCCTACATCCATAATATATATATGTGTGTGTGTGAAACCGTATCAGAACTAACATGGAGACTTAAGAGGCGGTGAGTTTGCCTACATCCATAATATATATATGTGTGTGTGTGTGTGTGTGTGTGTGTGTGTGTGTGTGTGTGTGTGTGTGTTGTTAATTGATCAGACTCTTTTTTGATACACAAATAATAGTCTTATTCTTCCTCTGATCTCTCGCATCTCTCTTCTTCATTTTGTTACTAATATCTCTTCCGGCTCTCACCTGTGTGTGTGTGTGTGTGTGTGTGTGGAGACTTAAGAGGCGGTGAGTTTGCCTACATCCATAATATATATATATGTGTGTGTGTGTGTGTGTGTGTGTGTGTGTGTATTGTTAATTGATCAGACTCTTTTTTGATACACAAATAATAGTCTTATTCTTCCTCTGATCTCTCGCATCTCTCTTCTTCATTTTGTTACTAATATCTCTTCCGGCTCTCACCTGTGTGTGTGTGTGTGTGTGTGTGTGTGTGTGTGTGTGTGTGTGTGTGTGTGTGTGTGTGTGTGTGTTGTTAATTGATCAGACTCTTTTTTGATACACAAATAATAGTCTTATTCTTCCTCTGATCTCTCGCATCTCTCTTCTTCATTTTGTTACTAATATCTCTTCCGGCTCTCACCTTTCTTTTATTCTTTTATTATTTCAATTATTTGCAACATGTTATCAGCATAATCATATGTAAGTAAAAAGTATCTCCAGGTGAATAATTTACTTACAGCTCGATTTTTGTGTATGTAAATAAAAGGGATCTCCGGGTGAGTGATTTACTTAAATTTCATTATTCGCATTTATATATTTATACGCAATATATAAGATTGGTTTGTGCTATGTCACCGGAACCTATAGTTCTGGGATTTATTTATTAGGGTTGATTGCACAAACTTATCATGTGTTTTGCCTTTGTAGCAAAATATTCAACAAATGGCCTTAATCACACAAACAACCCCTACTACTAGTGGTCAAACGTTAAATTTAACGGTAGACTTCAAAAAGACTAAAATGCCCTTAGTGATTTATTTGATTATTTTTAACTATTTGATAAAATGTTAATTAAAAAAGAAACCCATATTTCTTCATCTCATCTCATAAATAAATAAATAAATAAGATTCTTCATCTCTCAACAAAATAAAAAAAATATTCATCAATGTCAGATGTTTTTCTATCTAAGAACAAAACAAGTAATCTATTTCTTCAATCAAATAAAAAATAAAAAATCAAACAAAGATATCTGAAATCCAACATAAGTACAATCTGGAATCAGATTCCAACACAAATACAAACTGAAATCGAAATCCATAGCACCAAAAACATATTCAAATCAAACTCCACAACATCTAAATTAACAAAATCGTTAACATTAATATTCAAGTCAAACTCCACAACATCTAAATCAACAAAATCATTAACATTAACTCCAAAATTGAACCCATCTACCTAACACGGCAACACCCACCATTGCTCGCCGACACCATCGCCACATAGATCAGCCAGATCTAGTCGATCTGTTCTTGTGCCGTTTTTTGCAGAGAGCCTCCCCGTCTATGTGGCGATGGAGGCCAAAGTCTCGCCTTTTCTGTGGTCTCCCCTTTTCTGCGATAGGGAGGCTCTGGCCTTCCCTTTTTGCAACGACAGAGAGGTAGATGAGAGGTTGTATGCGTGTGGGTTGAAGACAAAATCATGAACAATATGATGAGTCTGCTGCTATTGGTGGTTCGGATGTGAAGTAAGTTATGGTGGGTTGTGATTGTGTTGTCATCGAAGGATGGGCTGCGGTGTTGGGGGTTTGTGGTTGTAGTGGGTTTATTATAAGCTTTATCTTTAGATGGAGTCCACTACTTCCATCTCTGATGTAGTTTGGAGATCTGGAATTTTCTATATCTCTTCCTTACTTTTTCTTTTGTTTTTGATTTAAATAATTATTTTATTTTTAAAATTTTATTCTTGGATGCTTGAGATTTTTTGACGGATTCTTAAGATTGTTATTTGTTTGTGGGATTTTTTTTTAATGCTTTTATCATATTAATTTGTAAAGATGGGGATGAAATTTAATTAAGTTGTTTTTTTTTTGTTTTTTTTTTATTTTGGGGTTGAATTATGATTATAGGCAAATATTGGTTCTTTTTATCATTCTTTTATGGGTAGATATGTAATTATATAAAGTATTGATATTTTTTTAAAATTTAGTTTTATTTGATTTGTGTAATGACTATGTTACTCTTACCATTAAAGTCAACCGTTAAATGTAACGTTTGACCACTAACGGTAGGGGTTGTTTGTGTGATTAAGGTCATTTGTTGAATATTTTGCTATAAAGGCAAAACACATGGTAAGTTTGTGCAATTAACCCTATTTATTATGCTTTTTAAATATTCACATTTAATTATACGTAATATATAAGACTGGTTGTGGATGTGTCAATAGAGACTGGCTACGGCTGTATTGACAGAACCTATATATAGTTCTGGATTTATTTATTATGCTTTTTAAATATTCACATTTATTTATATGCAATATATCAAGAGAGCTTATGCCATTGATATAGTTCTGAATTTATTTATTATATTCTTTAAATATTTGCATTTATTTATATGCAATATATCAAGAGAGCTTATGCCTCTGATAGAACCTATATATAGTTCCGTATACAATATGGCTTATGCCGTCTACGGAACCTATATATAGTTCTACGTTTATTTATTATGCTCTTTAAATATTCGTATTATTTATTTATACGTAATAAATGAGATCAGCTAGACCGACTAACCAAAACTTAAAGTTTCTAGAATTATGATATCTAATTTGGCATGGTTTTGAAAACTGGTGAGAACCTGGAGTTCTGGATCTAGTGTTATATACATGAATGTCATACTTTATTTGGAACCTAGGGTTTCAAATCCATTCAGAATCTGAAGTTTTCTGAATTTTATATATGAACTTACAATTTATGGTTGAACCAGAAGTTCAAAAAATCAATATGATCCATGATTTTATTTTATCTCATATATATGAAGTGATATATTTACATATCATTCATTTGAGAAAAATGATCTACACAAAATCTAACAAGATGTTGTGAGCATCATAAAAGGATTTAAGATCTTAGTATCATGTATAATGAGATTGTAAAGGATATTTTATCCATTTTATACTTGCTCTTGAAGGAGCAATACCAAGATAGTAAATTTGGATATATTTATGTTCATGAGATATCAAAACATACCCCAGGAGTGGATGTTTGTAAATGGCAAGAGAAAAAAGTTTATAAAATAAACCTATTAAAAAAAAAGAGAAAAAAAAAAAGAGATTATTATCATTTCAGATAAGATATAAAATGTCATTACGAATAATGTCCATAAAATTACCTGAAGGAAAAATGTATGTCTTGCTGATAGTGCAACGACTCATATAATTCAGCGGAGTCAAATACTTTATGAATTTGAATATTGTATTAAGTCTAACGGATCTGATAGAAAGCTCTGGAAAAGCCACGATATTGTTATCAAACAATACTAAATTGTGTATCAATGATAATTTATATCATTCATGTAGAACATAAAGAAATTTGCTTAGATCAAAGGCATATAATATTATTAATGTCATATTGAGACTATGAATAATAAGAATGATGAATATCTGTACATGATTTGGGCCAGAAGCTCGTTATTGAGAAGTTGCATACTTTCTCATATGGATTGTATTACACGATTATAAAATGTGTAAAAGTTTATGCAATTATGAACTAGAAGTTCTCAAATCCAAAAAATGATTATATTTTGACATGACAGTTTTAGTCACCAAGGATCTACGATGATGTGTAGGATCATGAAAAATTATTACAGACATCAATTAAAGAGCCAGAAGATTCCTTGATTCCATGATAAATATATGCACTGCATGTTTACAATAGAGATTAGTAAAAAGATCATCTCATTAAAATGTTAGTTTTGAATCCCCATCATTCAAGGAGATAAATGTAGACATATTCATCCACCAAATGAACTATTTCATTATTTTACGATTCTAATTGATGTATCTACGAGATAGTCACAAGTTTGTTTATTATCAAACATCTCCATATTACTTGCACGGATTATTAGTTTTTTCAGACATATTAACTTGATTGAACTTACAAGATATTTGATGAATATTGCAAAGCAGCTAGAATTGATGTTCAACATCTAGTTTTCAAATATACTCATATTCAGAATGGATCAAGGGAATCACATATCAAACATCTCCAGGTAATTACGAGAAATTTATTATTTCAATACAGTTACCAATTTCTATATAGGGACTTGCTCACTTTTTAAGATATTTGATTGTGTTGTATATCTCCTTATTACATCTCTGGTATGATCTAAAATAAGACTTCTATATCATTATGAGATTAATGTTGATTTTGATTAATCTTCTATCAGTTTATTTAAACTTCTGATAGTTTATATTTTTACGCACAATCTAATATTATTATATTGATTAATTTCAAAATGGAAAGTTTTTACAGACGAGAAGAGTAAATGAAAAGTTACTCTTATACAAAATAGATATACCAATTCGGTTCTATCTATATATATAAATGTGTCTCATTTCAATCTTCGTATCGCTCAAATATGAAAGATAATTGATCATCAAATAAATATTAATTTATTACCTGATATATAAACGGTAACAAGATTTTATAAGTTATCACCTCATAAACCCCGACCGGGTGATTATTCTTGAAGAACGATTAGAGCAAAGAGTAACAAATAAATCATCTTATGCATATCATAAGCTTGTGAATCTTTTTGAAAGGTATTGTCATTAATCCTAATGTAAACAAAACTCGAGTTATGAATAAATTTACTTTCTCTAATTCAACTCTATAAGAGTCTAATAGAGCTAAAGAGATACAAGTCTATGAAATGACTAAATCCATTGAAATGGAAAAAATTTCAATAGAGAAACAGGAATATAGAAATAGAGGAAATTTTTATAAATCATACAAGTCCATGAAATGACTAAATCCATTGAAATGGAAAAAATCTCAACAGAGATACAAAAGTATAGAAAATGGAAAATTTTCTATAAATCATACAAATCCATAAAGTGATCCATTGAAATGGAAGAAATCTTTATAGAGATACAAGAATATAGAAATTGAGAAAATTTCTATAAATCATATAAGAGAAATGTGGAATCATAAGGAAATAATCACTTTTTTTTTTAATGGCAAAGATTTTATTAACAGCCAAGAAGGCTAACCAAAAAAGAAAACAAACAACAAACTAGACCCAGGAAAAAAAAAAAAAAAAAAAAAGGACAAGCACATCCTCCAACAACCTAGATACCAGCCACAAAACCAGAATGAGAAAAACAGAGCACCACTGCCAAATAAAAATGAAAGGCAAAACAATGAAACTCTGACAAAAAAACAAGAGGAAAAAAAAAAAAAAGCCTACATCAGCAAAGCCAAGACCAATACACCAGCACCCGCAAAATCATGAAGTGATCCATAAGAAATCCCCAGCTCCCTTTGAACCCATCTTTGCTAAAAAATCGGCTAGGGTGTTAGAATCTCTAGAATTGTAAATCACCACAGGACTGTCAATCGAGCTGATTTTTTCTCTGATGTCAAAAATTATATCAATATGGTTCACATTGCCAAGATCACCATTGTTAATCCACGCCACTGCCACTAAAGAATCACTTGCAATTCCACTTTCCTTTCCAAGATAGCTTAGAGTCAAGAATACAGCAAGCTTTTTGGATAACAATTAATTCTGCTGCAATTGAGTCCAGTAACCTGATGAAATAAGAGAAAATGCACAAAACATTGCCATACGAATCTCTTAATACCCACCTATACCAGCTGCACTCGGGGATCCTCTCACCGAGCCATCCACATTGAATTTCAAAACATCAACATGAGGTGGAGACCACATTTCTTTAACAGTAAGCTTCGGAGGTTTAGCAACAATATCTCTACAGTCTTCCTTCAAATTTGAAATAATAGTGATAAGAGGATCCTTCAAATTTTTTCTGTGATGTTTAAACCACCACGCGACCCGATATTTCACCAAATATATGAAACAGACTTACTCGGCATGAAGGTTTTTGAACAACACTAGGTTCCGAGCTTCTCAGGTGGACCAGACAATCGCGAAAAACAGGGAATCCAAGCCCTATTCACATTAGAATATGGACATCGGCCTGACCAGCTCAGCGACCAATCTTTTAGCGACTTGCTTGAACAGAGATACACCTCCCACCTGCTCATTCCAACACACCAAAGCTTCCTAGTCCACAAGCAATGGTGGAATAGATGATCGATGGTTTCCATGATCAAACCACAAAGAGGACAGAGCATATTCGAGGAAGGACAATGGTTGAAACTGCATTACATTCGCCACCATAACCCTGCCTTTTAGAAGCTACCACACAAAAATTTCTATCTTAAGAGGGCAGTACCCTTTCCAATTTAGATCATTGAACTCACAACCTGTTAAGCCGTCCTCCTCTAAACACCTGCGAAATGAACTAACCAAGAACATCCCATTAGGATTGAAAGACCACGCAATGTCATCCAAGATATGTCTGCAAATCTTGAAGTTCGCCGGCACTTCTAAGAATCGGAGCCACTGTTATTTCTCTCAATCAAAAGGTGGTCGCTTAGAGGCACCCTCCAACTCCATTTATAGCCTTGCCAACTCCCAAAATTCGAAACCCAACCATCTTTGGAAACCGCTAAGGCAAAAATTCTCGGAAAAACTATCTTTAAAGATAATGATTGCCATTGAAGATCTCCCTAGAAATTAATCCTCTCACCATTACCAATTATCATCTTCACACCCTTAAACAAGACATTAGCCGAACTTGAACCTTCCTCAAACAGACTTCTTATCGCTTTTGCGAAGAAGGAGCACGAAGAAGGAACCTTCCAATCCCACATAAAAGATCTGAACATACTTAGCACATATTATCTTTTTCCACAAAGACGACGATTCCTTACTAAACCTCCACACCCACTTGGCCAATAATCCTTTGTTTTCGTCAAGGATCCTCCCAACTCCAAGACCTCCATTATTTTTACTTCTACACACAATTGCCTAATCCACTGCATGAATTTTTTTCTTCGTCTCGCCATCCCCCCAAAAAAATCTTCTTTGAAGACTTTCAATAGAATTTGCTACACATGTCAGCATCTTAAAAACCGATATGTAGTAAGTGGGAATACTTGAAATAACAGCTTTAATAAGGATCAATCTACCACCTTTGCTAAGAACTTCCTCTTCCACAGAGCCAACCATTTCTCCAGTTTTATTTCCAGAAAAAAATTACACACGGTCTTGCACCTAGAGGGAGGCCAAGATAAGAGATCAATAGGGATTCCTTCTTGCATCTAAAAGCCTCCACCCAACACCCATCATCCACGACCTTCTTCCCTATTCTCATGATACAAGACTTGTGGAAATTAATTCTCAAGTTGGACGCCAACTCGAAACACCTAAGAATCCTCCTAGCATTGAGAAGATAATTCATATTTGGTTTAAGGAAAAGAATGGTATCGTCCGCAAATTGAATGTGGGAGATATGAGCCTCTCCTTCACCAAAGGACATTCCTTTTAACATAATAAACTCATAGGCTTTCCTAAAAAGGCAATTCAAACCTTTAACCACCATGTTGAACAAAAAAGGGGATAATAGGTCTCCTTGTCTTAACCCTCTCTCCATATCAAATTGAGCGGTTGGGCTACCATTCACCAATACTAAAGGGAAGGTGTTGAAATGCAACAATCAATCCAATGCCTCCACTTAACTCTAAAACCCATACCTTCCATCATCAAGTCTAAGAAACTATGTTCTACACTGCTATATGCTCTTTGAAAATCCACCTTCACTAATAACCCACCCTCCTTATCATTCCTCCACAAGTGAATAATCTCTTCAGCAATTACAAAACTATCGACGATTTGTCTTTCCTTCACAAAAGCCATATAAGATTCTCCTATGACTGAATTCATCATGCTCCTCAATCTATTAGCCAAGACCTTAGCAAGAATCTTATACATGGTTCCCACTAAGCTAATTGGTCTAAAGTCACTCATCATTTCTGGATTGCCACATTTTGGAATAAGGGTCACAAAAATGTTGTTTAACTCCCTAACTAAAGAACCATCCTTGTGAAACTCCTCCATGAATCTCATAAAATCTTCCTGGATCACTCCCCAATTTGGTTTGACAAAGTTGATATTAAACCCATCCGATCTGGGAGCCTTGTTACCATCACAACTATTAATCGCTTGCCAAACCTCTTCTAAACTAAACTCCTCTTCTAAGGAATTCTTTTCCTCTTCCGTGATTCTCTTAAGAGACAAGCCTCGAATCTTCAAACAATCCCACTCGACCTTTTTGTATTGTGCTTTGAAAATGTTAAGGATCTCTTCTCTCACCAATTTTGGCTCAAAGACCTTGCTCCCATTAATGGAGATTTCTCTTATTTGATTCATACTCCTTCTTCCGTTCGCCACAAAGTGGAAAAATTTAGAGTTTTTATCTAGGGATGGCAAAATTCCCTGCAGGGATGGGGCCCCGCGGGGACCCGCACTTTTGGGGTGGGGATGGGTTTCAATTTGGTGGGGATGGGGCGGGGATGGGGATATATAGTCCAACCCGCAATGGGTATGGGGTGGGGATGGGTTTTATACTCCCCACCCCGCCCCACCCCGCTTAAAATAATATTTAGTTAAACTACGTAGTTTCAAATAAAAAAAATGTTTTTGTTTAAAAATGAATTTACTTGTGAGAATTATGTTTATGAGATATTTTTTAATGGTTTTTTTTTTAGAATTGCTTACTACTTTATTTTATGTATTATATTATATTCAATAGTTATATATCTGTTATTTTAATTAAAAAAATATACATAAATGGGGTAAATGGGGTAAACGGGTGGGGATGGGGAAAGCACTCCCCGCTATACCCCGGCCCGCCCCAACCCGCTCCATCTATGGTGGGGTTTTATGAGGGGATGGGTTTACCAAAAATAAATGGGGTGGGTTGTGGGGAAGACCACCCCGCCCCAAACCCGCCCCATTGCCATCCCTATGCGAGAAAAGCATATTGGCTAGTGATTGTGAGGCCCCAATTCTTGACTGGAGGGGACGCCAAAGGCCTCTGCCCTTCCATCCGATAGAGAGGGAGGGCAGAGCTTTTGGTTTTTTCATGTTGTCAAAGAGTTGAACAATGAAAATAGATGGCGAGTGCCTGATCGAATTGATCGGGTTTTATCCCTATCCTTAAGAAAACAATCATTGATGATGTATTTTTATACATAGTAGCTACTGAAATTTATAAATGATAATTATGATATTCATAATATCAATGATTGTATACAAAATGCATGATTGGCCTAAATGAAAGAAGCAATTCAAGAAGAATTGAATTCATAAACCAAACATAAAGTATTTAGACCAATAGTACTCCAGACACCTGAAGATGTCAAACTAGTTGGATACTAATGAGTTTTTATACGGAAATGTAATGAGAAAAACAAGATCGTGAAATATGAGGCACGACTTATAGTACAAGGTTTCTCACAGAAACTTGGTATTTACTAGTGATGAATACAATTACGTTTCGAATTTTTGATAAATTTGGATGCCTTTAAAAGACTTGAAATTCGTCTTCTAGATGTAATAATTATTTACCTACATGTTTCACTCAATGCAGATATTTATAATACCTGAAGGATTTAAAATGCTAGAAGCATATAAATCGAGTTCTCGTAATTTATATTTGATGAACCTACAAAACCCTTATATGGATTTAAAAACAATCTGGACAGATGTAGTATAACCATCTTAGTGAATATCTGGTTAAATAAGGGTATAATAATTATATTATACACCAATGTGTCTTCATAAGGAAATCAGAATCCATATTTGCTATATTCACATCATATGTTGATGGCATGAGTTTAATTGAAGCTCATGAAGAGCTCTTGAAAACTGTTGAATATTTTATAATATGAATTTGAAATGAGACATGAGAAAGAAAATATTATCTCAACCTAAAGATTGATCATAGATCAAATAAAATGCTTGTCCATCAATCAGAATGTGTTGAAAAGATTCTAAAAAGATTCTATGTAGATATTACTCCCATAAAGCAAGTCTTTGCTTATACTCCCTCCAATCATTTATGATGTTATTTCATTTCATAAAATAAACATCTGTATGTGTCAGTTTAGCAATCTAGAAGATTGCTTCAAACAAATTTTTTTCAGGGGGAGCGTTCCATCAGGGGAAGTTCCATCAGGGGAAGCATATCAAATGAAGTATATTAATTATATTGGGGCATATCCACATATGTGAATTGTACTATTTTTTCTTTTGATCAGGTTTTTGTTCTATTGGTTTTTCTTGATAAGGTTTTTAATGAGGCAATTCTATAAACACACCCCAAAAATCATTTGATCCATAAAGATTATCATAAATATTACATTGATCCAGTAGATTATCGTATATATGTTGTCTTGATCAAGAAGATCATTGTAAATATTACTTTGATCTTGTTAATCATCATATATATGTAACCTTGATCCAGAAAATCATCATAAATATTATTTTGATCTGCATATCAACGGATATATTTGCTCATGTTTTTTATCTCACTTGGTTTTTCTTAGCAAAATATAAATTTGAGAAATGTTTTGAAGAAAACACTAATTCCAGGCATTGTACTTTTTGTTCCTTCGATCAGGTTTTGTCTCACTAGGTTTTCCTAACAAGGTTTTTAACGAGACAGTTTTGAGAACGACTAACACCACAAGATCCAGAAGATCATTAGATATATTTTTGTAAAGGTTTTGTCCTACTAGATTTTTCCTAGTAAATTAAAATACAAGTGGTGGAAATCCAAAGGGAGAGTAATATATAATATTGGATTAGCACCACTTGCCACCGCCTTCACCTCTTAATCTCTCTCCAATGTTCCACAACCTTTACTTACCCACTATATATATATATATATATATATATATCAATCCATTTGTAATGTTTTTTAGTCTCAGAGAAATCAATAAAATCTCTCTCATATTCTCTCGCCCCTCTCAACTCTCTCATCTCTTTTCTTTATCTGTTATATCTCACTATTTCTCATCACTTTATTTGTTCATTAAATTCCATTTTAAATATATTTTGCAACAATAACATTGATTAGATTGTTTCCGATCATTCTCCATTGTTTGGAAGCTGATTCTCCAAGCCAGTTGACCCCACTTGTCTCTTCACCATCGGCATTATATTTTATATTTATATTTAGTTTTAGTTTTTATTTTTATTTTAATAATAAACAACATAAAATAGGTGTAAATAGCACTTTTTAACTTAAGTTTAAATAGGATCGAAGTATAGTTTGAGACAAAAATATCCTCACTTTTTTGTGCAAATTCAAGACTTATTTGTCAAATTCAAGACTTATTTTGACACTTAAAAAAAATAAATAAATAAATAAATAAATAAATAAAAATACTTATTTTAAAAATTCAAGACTTATGGGGTATTTTTGTAAATTTGAGAATTACTTGGGCCAAATATATTTTTTTTTTACTTTTTTTAGGTGTCACCTTCTTCGTCGAGAACTTCATCAATGGTGAAAACGAGGAAGCCGTCTATGGCTCCAGTTGACTCCAAAGATAGTCAGATCCGGAAGATCGGACGACACTAAGAGCTTGTTTGGTTGAGCTTTTGAAAAACGTCTATTGATAAAATATCTACTTGCAGTAGATCTATTAGAAATAGAGTTTTTGAAAAAATAATTATAGTTGTTTGGTTGGTAGACTTTAAAAAAAAAATATCTATTTGGAGAAGCACCTCCCTATGAGCTTTTGTCTAGTAGAGGTTTAAATTCTACTAGCCTCTATTTAATTTAAAATAGACAATCTCAAAAGCCCAACCAAACGACTCTAAAAAACTCAAATAGACGTTGGTAGACTTTTTGAGGCAGTAGAAAGTTCAACCAAACAAGCACTAAGTTTCCTAGCACGATCGGTTTCGTTGGATTCGCAACGGATCATCACAGATTTGACGATGAAAGTTCAGCAACAATTCAGGTTTGGCTTTGTTTTTCTCTCCACACAGCTTGAATATGAAAATAGACACTTTGGTTAAAACGGTTGGCAGTCGACGAACGTTTTTACAATGGTTTTGTCTGTCAACTCACCGGTTATGATATCGGCGACGGCAACTCCATTGATAGAGCTCTAGTTTTTGAGAAGGAAAAAAAGAATGATTGGTAAGAGAAAATGATAGAAGAGCGGTTATTTTTGTCCTAATCTCATCTTTGGTGCTATTTAAACTAGAGGTATTAAACTTGTGTTAATTTCATAAATTACTCCTTAAAAAGTGCTACATAATTTTTTTAGCCCTAATAAATAAATTATAAATTATAAATTATTTTAATTTATTTTAAATAAACATAAAATTATCAAATTAAAATACTATTAGTTTGTTGATTTCATCTATCGACGAGCGAGATTTATAGACATCCAACAATCAATCATGCTCTGTTATACTAGCTAGACATATTCTTCAAAATCAAAAAATACAATTCAATACTGGTTCATAAAAAATTCTTGAATGCATTTAAATATTATTTTCATTCTAACCAGGAGAAGGCAGCTGTGAATCATTGCCATTTTTATTTGTCCCCATTACTGCTCAGCTGCTCAAAATGCAGTCGTTCTTGTTCATATCGAAGAGCTCCAAATTTGTTTATCCCGCCATAAGACTGCTGGAAACCATCTTCACTTGTCTGTTGACGAAATGGGTTCTGGTTTTGAAGCTGTTCAAGTGGCTTAATATAGGTGGTGGCGCGTTGTTCTCCATGCATGTAATCGAGGAAATAAGCTCTTTGTTCATATAATGCTCGTAATTTCCTTACTTTTATTTGGTCAACCTGGTGCTCCACGAATGATGCACATTACTCTGATGCGGGTTTAAAAAGAGTGCCATGATACTTACCCCCGTGGACGTGGTTACCAAATTCAAGAATAGACATGATCTTCTTCCATCCTGTAGCAATGGCCAATCCTAGTAAGTACTGTTTAATGTCTTGAAAAATTTATAAAATATGCACACTCACTAAAAGTAGCAAAGTAGCTGGTATCAATGTTGTGTTTGTTACAGCATCATACAGGTACAAAAATCAAAGAGAGAAAAAGATCAGAACTAAATACAAAAGAAAAAATTAAACTGCATAATCTGCTAATGTAAAGTTCATCATATCTTAAACATTGAATTGTCAAATACTATTTTCATGCTTTAACATAAACTGCCATGTAAAAGTTCAACAATGATTAGTCACCACTTCGAATTTCCATTGTTGATTACCATCACCATTCAACATCCATTCAAATATTACTAAGCCACTTAAAATTGCATTGTTTCAAGCAGTAGAAATCAGTAAATCACGGTTTTAGATGAAAAGTTTTACCAATTTTCCTTCCGGTTATTTCTAGCGAATAACCTCATCTCATTGTTCAAGATTGAAATAAATTTGAATTCTTGGCTAATTTGTTTCAAAAGCAACAAATACAGCACAATTCATATTTATAGTGAAACGTTTTTCTTTTCGTTTTTTCAGTCATTTTCTTTTTCTAATTTTAATCAACAACCAACACAAGACATCATTTATCTCAACGTTTTCAATAACACATAACACAACAGTCTTGAATACTGTTTGTAACCAAAATGAAATGAAAGGACAACAAACAATAAATGAATAAATATAAATAAATAATAATAATAATAAATATATAAAGAAATTACCTGTATAAACGAATTTGAGGAGGGATTTGATAGTGTTTTCTTGACCACAAAGGAGTGAAGTCATCACTCATCAGTAGCCTCATCCTTCATTAGCTTCATCCTTCAATAGCAATTCAAGTATTGCCTCTTTATCTTTTTCTCTACCGTAAATGTAAGGCTCATTCAAGGGTGTTTCAGGTCATCTTCGATATCCAAATTTGTAAGACCTCCCCACAGAATTCTCCATCAAGTTGAAGTTATCTTTCTGTGTTGTAATATCTTCCAATCTAGTAGTGATCTCCTTTATTTTGGACGTCAACTTGACATAGAACTTAATGGATCGTGGACTCAGTCACTCAAACTGGCCAGTAAAGCAAGACAGAATGAACTTTTGTACCTTACTTGTGCTGACTTGAGGTTGATTGAAAGACTTCTTCTGCAATGCTTCGGTTGCAAACTTGTCCAGTGTGTCTTCAATGTAGTAACCCAACTGGTTAAGATCGGTTCAGATTTTTACTTGAATATCTTTAATAAAATATACCACGTGACAAAATTTAGAGAGCCATCACACCCCATCAAGATAGACTTGATATGTCACACCAAAGTTTTTCTCGGTGAAGCTGAACTAGAATCATAAAAAGCTATGCTTAGTGAATAGTGAGTATAGCAGCAAAGCAATTCCAAAACCAGTACCTGGTTTCTAATTTCAACCAGACAGCAGCATATACTCCTTTGCTCTCAACTGATAAAGTTCAATCCTGATTGCACCGAGTCTTTCTTCACAGTAAATTCACTTTGATACATAGAAAAGCAAAATAATCACATAGAAGGTTTCACTTTATTACAATCATATTCCGGACTATGAAAACATGCCTTGGTGCTTCTTATTTGATCCCATTCTCTTGATAAGGCTTCTACATTGTAAATCCATGCTGCTTTCTTGACATTGAAAATACATGTCAATAACATACATAATGTCAGCTTGTTGGTTCTTGGACAGCAAATGATGGAAGTGAATTTACGTATTCACAATAATTTTCTTCGTTCACAAGTGAAGTAACTCTATGATTATGGAAACTATGGATTCATCTGGAATCACATTTCTCTTTGCCATTTTGTGAAAAAGTTTGACAACTTTTGATTTCTCATTGTTTTAAATGAAACCACGCATAAGCGTATCAAAAATGACTAAACCTTTTCCTAGATAATCTGATAACAAAGAGTTTGCCTTTTCTAGCTGTCCATCTTTACAAAGCCCATTGATCATGATGCTATATGCCTAAATGTTACAACATTTGGCACTACACCTTAGCCCCCAAGCCAATTTGAAGCTCCCAGATTTACACAATCCATTGATAAGAAAATTGAAAAATTCAGCAGTAAAGTATGAAAGAATTCCAATGCATCTAGAAACAATCGACATTAAAAGGTAGTTGAATTAGGTGCATCCCATCAAACACTTGTCTTGCGTCTCCAAATCTAACTCCCAATAATAAAAGCAGTAAAGGTACTTACATAACAATTATCAGCCTAATTTCCTTTGAAATCATTTCCACATGAAAATTCAAGGCTGGGTCTACTTTCTTAATCTGACAGTTACAAAGCCCATTGATCATGATATTCTTGACATGAGCAGTAACCAAAACATTGAATGGAGACGTGGGAGGAGTGGGTTACATATGAATCATGTAATCAAGGAAGTTAAGTGCTTCATTGAGGTTGATATTACCTGATTTGCGTTTCTCAAGAAGGAAGTCACGACTGTATTTTGGGTGTGAAGTGGTAAGAAGACTGTGCAGAGATGAACCTCCAGTTGACAAAAGTGCAGCTGTCATTTTCGAAACCCTAGACTCCTAGAGAGAGTTTCTCAGAATTAATTGCTGATCACACTGATCAGTCCAAGACAAAGAGGAGATCAAAGCTGGAAATAATATGGACTTAACGGGTCGGACTTTGATTAAATCGGGTATGAACTTATGGGGTTCACATTCACAAAAACTTAGGTCCGATTGCTGGCCCGATCTATGCTACTATACAACATCTATTGGATTTTAATTTAATAGTCCATAAAAATAAAAATATATATTTGTTTTTCATAACCAGTGTTGCAAAAGTCCCCGGGTCGACTAGGTGCTGCCCAATCCCTAGTCGGCAGTCCGATGTCCCGACTAGGAGGTTTACTGTCTAATTGGTCTAGTCGGTCAAACTCAATGGATAGTCATCATGGACAGATTAGATTGACTTTTTTTTTATTGACTTTTTGAAATTTGATTGAGTTTATTAGATTTTGTTTAGTTTTTTTATGGATTTTGATTCTTAATATTTAGTTTCTTAGAATTTTATTTTCAATTTGAGGTTAACTATATGAAATAGTATAAACATTTACTCAATTACAAAAAAATATATATATATATATTAAAAAAATTTTGATCGATCATCGACCTGCCGCCGGTTGATTTCTAGCCAGCCACCTAGTCCCCGACTTGATGGGCTAGGCGCTAAGCTGAGGGGTCGTCGCCCGACTAGCGCATAATGCTTTCTATAACACTAGTCATAACTAGTTATCTATTCATTAACATGTATTAAAAGCAAAACCTTTATTTAAAAATATTAAAAAAATAAAAAATAAAAAATAAAAAATAAAAAAACTTACAAAACAAACATACGTGGTTTCTCCATTAAATCAAACAATATTATAATATTATATGTTTGCCTGCTTCGATTTTTTTTTATATACTATTGATGATGAATAAACGCTTAATATATTAGGTGGTGCAGTGGTGGTATATTATCTCTTTTAAATAAACAGGGCATGTAACCCATTTCAAAATATTTTATGTAAACAAATCTGAAGATTTCTATTTATTTTAGTGTTATGATTCACGTGAACATCAACATGATAATTGATTGGATATAATTTTGTAAATATTTATATATTTTATGATAGATTGATAGATCACTTATTTGCTACTTGCAATTATAATTATAATTAGTATATCTTAATAGATTTATAGAGGACCAGGCCGCACCTCATATGATTTCTACTTTTATCTAATCCGACAAATCGAAAGAAAAAAAATTCAAAGTCTTGCCAAATGGAACTCAAATCAGCTAGGTATTTGTGTTAATCTCATGTCTTCTAATTGCAGAGAAAAATAATGAGCTCTTAATAAAAAATCATGAATATCGTCCAACCGGCTCTACAACGTTCCCAGAAATGAATGCTAACACTATTGGAGGAAATACTCGCGGTCGTGGTCGTGGTCGTGGTTGCAGTCGCGGTTCCCACCGTGGTCGTGGTCCTAGCCATGGTTGTGGCCGTGATCAGGGTCATGGAAAAACATATGGTTACTTTGGTCCGGGTGGTTATAATCAAAATAATAAAAACACTCCCCAGAAGTTGAATGTTTATAAAGCCAGACCAGATAAAGGAAAGAGAATCCAAAAGGGGCCTAAGAAAGATGATAGTATCTGTTTCAGGTGTGGCGATCATAATCATTGGTCACGTACATGTCGTACACCTAAACATTTGATTGAACTTCATCAAGCTTCGATCAGAGAAAAAGAAAAGGGAAAGAATCCTGAAACCAATTTCATGGAAGATTCAGATTTTATGGATATCACATAGCTTAATATTTCTGATTCCTAGATGATCCAAATGATAAAGTGACCATTTTAACTGGTGATGGAAATATCCATACCAATTAAGTACTACTTGTAATATATTTTGTTATCATGTGAAATGTTTGTGTAAATATTCCTTATGTAATATATACATTTTTACTCACTCTATATTATGTGCACTTTATTTATTTTTGTTTTTGTTTTGTGAATAGATATTTCTTTAAACGATAAGTTGAGTGATATTGAAAAACAAGATACAAGAGATATATGTCTGGCCGATAGTGCAACGACACATACGATTCTACGGAATCAGAATACTTTCTGAATTTAACCTTGCTCAAAGCAAATGTTAATACAATATCGGGTCCAGCAGATCTGATAGAAGGCTCTGGTAGAGCCATGATATTGTTACCAAATGATACTAAAATATGTATCAGTGATGCTTTATATTCAAGTAGATCCAGAAGAAATCTACTTAGTTTCAAAGATATACGGTGTAATGGATATCACATAGAAACTATAAGTGATGAGAATATTGAATAACTGTGCATTATTTATCATGATTCAAGCCAGAAACTCATTATGGAAAAGCCACGTGCTTTATCATCTGGATTATATTACACTCTTATAAAAGATGTAGAAGTTTATGCAGTTATGAACCAGAAGTTCCCAGATCCAAAAACATTTATGTTTTGGCATGACCTTCTTGGTCACCTAGGATCTACAATGATGCGTAGAATCATTGAAAATTCTCATGGGCATCCATTAAAGAACCTGAAGATTCTTTTATCCCACGAAGATTTATGTACTGCATGTTCACAAGGGAAATTGGTAATAAAACTATCTCATTATAAAGTTGGATTTGAATCCCCATCATTCTTACAAAGGATTCAAGGGGACATATGTGGACCTATTCATCCACCAAGTGGACTATTCTATTTTTTTATGGTCCTAGTTGATGCATCCAGCAGATGGTCACATGTTTGCTTATTATCAACACGCAATGTTGCTTTTGCAAGATTACTCGCACAGATTATCAGACTTCGGGCATATTTTCCTAATCATCCGATCAAGTCAATCCGCATTGATAATGCTGGTGAATTTACTTCCAAGACATTTGATGAATTTTGCAGATCTGTTGGGATTAATGTTGAGCATCCAGTTTCACATGTTCATACTCAGAATGGATTAGCAAAGTCATTTATCAAGCGTCTTCAGGTAATTGCAAGAACTTTATTATTACGAAGACAATTACCAATTTCTGTTTGGGGACATGCTACTGCATTAAATCGTCTTCATCCTACTGCTTATCACTAATATTCTCCTGTGCACCTTGTATTTGGCCATCAACCAGATATTTCCTATTTGCGTACTTTTGGTTATGCAGTATATGTCTCAATTGCACCTACAAATAGAACTAAAATAAGACCCCAACGGCGTTTGAGAATATATGTTGGTCTAGATTCACCATCAATTATTAGATATCTGGAACCTTTAATTGGTGATTTTTTTACTACACGATTTGCTGATTTTCATTTTGATGAGAGAAATTTCCCATTATTAGGGAAAAGAAAAACTTCTCCTGAAGAAAAGCATGAATTGTTTTTGGAAAGTTCCTGGTCTAACTCATATTGACCCATACACATCTCAATATGAGAATGAAATTCGCAAGATAGTTCATCTTCAAACAATAGAAAATCAATTACCAAATGTATTTACAGATGTTGCTAGGGTAATAAAATCACACATCTCAGCTGTTAATGTACCAGCATGGGTGATTGTTCCAGAAGAACGATATAAACAAATAATAGCAAAATAATCATCTACTGTACGCCAGAAGTGTGGTAGGCTACTTAGTTCAAACGATACTGTTCCCCGAAGGAAGAAAACAAAATATCAGGATCATGTTCCTGAAATGATAAATAAATCCACTTTCTCTAAATCAACTCCACAAAAGTTAGATGTCCCTGAAAAGACACAAGAGACCCCTGCAGAGGAAGGAATCTCTAAAGAGATACAAGAACATAGAAATGAGGAAATTTCTATAAATTATACAAGAGAAATGTGGAATCGTGAAGAAACAATCATTGATGATATATTTTCGTACACAGTGGCTACTAAAATTTTAAATGATGATTATGAGCCTCATAACCTCAATGATTATAGGCAAAGGTCTGATTGGTCTAAATGGAAATAAGTAATTCAAGCAGAATTGACTTCATTAACTAAACGTAAAGTATTTGGACCAATAGTCCAGACGCTTGAAGACGTTAAACATGTTGGATAAAAATGGGTTTTTATACAGAAACGTAATGAGAAAAACGAGATGGTGCGATATAAGGCACGACTCATAGCACAGGGTTTCTCACAGAGACCTGGTATTGATTTTGATGAGACGTATTCACCAGTGATGGATACAATTACATTTCGATTTCTGATAAGTTTGGCTGTCTTAGAAAGACTTGAAATGCGTATGGACGTAGTAACTGCCTATCTATATGGCTCACTCGATTCAGATATTTATATAAAAATCCCAGAAGGATTTAGAATGCCAGAAGCAAACAACTCAAGACCTCGCAATTTATATTCGATTAAATTACAAAGGTCCTTGTATGGATTAAAGCAATCTAGACGCATGTGATACAACCGCCTCAATGAATATTTGATTAAAGAGGGATATATCAATAATCTCATATGCTCATGTGTCTTCATAAAGAAATCAGAATCTAGATTTACTATTATAGCAGTTTACGTTGATGATATGAATTTAATTGGAACTCCTAGAGAGCTCCTGAAAACTGCTGAATATTTAAAAAGGGAATTTGAAATGAAAGACCTGGGAAAGACAAAATATCGTCTCGGCTTGGAGATTGAGCATAAATCAGACGAAATACTTATCCATCAATCAGCGTATATTGAAAAGATTCTGAAAAGATTTATTATGGACAATGTTCACCCATTAAATACTCTTATGATTGTTAGAACCCTTGATCCTAAGAAAGATCCATTTCGACCAATTGAACATGGTGGAAAGATACTTGGCCTTGAAGTACCATATCTTAATGCAATTGATGTTTTATTATATCTGGCTCAATATACTAGATCAGATATCGCATTTTCAGTAAATTTACTTGTTAGATTCAGTTTAGCACCAACTCGAAGACATTGGAATGAGATCAAACATCTTTTTCGTTATCTTCGTGGAACAAAAGATTTAGAGTTATATTTTTCAAAACCTAACAACTTTTTAGGTTTACTTGGTTCTGCTGATGCTGGGTATTTATCTAATCCCCACAAAGCTCGTTCACAAACGGGATATGTTTTTACCTATAATTGCATAGCAATCTCCTGGTGCTCCACAAAACAAACTGTTGTTGCTACATCATCTAATCATTCTGAGATCCTTGCACTTCATGAAGCAAGTCGAGAATGCGTGTGGCTAAGGTCAGTTATTTATCATATCCAAAATACATATGGATTTTCATTATCTACAGGAATGCCAACACCAATATTTGAAGATAATGCAGCTTGTATCGCTCTAGTTAGAGGGGGATATATCAAAGGAGACATAACCAAACATATTTCTCTTAAATTCTTCTATACTCATTAACTTCAACAGAGCCGACAAATTGATGTTAAACAAATACGGTCTACAGATAATCTTGTAGATCTATTTACCAAAACATTGCCTACATCAACCTTTGACAAACTGGTATATGGGATTGGCATGCGTCGACTCTGCAAATTATATGATTGATATTGAAATTTCATTCAAGGGGAGCATTCAATCAGGGGGAGCAAAATTTTGAATGGATATATGTGTACTGTACTCTTTTTCCTTCTACCGGATTTTGGCCCACTGGGTTTTACCAAAAAGGTTTTAATGAGACAGTTTTGAACACACTCACACCACTTGATCCAGAAGATCATTGTATATATTTTTTATAAGGTTTTTGTCCCACTGGGTTTTTCCTAGTAAATTAAATACAAATTGTGAAAATCCAAGAGGGAGTATTATGATATGTGTGTGGTTTTCCACCACAATTTGCCCTTTGGCTTCTTGAAGAAGCTAATGCACGTGCCATCTCCAAATTCTTTGTCCTCATGCATATTGAAGAGTGGCATTTTGTTTGGCACATTTTGATTGGTCCTCCCACCTATAAATTGGTTTTGGCTTGTAAATGTTTTAGTCTTTTGTTTCATTATTCAACTGTTACTTTTCAGAAATATATAACAAAAGGCAATCATCTTCCTCTCGCCTATCTACCTTGCATCTCATCTATCATCTCTTCTTCTATTTTAATTTAATTTATCTCTTATTAATTATTTAATTTATTACATTATTACTCCCTCATTTTGTTTCCACTATATTATTTGTTGGTTCAATTTAATCCACAAGAAGGTGGACTTTTGTTATTCTTGTGGATTTTTGTTATATGCAATAAAGTAGTATAAATATATATGGAATAGAGAGAATTGTCACTTTTCATTAAGATCAACAACAACAACCAAAAAAAAGGTGGGAATCAGTGCCGGCTATCGAGTAAAGCAACCAAAGCATGAATTTAGGGCCTTAAAAAAGTCAAAAATTTAAGGGCCTCATTTATGATAAATTTTGATAATATTATTAAAAAAAATTACCGAACAAAATATATTGAAGGGCCTCTTTCTTTTGTTATTATTACTACCTAGAAATTATGAATTTTTTTAAGCCTATAAAATAGGATAATATTAATAACATTATAAATTATTTATTAAATAGATAACTGTTGGAAATCATTATTGAGTATCAGACTATGCATAATCCACTTTTCAAGCATTTTTATTATCCTATTAAAACAACATTTTTATTATTAAAAAAACCTTTAAACTTTTCCCCATTTATTTTTTTACCGTTCCAAGATTATTTATATATATTAAAAAAAATTCATTTATCTACAACAATCAAGTACAACACTACAACTCTAACTCTTTTTTGCTAAAATCTTTTATTCTTACAGCTTACAAGTTAAATCTCTACAATCATTCTTTAAATATATTATTTATATTATCTATTTATCTTTAAGAAGAGTTGAAGAGATTCTAACAAGTAAAATTCAAGTTTAAAAATTTAGTTTTTGTTTTAATATTTCCTAATTATCTGATAAATCTAAGTGGTTAATTTTCATTTGATTACTAATCGTCGAGCCACATAGGGGAGTGGTCCCTTCAGGGGACTCTTCGATACTCAAGTCAGTAAGTGACAAATAGATAGACAAAAAAATGGAGAATAGACCAAGATTTATAGGCAAACTGTAGGTCTACGTAGGATGTAAAACAAAAGATGATGGAACCTGTGTAGGTCGATATGAAGAGGTCAACATAAACCTACATAGAGAAGGTCGATATGAGGAGGTCGACTTAGACCTACTTGGAGATGGTCAATATGGGGAGGTCGATATGGGTAGATCGACGTAGACCTACTTGGAGATGGTCGATAAGGGGCGACATAGACCTACTTGGAGAACGTCGATATGGGGAGGTCGCCTTAGACCTACCTGGAGATGGTCGATATGAGAAAGTCGACATAAACCTACATAGAGAAGGTCGATATGGGGAGGTTGACTTAGACTTACCTAGTGATGGTCGATATAAAGAGGTTGACATAAACCTACCTAGAGTTGATCAATATGTGGAGGTCGACATAGACCTACCTGGAGATGTTCGACATGAAGAGGTCGACTTAGACCTACCTGGAGATGGTCGATATGTAGAGATTGACATAGACCTACCTAGAGATGGTCGATATGTGGAAGTCGACATAGACCTACCTGAAGACGGTCGACATAAGGAGGTCGACATAAACCTACCTAGAGTTGGTCAATATGTGGAAGTCGACATAGACCTACCTGGAGATGGTCGACATAAGGAGGTCGACATAGACTTACCTGGAGATAGTCGACATAGACCTACCTGGAGGATGTCGATATGTGGAGGTTGACATAGACCTACCTGGATTTGGTCTATATGAGGAGGTCGACATAGACCTACTTGGAGATGGTCGACATAGACCTACCTGGAGTTGGTCGATATAAGGAGGTCGACTTAGACCTACCAGGAGATGGTCGAGGTGACCATCGAGAAGGTCACCGGATTGTGTTGAACGGGGGCATGCACGCCGATCATGTGAACCGAGTGACATCTCACTAGTAGCGTAAATTGCGGAGCTATGGTTTGCTCCAAAACTTGGATAGCTCAGCCTCCCTTGTGAATGAAAGGGGGTTGCTACTTATAGGAGGAAGGCAGTGAGCCAACAGTTAGCTCACTTAATAGCAATGAAGTAGACGTTAGAAAGTTAATGACATTTGTTGTTGACGTTATAGTCTTAATGATGGAAGATTTTCCAACGGTTTGACCTAGTTCAAGTTTGACTTTGACTGATACGGGTCCTTTATTGGGCCTTTATTTAATTGCTTTAGGCCCAGCTCATGATTGGGCCTATTGAGATTGGACCCCTATTGGGCTTGACTATTCGGCCATTGGCTTTATTAGGCCTAGCTCATTTCTTTGAAATAACTAATTTTGGACATGAGAATTATAAGGCATGATTATTTTGGTTGACCTATTTTTGGCCATTACACTTTCTAATTGTGTTGTTTATCTATTACAGATTATATTGCAAGAAGAAAATTTTCAATTGCAATTTAAATTTGATAAAAATTGATAAAATTGCTGAAAGAATTTTTTTCAAAATTAAAATTTATAAAAACTTATTTAAGATCAACCATATCACTGGAAAAATTAAGTGGATTAGCTCTTTTATCTATGGTTAACATTGTTCATCCTGATATATTTTATATCAGAACGAACTGACAATAGAAAAATTACGTATATATATACATAATTGGAGCCTTTTTTTTTCCTCCCTCAGGGCCTCAAAATTTATTGAGCTGCCCCTAGTGGGAATCATAAAAAAAATAAACCGTAAAATTTATTTTTAACTACACTTGAATTTTAACCGTTAATAACTAACTAGATTGTAAAATTTTATTTTAGTCAATCACCGAAATTACAAAAATATTCATGCAACTTCTTTTTTATTTTAATTCTTATTTTTGTAAAACAACGTGAAACGAGAGAGGAGAGAGTCAGGTAATTGTTCAAAAACATGGTTTTGAACTGTTAAATTTTCAAACGTGATTAAAATAAAATCCTAAATGTTTCTAAGATCTATTTATGATTTTCTTTTCCCAATGGAATATTGTTATACTGTACTACAACAAATAACGAAAATACTTTATATGTACATTTATTCTTAAATGAGACTTTTGAGCAGTGGAAACATCACTATGAGAGTTGTTATTCGGTTGTGGTTGTTGTTTTTGATCTCATCATATTCTAATAGATCTCTAACTCGACAAATGTTAAATTTATTTTTCTAAAAAAATGTTAAAAACATGATATTATGTCTAAATGTTAAATTTATTTTTCTAAAAAAATGTTAAAAACATGATATTATGTATGTCTAAGTCTAAGACCTAAGTCATTTTTTGTATAAAAAAAAAAAAAAAAAAAAAAAGACCTAAGTCATTATATTGAGTCATAAGAGCATCTTCAATACAAAAATGATTTGCATACTAATAATTGTTGACATGGCAACAATGTTAAGGGACTTGCTTCCTATATGGCATAAAAATAGACTTGATAGACAATCAACTTAAAATTTGGTCTCCAATACTTCCGTCTAAAACACAATTTTTTTAATGACGTGTCCATCTTATTTTCCTATTTTATTTTTTTATTTTATTTTCTTACCAAAAAATATATGAAAAATTAATGTCAGTTTTAAATATTTGCTGAGTCAACTTAAAAAATAGCTGTGCAACAAACCGTCTGAAAGTGGACGGTCATGTTGACAATGTCTAATATTTTTTTAGCCACGTCAGCTTGAGGTTGAATATGCACGGTTGCATTGGAGACACAATTATTAACATAACGTCTGTTTATCCTATGTGACATCTCTTTTTTTTACAAGTCATGTTTGCATTGGAAATGCTCTAATATTTCAATACGGAATTTATAACATTAGAAAAAAAAAAAAAAAAAAGTTAGTTTTAATTCACAATATTTAAAGGCTATAGTTTATTGAGTATATTTAATAATTAAACAATGAGAATCGTTGGCATCTAAAAATTTGATATATACATCCATATTTTATCCAAAAAAAAATAAAATAAAGAAGTTTTATTACAAAAATACCCCAAAATAAAATCATAGAACAATTAAATAACCAAATCAAAATACCTTCTACATTTATTAACCGCTACTCCAATGTGTTAAACCCTAATTTAAAATTTTTCAACAACAAATAAAAATAAAACTTACCCCGAATTAATGTAATACTTCAAAAAATAAAAAATAAATAACCATGAGATGATGCAATGACTGAAATATAAAATCATCACACTTGCAATTGTAAAATCTGCAAAATTGGTCTCAAATTTGAACATATGGAGATGGTGAATGAAATAGAAAAGCACCACACTTACAGTTGTAAAATTTGCAAAATTGGTCTCAAAATTGAACAAGCGGAGGTGATGACTATTCAAAACTGCAAAATTGATCTCGAAGAAGCATTTTCTATTAACAAATAACAAATAGAAGGTCTGTGAGAATTGTTCAAACTTAAACCGGATATACTAAAGGGTCGTTTGTTTTTATGTTTGAAGACTAAATTGGAATTGAAAATGAAAATTGAATGACACATTTGTTTTTTATTTTATTTTTTTCACATATTAATTTAGTGTCAACTTAGTTAACTTTTTCTTGTTCAATCAAATGCTCCTTGTGACACTGGAACTTGCTACTTTAATTTGATGTTTTGGTCCAAAAAGAAACTTTACCACCTCTTAACTTAATGATTTTTGCCCTGAATTGGTTGTTGTAAAAAAAAAAAAAAAAAAAACTTGTCCCTAATTTTTTAAAATTACATCACTTTAGTTTCTGTTTCTTTGACCAAAAAACTAATGGTCAGTTGTGACTATATAAAATAATAATAATAATAATAATAATAATAATAAAAGGTATGATTTTACCCTTGTTAATATATGATACAAGCTGAAAAGTCAATTTTGTCCTTAAATTGTTTTTGTTATTAAAACATTATTTTTCAAAAAAAATTCTTAGATAGTTTCAAGATTTTAATATTCAAAATGAATTATAAAAATTAAATTAATATAAAAAGATTTTTTTCTCATAAAAATTATTTATTTTAAAAATAGAAAATCATATAAAATATTAATTAAAAGATTATAAAAATAGTTTAAATGCTTTAGAAAAAAACAGTTACTTCAAAAAGCGGTTCTTGAAAAAATAGTTAAAGTAATTAAAAATATGAAGGAAAAAAATGTACTCCTTGGATATCAACTGATTCATTTCAATTGATCCAACGATGAAGATCTTGCGAATCTCCATTGCTCGGTGTTAGGGATTTGCTAACGGAGACGAAGATTATTCGATTGACCTCCAGGCAATGGAGATCGTAAGGTCATTCACCTCGGCAATGGAGATCCGTCAAGGGATCTACGTCAACTAACGATGGAGATCCCTCTTTGGATCTCCATCGCTAGTGCCTGGTATAGATTTAGAGTTGGATCTCCACCATTATATGGACTTCCATCAACAATGATGATCTAGAGATTAGATCTCTACCATTAGATGAACCTTAATCAACAGTGGAGATCCGATCTCTAGATCTCCACTATTGATTGATATTTTTAAATTTTTGTTTTTTTAGTTGCCATGTGTTATTATGCAAAAGACCAAAATGACTCTAGTTTTGATAAGTTTGATTGACAGAATGACTAAAAGTAATATATTTTGAAAAAATTAAGGGTCAAAGTTATAATGATAAAAATATTTAAAAATGTGACATTTCACAAAAAAGTTGAGATTTTATGAAATTTTCCTTTTTATAGTTTTATTTAAAATGTTTATATATACATATATATATATATAATTAATGGGTTTTTTTTTTCAATCACGTGGTAATGTTTTATAAAATTTAATACAATATATTTTATAGGTTTTTTGTCTTAAGATACGATAAATAATGATATAAAAATGGTTATGATTTTTTTTAAAATATAAAATAAAATTGAAAGTTAAACAATGGTATTGAAATTGGGTGTGATTGTTTTCTAACAAAAAATAATAATAATAAAAAAAATTGGTGTTATTAAAGTTTTTTTTTAATAATTTATCAAAAGTAATAAATTAAAAAAAAAAAAAGAATTGAAAATAAAAACGACTGCTAATAGATTACTTGAGTCTTTTTAATAAATTAATAAATTTATTTGTTGATATTATATTAGATCGGGTGCTTATGGGTAGTACTTACAATTTGAGTCACTGGGTGTGCCATGTGGGTGGCGACCTACCTTAAATAAATTTTAGTGTACACTTTTTCTTTTTATTTTTTTAAATACCATTGTAACTAAAATCTAGGACATTATTTGGATGAATGATTGTCATTTTACGATAAACCACATTAATTAATTGGTGGTAATTTTAATGTACAATTAAAAGTAGAATGGTGCTATTGGCACACCTTCTACTGATCTATTTATGTCCCTTTTTTTTTAATTATTTAATTTTTTATTTTTCCTTTATCAAAATTACTAAAAGAGACATAAAATTTAAGAAAAAAAAAATTTATAAAGCAAATATAATAAAACCCCACATTCCTTTTCAAAAAAAAAAAAAAAAACAATGTTCTTTTAATCAGTTTCTTGAAAAAAAAATAAAAAATTCTTAACTCTTAAACCCTAAAATTTGCATCTTACATGCATACAAAATATTATGGAAGAGTCTGAAAACGGTATCAAGCATACGGAAGAATTGTCGGAGAATGATATCAAACATATGGAAGAATTGTCTGAGAATGATATAAATCATACGAAGCATCTACAAGAATTGTCTGATAATGATAACAAGTATCTGCAAGAATTGTCAGAGAATGGTATCAAACATCTGGAAGCAATTCCTTCTCTAGAAGTAAGTTTGAAGTTTACTTTTTATACCGTTAAAATTTAATATATATATATGTGTGAATTTTTTTTTTTTTTTCGATTTCATTATTGTTAACTAAAACAATATGTTCTGGTTGTCATTGTGGGATTGTTGGGTGCTCATTTTGTTTGGTGGGTAGCCTTTTCTTTCGGCCTCTGTTTTGCCATGTTTCTTTTTTGTTTTGTTGTCTGTTGTATCAGGTTTGATTGATACAATTTGTTGATTCCTCTGTTGTTTGTCTGATGTAAGGTTGCTCGGGTGTGGGCTCTTTGCTCTGTTTCTGCTGTCTATTTTCTTTCTTCTATTTGGGGTCGCCTGCCACTTGGTTTTGGCTTGGTTGTTGTTCTTATGCTGTTTGCTGTTTCAATGTATTGCCTTTCAAAAAAAATAAAAATAAATACAATTTGCTTTAGCTGTTAACTATATTTTATGTACACTATATTTTTTTTTTCTATAATGTTTAGTTTCACAGATGGGAGAAAATTGCTATCCCTTTTTGTTGCTCTGATTTTTGGCCTCACTGCAGTTTACGCACCCAAATTCCATTTAATTGTTTCACACACATGTACTTGATATTCAATCAACCACAAACCCATCATGATTGCTTTCAAAAAAATTAATCTTCTATATTGAACATCAAATATTAAAATCTGATAGTACTAAAGTTTGTATCATTCATTGACTTATTTTTCATGTGGTGACTTTTTAAGGATGAAAGTTTCGGTCACAATAACTTTGAGGAGAATAAACTATTCTTTGTGGACAACACTGATGCATTTACAACTAATATGGTATGTTATTTATAAGTTTTTACTTCTTAAGTACTGTTTTTAAAGCTTACTTTTTTTTTTTTTTGAACACTTACTTTTTTTTTTTTAATTGTAAAATATATAGGTGTTTAATAGTAGAGCAGAATTAATTGAATGGACACGTGCTACTGGAAAGAGATTTGGATTTGTCATTGTTATACAAAAATCAGAAGTAAATGTTAGTAGAAGGAAACCAAGAATACGTTTTGCATGTGAAAGGAGTGGTACCTATAAGCATAAAATTAGTGAATGTCAGGGAAAAAAGAGGTCAAGAGCAACTGGAATAAAGAAGTGCAACTGTCCTTTTTTGTTGAAAAGGAAAAAGTTAGCAAGTGATGATAACTAGGCATTAAAAGTGATTGATGGGCTACATAATCATCCAGCTGCAAACATCTTGAAGGCCACTCATTTGCTGGGAGACTCACCAAAGAAGAGGTCAATGTGTTGATTGATATGTCAAAAAGTGAGGTGAAACCGAAAAATATTTTGCATACATTACAGAATAGAGATATTCATAATGTCAGCACAATGAAAACGATATACAATGCACGCTATAAATATAAGGTTGTGGAGCAAGCCGGTAGATCACAAATGCAACAACTTATGAGTAAATTAAATGAGCATAACTACATTGAGTGGCATCGAAGTCATGAAGATACAGATTGCATTACAGACTTATTTTGGGCACATCATTCTACTGTTGAATTGTTGCAGGCTTTTCAGCGTGTGCTAATTATGGACTGCACTTACAAAACAAATAAGTATCATTACCCATTATTGGAGATAGTTGGTGTGACATCGACTAATTTGACATTTTATGTTGGTTTTGCATTATTTCAGTTTGAGCGTGAGGATAATTATGTTTGGGCATTGGAGAGATTGAAGACAATTATGGAAGACAAAATGTTGCCGTGCGTAATAGTGACAGATCGAGAGTTAGCTTTGATGAATGCCATTAGAAAAATATTCCCAACAACAATCAATCTTCTTTGCAAATGGCATATCTCGAAGAATATCTTAGCTAATTGTAGGAAGCTATTTAAGACTACAAAAGATTGGGAAGACTTCATTTGTAGTTGGAATGCATTGGTGTTATCTCGCACAAAATAACAATGTATGCAATACTTAAGTGCTCTAGAGAGTGATTTTTCTGGATATCAACGAGCACTTGATTACTTGAAGCATACATGGCTAGATAAGTATAAGGAAAATTTTGTTGCGGCTTGGACAAATTTGGTTATGCATTTTGGAAATGTAACATCAAACAGGTATATTTACATTATTATTATTTTTTCATTATATTCAAATTAACAGTATGAAATTTAATTTGTAATAGGGCTGAAACTACACATGCAAAATTGAAGAGGCAATTAGGTTCATCACAGGGAACATTTGTAACATTGTGGAATAAAATTCATGTTTTGCTAGAATAGCAACACACAGAGATTAAGGCTTCATTTGAGAAGAGCAAGACCACCGTTCAACATAAATTTACTCATTTTCTCTTTAAAGAGTTAAGGGGTTTCATTTCAAGACATGCGCTGGATATAATACTTGAGGAGTCAGGCCGAGTTGACACTGTTGGCCTAGATCCCTTTGCTTGTGAATGTATAGTTCGACACACGCATGAGTGCCCATGTGCTCATGAAATTGGAGAATATAAGCATGAAAGTCGGCCAATTCCTTTATCCTGTGTAAATTCAGATTGGAAGAAGTTAGACTTAGTGCCTAGCATCGGTGATGGATCAATGAAGTTAAATTGCACAGTTGAGATAGAGATGATTATGAAGCGTTTTGAGCATATGCATGATTCTGGTAAACTACAATTAAAAAAGAAATTGATGGAGTTAGCAAATCCAGAATCAACCCATTTCGTGGAGCCAATAGTTAAGGCTAAGGCATGAGGTCGACCTTCTCGAAAGTTGGATACATCTACTCGTCAGGATCCATCTCAATTTGAGTATGTATTAGCTACACTTGATAATCATTCACAAAGCATTACATTTTCACATCAACCAAATCACCACGAAAAAGAAAGGTATTTCAAAAACAATTACTTAATTCTACTACTTACACCATATATATATAAAGTTAAGGATGTTGCAGGTGATGGTAATTGTGGTTTTCGAGCTGTGACCCATCTGATGGATATGGGTGAGGAAAATTGGGTCAACGTAAGAAGGGATTTGCTTATTGAGTTACAAGATTATTTTGATCATTATGCTAAAGTGTTTGGCTATGCTAATAGGGTGCATGAGGTTTTACATTCACTATCTTATTTTGAAAGTAATCCAAGACAAGATCATTGGATGACCATGCCTGAGACTGGTCATATCATTGCCTCAAAATACAATGTTGTACTAGTACTCCTATCAAAGCAATTGTGTCTTACATTTCTCCCCTTAAGATCTGTTCCATTGCCGCAATCTTTGCACAAAATTATAACGATTGGATTCGTTAATGGATGTCATTTCATAGAGGTATATACAAATATTTCATAAGTACATTTAATATTTTTTTTTCTTTTGTACAATTATTTCATAAGTACATTTAGGGTTTTTTTTTTTTTTTTTTTTTTTTTCAAAGTCTAATATTGGTTTATACATTATTTAGGTGTTCATGGTACCGGGTGCACCAATGCCTCATATAGCAGCTAATTGGTTAGAATATCACCATCCATGTGCAAGAGGATGGGAAACTCCATATACAAATAATATAGATGCTTTCAAAGATTTGGTGTTTGATGTTATGACCAAGGAAATAATAGATTTGAATGGTTGAGTTTTTGTATGGCACCAAGGTTGTAATTTTAACCTTTTGATTCTGACTTCAGTCAAACTAAGCAGCTACTTTTATGTTGTTTAATTTTCTTTATCTTTTGTTTTTCTTATAGAAAGTAGACAATTCTTGTTTCAATAATAATAAAAAAAAAGTTTTTTTTTTTTTTTTTCTTTCTATATTCACATGGCAGATATAATTATCTTATGTTCATAATCAAACATCACTGCATGTATAACCGGTTACAATCTAACAAAATTATTTTTTGAGTAGCAATTTAGATAACTGTTTATGAGCAACGGTTTCCGAGTGGACATGGTTAGCTACAATGAAGTTTCTAGCAAATTAGGCAAGAAATTAGCACCAGGATCCTACAAGAATATACTATTTGTTGCAGAGCAGTTACAGTATTCTAATGATTAGATGGAAACTTGGAGGAGAGAATTTTAGAGGGTAGAGGAAGCAGTGGATGAAGAAGGGTTTGAGGAGCTCTAAATGTAAATAGAGATTTGCATCTCTCTTGCTAGAGTCTTCAGTTACATTATTATTTATTTATTTTTTTTCTGTGGTTTAGTTGACCACATGGGTCCACATTGTATATGAACGTGATAAAATTCAAACACAATCTTTTTATGGTTGCATTTGTTATTCTTTATAGTCGGATAGCTTCAGCATTAGACTCTGTTTCAATCAAAAGATAACTAGTGCACAAACATAAACAAAATACATAAAATACACAACCCAAATAACCACAACCACACCTACCAAGCTTAACACTACACAACTAAGCACAAGCAGAAACTAAGCTCACAAGCGTCACACGGTCAGGATTAACATTCTCCAACATCACCATTTGATGAAAAAATGCCACTGCTTCTTCAGGAAGCCCATTTTGCTCATACCCAGTAACCATTGAAGTCCACAAGAACACGTTCGGTCAAGAAAAACCCTCAAAAACCTTCAAAGCACAACCCATTTTCCTGCATTTAGAATAGAATTGGACCAATGCAGTACCCACGAACACGTCAGACGCAATATTTCCATTCTTGATCACAAAGCCATGTACCAATTTCCAATGTTTAATTGTATGTAAACCTGCACACGCCTTCAAAACAATAGGCACAGTGAAATTTTGTAATTTCTCCTGAGCAGTAAAACCATAAGAAACCATGTTATTGAAGAGAAACAGAGTATCCAGCCATCGCTTCTCTTTACTGTAGCTCCTAAGAATGGCATTATAGACATAAACGGTTTTGTGAGGTGTTTCGTCGAACAGTTGGTGTGCGTATTCGATTGAGGTGTGTTTTAGCAGAGAGTGTTGAGTTTGGTGGCAAAGAAGCTGTCATGGACAAGGCCATTTTTGAGGATTAGAGTTTGTAATTGTAACAACGATTTGATACAGTCGCATGATTCAAACAACATACCAATCAACTCCCTCTTTTCCATATATTAATTCAATACTCAAAATTTTTCTCATCCAGAATCTAGATGCAGTACACTAGAAGTACAACATCATATATCTAAACATGCAGTACCAATGACATCAACGATGTCAACAACACCACAACCAAGAACCAAACAGAACCTATCATGGAATTCTCCATGGTACCAAGAATTAAGATGATAACATACATCAAGAGGAAGAACCACATGCCTGTACTCATAAGCATCATCAAAGTATTTCTCCGAGTACTGGATCTGACCCATATTTCGATTCCGGTTTGTGATACAAAAATGAAGAGACTAAAAAGTCTTTCTCTCAATTTTCTTTACAATGTGGTTCGATTTGTTTGTTTTGCTGCTACCCTTTGCTGTGTTTCTGGGTAGCAACCTATTCTCAAAAAAGAAAAAAAAAAGTTTGAAAAAGAGGACTGAGATAGATATAGATAATTGGGGTTTATTACGTTTGAAAAATAAGTAAAAAGGGTAATTTTGGAAATAAATAAAATAAATTAATAAAACCATTTAACTTTATTTAATTAAATCAAAATTTTAAAAAAGGGGTATAAATAGATCGGTGTGCCAATAGCACCACTCTTAAAGTAACATTTTTGGGTTTAAATAAGTACCATAGCTAGCTGTCATCTAATTTTCTAGGCTAGCCTCAAGCTAAATTGTAATAAAATTTTAAAATTTTATTGCAATTCTTAATAAAGTATATGACAGCTAATAAATGATGTTTTTAATAGGGATAATATCGTTTTAGTCCCTATGGTTTACCATATTATCCATTTTAGTCTCCGTCGTTCCAGTTTTGACCACTTTAGTCCTTTTGTTACGTTTTTCGTTGATAAAATGGTTTCTGACATGGACAGAGGGTCAAATGACCCTACTGCCCCTGATTATTTATGATACCAGTTAAAAGACCCTAATGCCGCTGATTATTTCTGATACAATTAAAATATTGATTTATTAAAAAAAAACTAATATTAAAAAAAAATCAATTGATTTAATACACTAGATTCATCCATCTCATCAATCTTCTTCATCAAAACCCAGAAACCAAACCCCATCATCATCTCATCATCTCATCAATCCATATTTTTTCGATCAAAACCAAAAAATTAAAAACCCACCATCATCATCTTCATCGACCATCACATATTCAAAAATTCAGTCATTACATATTCATCATCATCCACCATCGACCATCACCATCATTAGCCCACAACCACACCACCATCCATCTCCATTCACCAAACCCTAAAACCATATTTCTTCAATCAAATCCCACAAAAATAAACAAAAATAAACAAAAAATTAATTCCATCAAATCCTTTCAAGAAGGAAAAAAAAAAACCCATAAAGCCAGAAAACTAATCCCAAATCATACCTTTAAATTGCAATACCAAAACTTGACAGCAACCCTTCAAACAAAAATCAAAATAAAAACAATCCAATCAACGAAAAACAACAAAGAATATATATACAAGCAATATAAAAAAAAATAGAACAAAACAAAACTAGAACTATTTTTTTTTTAACAAATCTGGAAAAGAAAAAAAATTGCAATATCAAACTCAAACCTAGAACACAATCATCAAACTCAAACCCAATCCTAGAACACAATCATCCACATCAAACCTAAACCACCAAACCCTAGCCACTAGCCTATGCTGTCAGCATCCGATCTCCTTCGAAACTGTCAACCACCCCTAAACCAATCGAACCCATAAACCACCTACCCAAACCCAATCGAACCCAGAAACCATCCACACCCAAACCCAATTGAACCTAGAAACCACCAACACCCAACCCAGTCAAACCCAACCACCCACACCAACAAGCCAACCCAGCCAGTGTTGATTTGAACTAAAGAAGAAGAAGAAGAGAGAGATGGGTTTGGTTCATACCGGTGAGTTCATTTCTACGTCGCCGTCGAGTTCTTGTTCGGGTGGTGGTCCAGTTGGTTTCAGTGGTGATTTTTGATGGTTTCGATGGGGCTTCTGGGTGGATGATGGAGTTTGAGTATATGTTTGGTTTCTAGGTTTAATTTTGTTGAATGAGTGACTGAGTGAGAGAGAGATAGTATTGAACGAGAAGATGAAAGTCTGAGAGATAGATGGTGAGGAATGAGGGGAGAGAAATTAAGATTTTTATTTATTTTTAATTGTTTTAACAAATTAAATATTTATTATAAGGGAGGGTATTGATATTTTATTAAAACATTTTGTATAGTAAATTTCTCTTAAAATAAGGAAGGGTATTAATATTTAAAATAAAAAAACCGTTTTTTTTTTAAATTTTTTTATCAAAATTTAATCTAAATGAAGTTACAGTTTTGCCCTTCTTATACAATATTCTGGAAGGGTAGGGATGATTTTACCATTTTACCCTTGCTCTATTAACGTCAGTTTCAAAATTCCTGACGGAATTGGACGGTAGGGATTAGAAGAGGAATTAATTGAAAACGTTTGGACTAAAGTGGTCAAAACTGGAACAACGGGGACTAAAATGGATAATATGGTAAACCATAGGGACTAAAACGATATTATCCCTTTTTAATATTAACCATTAAACATTACCACTATATTTGGATAGGTGGAATAGGAGATTAGGAGAGAAATGAAAGGAAAAGTAAATAAGGAAAGGAAAAGAAAGTGTTTTTATTGATTGTTATTTGGGTGGATATAAATATAAAAGAAATGAAAGGAAACCAATTTTATTTGGAGGAGATAAATAAATGAATTCATTTTATTCTATTTACGAAAATACCATTCTTTCAACAATATGAATACCTAATATTAATAGAGTTAGTTTTGGTTAATTGTGGATTCTTTTCCCTCATTTTCCTCCTAAATTTGGGTGGAAATCAAATTGGGTGAAACAAGAATAAATTATTCCTTCATTTCCCTTTCTTTTCTCTCCCATTTAACAATCCAAACAAGATATTAGAAATCCATCCAAATTATTTCCTTTCCTTTCTCTTATATTCCATCAAACCAAACATAGTGTACATGGTATAACCCTATACAATAATGACGAGATGAGGTTATTCCGGTGGTCAAACCCCTCACACCTACACCACGAGGTTGTGGGGTTCGAGTACTCCCCCTCCCCAAAAAAACCTCGAATTTATATAATTATATAATACTTCAACAAAAAACAAAAAAACAAAAAAACAAAAAAAAAAACAAAAAAACAAAAAAACAAAAAACCTATACAATAATACTGTTGAAACTTTAAAAAATGATTATTTTAGAGGAATTATTTAATTATTGATAAAAAAATATCTATTAATTTAAAAAGAGTATTATATATATATTTTTACTTATACATCTATTTTAATTCAAATAACATTACCAATTTACTATATGTTATTTTATGATGAAAAGTAATTATATATAAATATATATATATGTGTGTGTGTGTGTGTGTGAGAGAGAGAGAGAGAGAGACCTATGATGTTGGCTATTATAGTAATTTTAACCAAATTGTTTTAAAGTTTATGAGTTAGGGCATCTCCAACAGTATTCTAAAACTCTACTTCCAAGAAAAAATTTAAACTTTTGTTTTTGTCTGGTACTTTAAATTTAGAGTACCAAATATGAAACTTTAACTTCGCTTTTTCCATTTTCTATTCTATTTTTACCATTATGTACAAATTTTTGACATTTATATCATTTTTACTTTTTAATTAAATTCAATTAATACATAATAAGTTTTAATTTTTAAATTTTATTGCCATAAATTTTATCTAGATCTTTAAAATGAAACTAATATTGAATATTTATTAATAATAATTTTATATAATATATATTTTTTTATCAATACATACTTATTCTTACCATAATTTATATTATTTACATATTAATAATTATAAGTTAACAATAAAATAAAGGGTAGATTTAACATGTGCCTAGAGATGTACAAGAGGGCTGTAGCCCGGGCTGCCCTCTAAAAAAAATATGCATAAAGGGATAATAGCATAAAATATCCCTAAGTTTTTATAAGATTATAAACATATGATTTTTTGTCTAAATTTAATATAATATACATATTTTATTGTTCAAAGTAAGTTTTAAAAATATAAATAATATTATAACTTCTAACATTATAGAATTAAGCAATTTTCAACTTTAAATAATTTTGTTTTCTTTAATTACATGTTTAAATAATTGTTTATGCATAAATTTTATAATGTATTTTATATTTTTGAGTGGTCTATTATTGAATCGATATCATCTTATTAAAAAAAAAAAAAAAAAAAAAAAAAAAAAAAAAAAAAAAAAAAAAAAAAAAAAAACTTTCATCAAAAAGTTTCTTATTCATAATCAATGTCTTGCGTGTATTGCACTGACTTTATTATATCAATATGCATTTAGAAAGAAAATCACAAGAGTTTTCTCCACAGTGCACACCGAATTTAATAAATTTAGTATGAGAATTTATGAACCATTGATTACGTATTATAATATATCGACTAAAAAAAAGTAGATAAATCAAACTATTGATAGGTAAATAGTTGACTGATAATGTTAGTGCGTACTAAGAAAAAAAAAATATTTATATATATAATTTAGCCAGGGCGGTAAATATTTAATGTGTACACCCCTGCATGTGCCCTTAAGGCATAGGTAAACATTTAGAAAATAACTATAAAAAGAAACTCAATCATTGTAAGGTAGAAATAAGAGTGACCGAGTTTCGTTTTATAGTTAGCTTCTAAGTGTTAACATGTACCTTAGGGGCACATGTTAACACTACCATAAAATAAAGACCGAAACATAGTAGCATTAAAACTTCCAAATAAAAATAATCCACATTGTATTTGGGAATTGCAGGTGTTTTTTTTTTCAAGAATTTCCATCTTCTTTATTAGAAAGAATTCACATTTGTTAGGATTTTTTATGGAATCCAAATTAGCATCATAATTTTGTTTGATGAAAAAAATTAGATAAAAATATATAAGAGAATATTTTGTTTTTACTAGTGCATGGATGTGATAAAATTTGGTAAGCAAGATTATTTGAGAAAAATAGAAAATAAGTCTCCAATTTAAGTGATAAAACCAAGGAATAAAATATCGGTATCGGTATCGATATCGGGCTTCTAAATTTATGGATATATCGGAGATATTATCGATATCGGTGGATATTTGGTAAAAAATTAAAAAAAAAATGATGGATATTTACATCTAAAGTTATAATTTTTTTGTGAAACTTTAGGACAAACTTAAACAAGTAATTATACATCAAATGAATCATATTTCAATGATAAATTAGCATAGTTATGAGTTTATTATAAATTTTAACATAGATAGAGTTTGTATATAATTTTTAAAATTGAGTATTTAATAGAATAATATTTTGTTTTACTTTTACAATATTATATACAATATAAAGAGATTGAATATTTAATAAAAAAAATTATCATTATATATATATAGTTCCATACTTCCAAGATTCTATCATAAATCATAATTCATACATAATAATAAATTGCATGTCTGAAATTTAAAACCAAAATGAATTCCTTGTTGGTTTAAATACATAAGATACATTTCTATCTTGATTCGAACAATAATTTTCCCAAAACGTGCTAGCATAGTTTTCAAGGTAGTTATTAATATGCCACACATATGTTGCTTGATCTCTTCCAATTGATCCATGAATTGGGTAATTTGGATTTACCCAACTTGGTAGATATTGTTGATCTGCATGCATAGGTATTGCATACGACATTGGTGGAGAAGGATAATCAAATATACTACAGCCACCATAACTACCATAATATAGTACATGAGAACCTGACATTGTCTGCGAATCATCCAAAGAACTATTTTCTGTGTCCATACTCATTGACGAGAGAGTCATATTCAAAGAATCTTCATTAATTTGACTTGTTCCTCCATGTTGTCTACCACGATTTTGATCAGCATCCCAACCTGCCGCACTAGCATTCCAACCTATTGCACCAGCATCCCAACTTCCGGCACGAACATACCAACCTCTTGCACCAGAATCCCAACCTCTTCCATCATCTTTTCCTCCACTATTTCCATCAGAGGTATGTTTGTGATCGGAAGAGCTGCTAACAAACTCCACGATCTACACCGACTTCTTCTCTAATCACTTGTTCAACATTTATTCTCATGTCTCGAGCATGAGAAGCAATTTGTGGATCATGATTTCTCGCATCGTCATCCAAATAGACAGGTCTAACCCAGTCAAAAAAATGATTCTCATTATCGTCCCCTACTTCAGCAGCTACTTGAAGTAGATTCATAAAATCAGTTTCATTTACTTTATCTTTTTCAGTTGTCATATCCCTAAGTTTCAACTTCATATTATAATAACAATAAACAGTTTATTCAAGCTTAGAATAGGCAAGATGATTTCTTTGTTTTGTGTGGATTAAAGTAAATTTAGACCAATTTTTTCGCATGCAGAAGATGATATTGTTTGTGACAGTATACGAACTGCTATTGCACGCAATGATGGAGAACAATTTCCATACATTACTCACCAATCAACTGCAATAAAAATTATTAAGTATTATACGTATAAATACTATTTCAATGATATTATTATTTATTATTATTACATAGATTTTTGTAATAAAACTTATATACCCAGTTGCATTTTGCTTCTAACTATCATGGCTGCTCGTTCACCAAAACTTTTATTTCCATCCTTAAAGTATGTGAACTACATTCATGACTCATGAGATCATTATGTAAATAATATATATAAATATGAGTATATGACACAATACTCTCATACAAAGAAGTTATAATATTGGAATTATAAAATTGATTGTAAGTTGTAACTTTTTACCTCATTTCAAAAATTAGCAATCCCCTGCAGCTTCAGGGTCTAATTGTGTATAAACGATATCTACGACTTTCAAAAGATCTGAATTATCCTCATATTGTCTCTATATTGGTACTCTGGGTTCAAATAATAAGCTAAAAAAATAAAAATAAAAAATATTAATTTTAGTATAAATAATTAAATAATTTTCAATATAGATTATTTGAACAATAATTTAAGTGTTTAAGATTATTTTTTTAAAAAAAATGATTTGCAAAATATCCCTGGATTTCGGGATGAAAATTCACAATATTTCGGGAATATCAGGAGATTTTTATGGGATATTTCGAAATCGACAGGATATTTACTAGACATTGGATATTACCCCTGTTTTGATATCGGTCTCTCCAAAATATAGATATATCAGTGGATATATTGATTTTAAGATCCTTGGATAAAACTAAAGAAAAAAATGATAACAAATTCATGCACTAATAAAAACGTTATATTAAAAAAAAATTAAAAATGCTTTAAAAATAATATTAGTTAAAATTTAGTTGGAAAAATAAAATAATATAAAAATAATTTATTAAAGAAAGTAAAAATAATGAAAATATATATTATTTGAAGATTTCAATAGAGACAGAGATAGGGATAGACCCATAGAGAGTGTGGTTGAAGTGAAAAAAAATTTAAAAATAGAATCTAGAGAGAATATTCCCTTTTAAAACCCTCTTTTGAAGGATTTAGATTCTTTGCTAATCTGATTGTTTTCTTAACATTTTTAAAACATGTGATTGATTATAGATAAAGTGATTGTGAAAACTAATCACACCTTAACTACTTATTCATTGCAATGCTTATGTGTCATGAGAGTATTGGTAGGAGATGCTCAAAACGGCCACTATTTTAGTAATCTTATAGTAATTTAACTTAGTTGTTCTAAATTTTGTGTTTAGAGTTGTCAACAAAATAATGGTTTTATTAGGTTAGTAGTACTCTAAGGGCGCGTTTACTAATTGAGAATTAGTGGAATCGGGATTAAGTTCCACTAGAAAGGGAATGAAAGGGAATCGGAATTAAGTTGTAAATTCAATTACTATGTTTACTAACTTTTTTAGAATTATAAATTGAATCAAATTTATACAAATTTGATTACAAAAATATCCTTATGTACAGAAAATAGATGTATATATACATATACATATAAGAGATATATGAGTATAACTAATAAATAAATAAATAAAGTTTTTTTTTTTCACAATTTGGTTTTTGCCACAGTGTAGTTTTTTTTTTTTTTTTTTTTCCTTCAATTTTTTTAATAATTCACAATTATATATATATATATATATAATAAGCATGAACAGTGAAGTGAAAAAAAAAAGAGTGAACAGTGAAGTCTATATATTTATATACAGTGAACTTGTAAAGTATGAAAAAAAAAAAAGAGTGAATTGCAAACTGCGAAGTGCATATATATATATATCTATGTGTATGTATGTATGTATATATATATATATTTATAATTATGTATATAGTTTTTTTTTTATATATAAAAAAAATTAAGTGAAGATATTTTAATAAAAATATATGAATTCCCTTTTTCAATTGGGAAAGAGAATTTGATTCCTATGGTGGGTGAGGGGAATCAAGTTCCCTTTCATTCAGGAACTTAATTCCTGATATGTGTGTGGGGTTCATGAAACTTAATTCCCTATAAAATTAGTAAACACAAGAATTTGAAAATAAGGAACTTAATTCCCTTTCCCAACTTAGATTCCTGTTTAGTAAACACGCCATAAATTTTATCTTAATCCATAACTTAGAATAGAAGATGATTCAAATCTATAAGGTAGAATTTGAGAATTCCCCCCCCCCCCCCCCCTATGTATGTATGTATATATATATTTATAATTATGTATATAGTTTTTTTTTTATATATAAAAAAAATTAAGTGAAGATATTTTAATAAAAATATATGAATTCCCTTTTTCAATTGGGAAAGAGAATTTGATTTCTATGGTGGGTGAGGGGAATCAAGTTCCCTTTCATTCAGGAACTTAATTCCTGATATGTGTGTGGGGTTCATGGAACTTAATTCCCTATAAAATTAGTAAACACAGGAATTTGAAAATAGGGAACTTAATTCCCTTTCCCAACTTAGATTCCTGTTTAGTAAACACGTCATAAATTTTATCTTAATCCATAACTTAGAATAGAAGATGATTCAAATCTATAAGGTAGAATTTGAGAATTCCCCACCCACCCACCCCCTCCCCCCCCCCCCCCCCCCCCCCTTTCTTTTTTTTGGTGATTTATCATATTTTTAAATGTCTTTACCATATTCATCACTCTAGTTCCTATTTTTTCAAAACTCATTACTTTATTCCATTTGACCAAATATTTGACAATCAACTTTGACAAAATATGTTAAAATGGACTTTTACACCGATAACAATCAAATTTAGCTAAAATAACATTTTTATCCTTAAATTAAAATGAAAAACTATAAAATTATCAATAATAAAATCTTAAATAAAATTTTTCAAAAAAATCTTAAATAAATAAATAATAATAATAATAATAAACAAACCCATTAAAAACTTAAACCAAAATCCATAATTAAAAAAAAAAAAATCGATTGTTGGAGAACCCAAAAGCATCTCCAACAACTAAACACAACAAAAATACATCAAAATATAATTAAAAAAAAAAATACTAAAAAGTGATAAATACCTAGATTGTTTTTTGAAATACAAGAAAAAAATATATTTATAAAATAAGAAAATATACAAATTATTAATAAAAAATAAATAACTTAAAATAATACAAATATTATATATATATAAAAAAAAAAAGTTAAAATGATTTTTTTTTTTTTTTTAAAGTGAGCCCATGTCTCCTATTTCTGGAGGAAGCAGCCTTTTCTTCTAGATCGGCAGAGGAACTGTCGTTTCCTTCAGATTCGATCTAAAGGAAGTCGGTCGTGGCTTCCTCCGATGGCCGAATGAAGCTGTGCATTCCTCTAATCTAGATCTAATGGTGGTCTCCATTATTTTTTTAAAATATATTTTTTAATTTTTAAATAACTTTTTTAATATATAATTCCATAAGTATCTCATTTTATTATTTTATATTTTACACAATTTTTAATATTATTTTATTAATATAATTATTTTAAAGGCTTTTTTCATTGGACATGCGTACATTATTTTTTACATGTCACATTTTTAAAATTCTTGTTTTACACATGTCAGCATACTTGTGGATCTTATGCATTAAGATTGAAATGCCCCTAGATCCATCATTTTTTTTACTAATATTTGATTGATAGAAGGACTAAAGTGATGGGTTTTGGAAAAAAAAAAAAAAAAAAAAGAGTAGGTACTAAAGTTATATTGTAAAAACATTTTTAAAATGTGACAAATCAAGAAAAAGGTGGGACTTATCTGAAATTCTACCAATCCTTAATATTAATATTACAAAGTGAGAGTTATGACTTATGATGTGAAGGTAAGAAGTAGGGTTGCACATTTTCCCCCGGATCCCCATTTTCCCGCATCCCTATCCCCATTTGGGAAATTTTTTTTTGGGGGGAAATGGGTGGGGATGAGGATGATTTTCAACCGCAAATTGAAATGGCCATTTCCCCATTTTCCCCACTAATATATTTAAATAGGGATGGGAGGAGGTCCCCCCCATCCACATTTTCCCATTTTCCCCAAAACATTATAAATATGATTATATGTATATATTTTAATTTTTTTATTATTTGAAAACCTAACTATATAAACCTCATTTATAATAAAGGATTATTGAAATACTTTATTTTGTAATGGATTTTCTTTTATATTTGTAATGCACTAATGAATTTTATTTTGTATTTTTAATGGACTGATATTATTATTATTATTATTCGTAATTTTTAGTCAAACGGGGAAATGGGGAACTGGGGTTGGGGATGGAGGTACCTCCCCCCAAAATTCCCCATCCTCATTTTCCCCAAATGGGGAAATGGGAGGGGGGGTGGGGGGTGGATGGGGAAGGGTCTGGGAAGTGGGGATGCGGATGAGAGGACCTATATCCATCTCCATTTCCCCCAATGTGCAGCCCTAGTAAGAAGTGAAGTGAGAGCACATCACCTTTTAGTACAGATAGTTGTGAACCTCTCTTCCACCATGGCCGTGAAGGGTTTGAGTCCCACACTACTCATTTTATAAGCATGTGTTGAGAGTTTTATATCCGGACCACGCATATATTGTCTGATTTTGGCCGGTCCCAACAATTATATTAATGTAATAGTTGTAATTCTTTCAACAACAAAAAAAAAAAAAAAAAAAAAAGAAGTGAAGTGAGAGTGGAGACTAGTGAGTATGAATAAAAATTTGATAAGAGTAATTTTAATTAGATAAAAATATATAATTATACATTTACTTGAGATGATTATTATTGTTATTTTTATATACTCATGACCTTAACATGTAACTATGTAAGTATATATTTATAAAAAATAAAAAATAAAAAAAATAAAAAAAATAAAAAAAATAAAAAAAAAAACTCATTATTTTTTTTTGGGGAAGTTGTGAAAAAATATATTTGCGTTTTCCATATTTATGGTATCAAAAGAATTTTTGATGAAATTCAATAGAAAGTTTTTGAAAAAGATTGGTGCTATTGACAACCCATTAATGATCTAATAATGTCCCATTTTTTAAATTCAAAAATTTATTTGATTTCTTTCAAAAACCATCCTTTATATTTATCTTCCAAACTAAGGGCCAGTTTGGTATTGCTGTAGCTTTGAAAATAATCACTATTAGCTGTGCTGATAGAATAATCCGCTGTTAAGTTAATCGGTGAATGTTTGATTAATAGTATTTTCAAAGCCGCTGTAAGACTTAAAAATAGTATTTATACGTTTGATAATTTTATTATAAAAGTGCTATTACTATGTTTAATGTCTGAAATAGACATTATATTGTATTGCAATTTACTCTTTTTGGTTTATATAATTTCGAACCAAATTAATATTTAATCAAAATGTTTCACTATAAATACCTATAACTGAATAATTATTTATTATTATACAAGTATATTTTCAAAAAATAAAAAATAAAAAAATGCATTCAACTAAAAAAATGAAAAATAAATAAAACATTTTAAATTTTATATCCCAAGTTCAATCTAATGATCTAGTGCTTCCAATTTGTTGATTTTGATTAATACAATTGTGTAATTTTCTTCGGTCATCAACATAGTCAGATAGGTTTTTGAGCAATTGAGGGTTTTCTTTACGTGTTTTTTTTCATTTCTAAATTAGTTTATATAGATTTATGATGATAATTAATGTATGATGAGAAAAAAAAATGATAATGAGGAGAACAAATACTGATTGTGTACAATGGTTTTCATATTATATTTTAATTTGCTTGTTTTGATTTGCAAGACAATGTTTACTTGTGAATTGTATAATTTATTGTGTTTTAATAATCTAATGTTTTCACATCAATTGCTTTCAATTTACTGAAGTTTCGAATTTTCTTTTAGGAAAGAAGAGGGCACAAACGTCTATATATTTAATTAACGAGGGTAATATAGGTAGTTCAAAAATTCATTTTAGATTATTATAAAATCACTTTTGAAAAGTAACTCCCTTCCTATTTCTCAAATTTGCTGTAGGGAAGCTAAAATTATTGAATAATTACTTTTGAAGTACTTTACCAAACACTTTTTAATGTCAAAATTATTTAAAAAGCTAAAATCTACTTACCAAAAGCAATCCCAAACTGACCCTTAACTTACCCCATAAAAGAGCTGCCTTCTCTCTCTCTATATATCTAAAATTTCTCTTTTTATATCTAAATTTTAAAGTTTGCTGGGTTTTTAAAAAAGTTACATTTTTTAAAACAAAATTGTATTTTTAAATGATATTAGGAATATACAAAAACACTAATATCATTTAAAAATAAAATAAAGAAGAATATGAAAAACAACACAAAGGAATATATTTTACAGTTTGATGGGTCTTAAAAAGTTTGATTTTTTATTTTTGTTAAAAGTTAAGGCGAATTTTATTTTAAACAATATAATCTCATCTCTCTTATCTCTCATTCATCCTCTCTGGCTCTCTCTCTCTCTCTCTCCCCCAATTGGCGTTTAAAAGGATATAATCTCATCTCTCTCATCTCTCCTCCCTCCCCTCTCTCTCTCCCGATCAGTGTTGGTATCTTTTTCATTTTAACCAAAAAAAAAAAAAAAAAATCTAAATGAGTTTAATGCTTATGTATTTTTTTTGTTTATAAAAAATGTAACTTTTTTAAAAACCAAGCAAAATCTAAAATTTAGTTATGGAGAGAGAGAGCTTTTTTTATGGAGTGAGTTAAGTTTGAAAGACAAATAAAAAGAGCAGTTTTGGAAAGAAATTAAATAAATTTTTAAATTTTAAGAAAATGAGATATTATTAGATCATTAGTCGGTTGTTAATAATACTGTTCTTTGAAGAAATTTAAAAAGTTAAATTTATAAAAATATTTACAAGAGAATCTAAATAATATATTTAGAGATAAAAGAAGTGGTATTTGACATTCAAAAATTTCATTTACGACCAACAAAGAAAAGAAGGAAGAGTATTAACAAAAAAAAAAAAAAAACAGAACCATACTTATCTTAAAAAAACAAAACAAAAAAACTCGAAAACGAAATCTTAACAAAGTTTGAAACAGCGTAGACTGGGCAGCTAATCAGAGACGAGAAGAACCCTCCATTCAAGTCACAAGTCACAAGTCTCAAGTCTCAAGTCTCAAGACTCAAACTCAACTACATTTCAATAATCCCCAAAACACCCCTCAAATGGGAAGAATATTCCATCAGGGTCCCGATCCACACTCTCACCACCTGAAACACAAACATATACAGTAACAACAACAACAACAAATAGTGAGAAAAAAATAAGAGAGAGAGAGAGAGAGTTTTGCAAAGCAAAGCCTAAACAAAGCAGCCACCATTTAAGACCATACACATGCGTGCTCTATAAGCCATTTCACATTCACTCACCTCCTTGTTCTTCTTCTAACTAATAAACCCTAGATCTTTTTCTTTTAAAACACTGTTCACGCACCCACCAAAATACCCTTTTCAGATCTGTCAATATTTTCACTTCTTTGTTGCCTTGATCCACTCCTAATCCTTCCAAGATTTCATTTTTATATATAAAAATTAGATCTTGATTTATGTATGTACATGTTGTGGTTGTGAGAGAGTGAAGGAAAAAACAAAAACAAAAATGGCAATGCCGTCGTCGGAGAAAATGCAGTTCCCGGACGAGCGAGATGGGTTCATTTCGTGGCTTCGTGGAGAGTTCGCGGCGGCCAACGCCATCATCGACTCTCTCTGCCACCACTTGAGGTCGGTCGGAGAGCCGGGTGAGTACGACCAGGTGATAAATTGCATTCAGCAGAGGAGGTGTAATTGGAACCCTGTGCTTCATATGCAGCAATATTTCTCTGTTGGGGAGGTCTTATTTGCTTTGGAGCAGGCGGGTTGTAGAAGAAAACAGAGGTACTTTGATCATGCCAACAACAGGAACAAGAGATCTACTGGGGTTCCTCATTTTAAGAACAATCATGGGTTTGTTGCAAATTCTTTTGTTTTGGACACTAATGACAGAGTTTCTCAATTTAAGTCTTTGGAGGATAAGAAAGGCAAGTATTTTGTGAAGCATGATTTTGTTGCCATATATGTTTTTTTTTTTTTTTTTTTTTTGGCTTGGTTGTGTTTCTCTCATATTAGGAAAGTAGATTTTATTTTTTACTTTTCGATTTGTTTATGTTAATTTTAGTTTGTGGAGGCTGATAAGGAAAGTGATGTACCACATGAGAAGCACTATCTTTGTTTGAAGCAACTTTTTTATCTGGCATGATATATTGTTTCAGAGGATAGTTGTAGTTTTGAACCCATCTTTTCTTAAACTTAATTTAAAATTTGCTGGAAAACTGGTTTAATTTGTAATCTTTCCATCCTCTGCAAATGTGCACAAAAAAAAAAAAAAAATCGGATTTTGGTTGAGGATGAGAAAAAGCAATGGCAATTTGGTTCCTACAGTCGTATGCTTTTAGGGGATGTGACCTTATTTATTAAAAGTTTTACACACGAATTTGTATGCTTTAAATTGCTCATTATTTGGTTGTTTTGATGCTTCTGATGGAGGCTCTATGCATCTTTAATTTAGTGTTACCTACAAGAAACGATGAAGGCTATAGTCTAGTAGAATCAAGCGTTTTTGAGTTATCAGATGTATCTTTTTTATTGAAATTATTTTTTGTAAATTGAAAATTGATGAAACACTGTTATTCATTGCCTGCGGGTATGTATTGGAGCAGAAAGTGTTGTGAAAGGTCATGAAGATGGCAACTCCAAGAATTTAGGAAATTCGGAAATCACCAAATCCAACAATTCAGAACCTAAATCTGAGACATTAGATCATGCGTGTACATCAAGTCCAAAAGGTATCCTTTCTTTTCTTATTTTCTGTTCAACTCAGGGCTAGGTGGGATTCTTGCTCTTAGACGGTTTTGTTCATATACGAAGGGAGAGGCACGGTATTTGGCTTGCCTAAATTAAATGTCGAATTTCAACAGTGATTGAACTAATTAAACAATCTTTTGAACTCATATGTTGTGTGTGTATGTGCACTTGCCCCCGTGCTCCCGCCTCCCCCTCCTTTTTTTTTTCTCTGTTACAGGATTGCTGTTGTGCATGATAGTTTGATATTTAATTTGTGTTATTTCTTCTGCTAATATGGATGTGAAATGTTCCCCCAGAGAATGAGTTACATGCTACTGAAAATCAGAATGAGAAGCAGAATCTCACTACCGCTCCAAAAACTTTTGTTGGTACAGAGATATTGGATGGAAAGATGGTAGTGTGATTGATGCATTCCTTGGACATAATGTTACTGTTTCTATTGTTTCCGCTACTTCTAATCTCTGCTTATTTTTATCTTTTAAGGTTAATGTTGTTGATGGATTGAAATTGTATGAAGAACACATTAGTAAATCAGAAGTTTTGAAACTTGTATCTCTGGTTAATGATTTGAGAGCTGCAGGGAAGAGAGGACAAATTCAAGGCAAGTTCTCTGACTCAATTCTGTTTCTGTAAGGTAGAAGTAGCACATCATAGAAGTAGACCATTCTTTCTTCAACCTCTCTCATTTCATTGCACTGTATATGGTTCTCAAATAATTTATCTAATTTATTGGAATATTTCAGATAATTTAACTAATTTATTGGATTTGAGATTAAGCTGTCCGTTATCATGAAATGTTGGAATCATCACAGGCAACATATGCTTTAAAAAGACTTGAAAATTTTTGGGGCCGTTTGTTTTTCTCCACTTAAGTCTTAAGTCTTAAATTAAGTGGTCCGTTTGTTTTTCAACTTATATATTAAATTTAGTTTTTCAACTTATATCTTAAATTTAGGGGTCGTTTGTTTTTTTGTCCGAAGACTGAATAGTCCTGAATTTTACTGAAGACTGAATAGTAACTGAAACCTGAATCTGAATGACAAGTTTGTTTTTTTTTTCCTCACATCTGAATGTACTGTCAATATGTTTGTTTTTTATAAATAAAATTATCTGAAAAGAAGTAATTTTACATCTATACCCATGTTAAACAATTATACATATAATATAGAATAAAAACAATCAAAAAATAATAATTATGTATGAACATATATGATCATGATCTTCTTCTTCGATTACAAACAAACTTTATTTTTACTAATAAAATAAAAGAGGGAGCTAGAAAACTCATACAAAACACTCTAAAAAAATAATATATAAATACATCACCCTAATATCATAATATCATAATAAAATATTGATATTAAATACCAATATGAGAATGGATTAGGGTTTTTTTTTTTTTTTTTTTTTTTTTTTTTTTTTTTAATTTTTTATTTAAAGCTATTTAAAATAAACAATATATTAAAATAAAGATTTCTATACAATATATAATTATGATAAAATTGAAAATATGTTATATATGGAGGATAGTATCGGAAGAAAAGATTTTAGATTTCATTTAATGCAATTCAGTGATTTACAATTAAGTGAAAAGTCATAATTTTTTACTTTTTATTTTAAGTTGTTTTTTGGTATTTTTAAGTTGTTTGACCACTTAAAAAAACAAACAAAACAACTTAATAATTATGATTCAGACCCATTAAGTCTTAAGTGGAAAAAACAAACGACCCCTTAGTTAAAAACATCTAAAATTAAAAAGATAAATTTTTTGACTTTTCACTTATTGAATAAGTGATTTAATACATTAACGTGAATTTCCTAAAATAACCCCATATAATTAAATTATTAACAAAAACACCTTATTGACAAAAAAAATCCCCAATTTCAACAAACCCTAACCCTAAACTTCAATCTCATGGGAGGAGGAGTCGCCTCCTCCATGAATCATGAACGGCCTCCTCCTTGCGTTTGACCCAGCCTCCTCTCAATTAATGGGAGGAGGTTGCGTGACCACCTCCAATTCGCTGCCTCCTCCAAAATCGACGCCGCCAGCCTTCGGTGTTGGAAGGAGCCTTCCTCGCCAGTTTTTTAGTTTATTTTATTTTTTTATTTATTTCAATTAACATAATTAAATTATTATTATTTATTTTAAATAAAAAAAAATATTAAAATCCCTTTCAAAATAATAATAATATTATTATTAAAATGAAAATTCTTAAAATAAGGGGTATAATAGTAAAAATAAAATCACTCAATATTTAAGTGAAAACATCCCAAGAAAAAAACAAACAAATCAGTATGTCTTAACAATTAAGACCCGTTAAGTACTTATGACTTTTAAGATTTAAATTAAAAAAACAAACAGCTCCTTAGTCTTTTGACACTTAGCTTGGCAAATGTTACTTGTCATATATGATATAGAAATTAAAAAAAATTGTATGTGTCACATTCAATGATAGTGATGTAAATGACCCATTTAACATTCCCTCCCAATTTTACTTGGCCAGGTTTATTTGTTTACCCCTGAGATCATGCATGTTTGAGCTTGGTCAAACATGTATTATCTTGTTTTAATGTGTTTTGATATTACAATCTCACATATGCCCCTTCTATTTAATACGAGATACATGTACAAGAATTAGAAGTTTGAGTAAATAAGAATTATCTTAAAGCGTTTTAAGTATACCTTTTGTTATATTTGCTATCAAGGAGATCCATAGTTGTGACGTCATGCTAGTTATTGACTAAAATTAAAAAATAAGTTAGCCCTTGACTAGGGAAATCGTCATTTACATCATCATAATCTAAGTAATCCTGCTGTTATATGTTTTTCTCTTTTATTTCTTTTGAATTAATTAAACCCTTAGTTGTTTGATATAGACAATTTTAATGTTGCTTGAGACTGCTTTGCTAATGAAATTCATAGAACTTGATTTTTGCTGTTAACTTTATTGAATAACTTGCTATCTGATAAATCACTTTCATACTGAATGATAAATGCTTAACTGCAAGCTATGGCCCAAAGATGATTCTCTCACTCTACACCAAATGCTATTTGTGGGAGGTTCAAGACTTTAACCTTGAATTTTCCCTGACAAGGAAGCGTCAGATGGCTTGTCTTACTTGTAACCTATAGTGACTTGGGCTTCAGTTAAGGCCAGTAGTAACTGCTGTTGTTTCCACAATGGATCCATACAATATTTGTCAAATGACATTTGTTTGGATGCTGAAATAGAATTAATACAAGCAGCCATGGCCAAGTGAAAGATTTTCTTGTTATATCATTGTTGTATGATTTTTGGGCAGTGTTGATCTTTGATTCTTGGTATGTACAGCTATTGGCTTAATTTATCGATTGCTTTTCATAATCTTTTTGGGTATTGATAATGACACAAAATGACTTAAATTAGAAATTTAGAAATTGATAATGACTTAAATTAGAGACAACACAAAATGTAGTTGGTGACCCATTAGGGACCTCACTAGCTAAGCTGGTTAGTACCCACAGATGGATATTTATTTGTGACCATAATTGTTCTTGTCATTAAAACTGTACTTTTGGTTGTAATTGCAACATTATGTCTGTGTGCAAGTGACATCTAAGACATTCAGTTAAGCTGATGCTTATGCATTTAGTTCCCAGAATTTCATCAAGTATTGAGCAATACTATTTAGCTCTTTGAGATGTGTTTCTTGTTTGTCAAATATTTCTATTTGTGTTTTTTCTTATATATATAACATATTTACTTGAAAATGTCTATAATTTGCTAAATTATTGTTCAATGAGATGCAGGTCAGGCATATGTTGTCTCAAAGAGGCCCATGAAGGGACATGGACGAGAGATGATTCAATTGGGAGTCCCCATTGCGGATGCACCTCCAGAAGATGATAATGCAGCAGGGACGTCAAAAGGCAAGTCCTTTTTAAAAGAGATTCTTCTGTATAAAAACGGTGGTTTTTCAATATAAAGAACTAGTATCTTTCCTTTGGATTTCTTATAAAATCAAAATTGCAGATAGGAGAATAGAATCTATTCCTGCTTTGCTGCAAGATGTGATTGATCGTTTAGTTGGCATGCAAATCATGACAACAAAGCCAGACTCTTGTATCGTTGATGTCTATAACGAGGTTGCTACATTTAAGATTTGTTTAATGGATCAAGATAAATGTGCAATATGTTAAGCAATGCTAATTTTTTGTTGGTTACGTAGGGTGATCACTCACAGCCTCACATATGGCCAACATGGTTTGGAAGGCCTGTTTGCATCCTGTTTTTGACCGAATGTGACATGACTTTTGGCCGAATGATTGGAATAGACCATCCTGGGGATTATAAAGGCGCTCTCAAGCTCTCTCTGGCACCTGGGTACTCCTTCTAAACCCTCTTTCTCAAGCTCTCTATGTCTTAGTTTTAGTAGGAGCATTCCTTCAAGCCTTCATATAAAATGATGCTCAAACATCAGTTCACTTTTTTATGTTGATTTTTCTGTCATCTGACATTAATTTTCCATATAAGCACCTCGGCTCTATGTTTTTGGTTACTCTTTAAGTAAGATTCTCTCTCTCTCTCTCTCTAATTGTTTATGTTTTGAGATTCAATTTCCTCTGACATCTTACATTTTTGGTTTGTCCTATAATTGTGACAACACAGTTCTCTACTTGCGATGCAAGGAAGATCTGCAGATTTTGCCAAGCATGCAATTCCTTCGATCCGAAAACAACGCATAATCGTTACCTTCACCAAGTCTCAACCAAAAAAGTCGATACCAAATGATGGTCAGCGTCTTCCTTCACCTGCATTAGTCCCATCTCCTCCCTGGGGTCCACCGCCCAGTAGATCTCCCAATCATATTCGCCATTCAGGTCCCAAGCATTATGCTCCAGTTCCTACCACTGGTGTATTGCCAGCTCCAGCAATTCGGTCACAAATTCCACCACCAAATGGTGTTGCACCACTTTTTGTGACCACCCCAGTTGCCCCAGCAATGGCTTTCCCTGCAGCTGTTCCAATCCCACCCGGTTCAACTGGTTGGCTTGCAGCTCCACCAAGACATCATCCTCCTCCTCGCCTTCCTATCCCTGGCACTGGGGTTTTCCTTCCTCCGCCTGGTTCTGGCGGTGGTTCATCTCCTCAACAACTACCAACTACTGCAACCGAGGTGAATTTAACCACAGAAGCAACATCCATAGCAGAAAAAGAAAATGTATCAGGGAAATATAATCATCATACGGTTGCTTCTCCGAAGGAGAAATTGGATGGGAAAGCACAAAAGCAAGAGTGCAATGGAAGTTTAGATGGAACAGGTAGTGTTAGAACTGTGATGAAGGAAGATCAACAGCAAAGTGTGGAGAATACCGGCAGCGTGGCAGGCAAGACATCTAGTGCAGTTTAGATGGAAGTGTATTTTGTTGAATTTTTGTTGAATTAAAGGAGGCGTAGGCTGCAAAGGGCAATGAGTTTGAAGCAAATGTAAAGAGCGGCAAAACAAAATGAGGACTTTTGACATTGTTGGAGGATACTCTAGAGACTAGTACATGTATGGGGGACAAAGGGGGAGGAACTTCTCAGTTCTCTTCCTTTTCTTTTTTTTGTTTTTTTGTTGTTGTCTTATATTATATCAACTCTTACACTTGGTGGAAATTAAACTCATTATTAATTTTAAACTCTGCCTCTTCTTGCTCAGGTCAAATGATTAGCTGATAATTAAAAGTTGGTCAATGTATAAAGTGTTGAGGATCGATTTTGAATGCTTTTTTGAGTTGAATTCTACTCACCATTTAACAATAGCTTGAAATTTTATCAAAGTGATTCTTTTAATCGCATTAAACATAGAATATTTGTAGCATGGCATTTCTGATTTAATATTTTATTTTTAATTGAAAAGATTTATGATTTAGGTTATTTTGATACAAAGAATCAAAGTCTGTGTGATAAAAACATATAAGAATCATTTTATTCGTTTCGAAAACAAATTAAGTAAAATATGTGTAGGAACTCGGAAGACGCAATTTTGCAACTTGCGATACAAGGGTCGACAAATTTAATCACACCCGCTTTCGAGCAATAAAAGGATAGGACCCATCTGCTTCTTTTTTCTTTTTTTTTTTTAAAGAAAGAAACAAACAGAGAAAAAAACAGATAGGTTAAAAAAATCCATCTGCTTTTTTTTTAAAGAAAGAAAAATGCGGATGGGTCCGGTACTTCCTGATTTTATTGCTCAAAAGCGAGTGTGACTAAATATTCCATTCTACAGTTTCCATGTAGTTACTATAACTAATCCAATTGGGACTCCTATTATCAACGATCAGAGTGGCGCAGCGGAAGCGTGGTGGGCCCATAACCCACAGGTCCCTGGATCGAAACCAGGCTCTGATAGAGTGGCTTCCCAACTTTTTGACATTTACAATTTGATTCATTTTTTTTTTCTTTGATAGAAAACAGAACATAACACAAACTACAAACAAAGCCTAACATCAGTCAGCACAAAAGAACTAACACTAGGAGGATAATCCTCCAACCAAAATCTATCCTCTTCACAAGAGAGGGCAAATTTGGCTAATCTATGAACTACTTTGTTCAGAACACAAATCAGCTGCACCATAAATCCAACCCACCACCACTGCCACATAGTTTAATACAAACTATTCAGACTTATGCTTACTTTACTTGAAATTTGCCACAGTAAAGGTAGTGATGGTGATTTTAAATGTGAACAAAGTGAACATCAACAATTTCTTTCAAAAAAAAAAAAAGTCAACATCAACAATAATTGTAAAAACTTTAATATTTAATAATAATAATAATTTTACAAGCATAAAAAAAGAAAAAGAAAAAAAGTAATAATAAAGTAATAAAAGCGAGTAATAAAATGGGTAATCTAAAAGTCCTCGTCCATTTTGAACTCATGAGCCCCACCATTCCCATTAATGCTAGACATAACAGAAGCCTTCTGATAGTCACCGACTCTCTTCTCAAAGAAATTGGTCTTCCCTTGCAAAGAAATCAGCTCCATCCAATCAAATGGATTCGACACACCGTACACCTTCCCGCACCCAAGCGCACCCAGCAACCTATCCGCCACAAACTCTATGTATTGACTCATCAACTCCCCGTTCATCCCAACCAACGCGCATGGCAGCGCGTCGCACACAAACTCCCTCTCTATCACGACCGCATCCATCACTATCCCCTTCACCCGCTCCTCACTTAATTTGTTCTTCAACAGACTGTACAACAAACAAGCAAAATCGCAGTGGAGTCCTTCATCTCGCGATATCAACTCGTTCGAGAAGGTTAAACCGGGCATCAACCCCCGCTTTTTTAGCCAAAATATCGAGCAGAAACTTCCCGAGAAAAATATCCCTTCCACGCACGCGAACGCGATCAATCTCTCCGCGAACGACTCCGACCCACCGATCCAATTCAACGCCCACTCGGCTTTCTTCTTCACGCACGGCACCGTCTCGATCGCTCGAAACAGATTGCTCTTCTCTTCTGAGTTCTTGATGTACGTCTCCAAGAGCAGCGAGTACATCTCCGAGTGGATGTTCTCGATTGCGATCTGGAACCCGTAAAAGGCACGCGCCTCCGATACCTGTACCTCCTTCATGAAGCGTGCGGCGAGGTTTTCGAGGACGATGCCGTCGGAGGCGGCGAAGAAAGCGAGGACGTGAGTGATGAAGTGCTTCTCGTCGGCAGACAAGGTGTCCCAGTGGCGGGTGTCCTGAGATAGATCAACCTCCTCCGCCGTCCAGAAGGAGGCCTCGGCTTTCTTGTACATCTCCCAGATTTGCGGGTACTCGATGGGAAACATGCAGAATCGGTCAGGGTTCGAAGCTAGAAGTGGCTCTTCTTGCATCGCAGGCATGGAGGGCAATTTCGTATTTTTCTCGGTTTTAGGCTTCTGAGTTGAGAGATTGGGTTTCTTGGTTTTTATTGGCAGAGGGGGAGAGGTTTATATAGAGGAAATTGGGAGGGGGTTTTGGAGTTTTGAAATTTTTTAGATAAAGGATAGATTGGGAATTTCAGTTAACATGTGGTGACGTGGCGGGCATTTGTGATTGTCTATAGAAGTGGAAATGACATATATGGACAGCTGTCTTGGGATTGGGAGAGAAGCTTCTTGGCGAAGCTTGAGAGTTGAGAGGGAAGCTTTTTTTTTTAATTATTTGAAAACGAGAGCGAAGCTTGAGAGGGAAGCTTGAGTTTGGCGGGAGATTTTATGGGTTTAAAATTAAATTGGAAGGTCAAGTTGAAACGGCGCGCAAAGAGAGACAGAGACCACAATGTGGAAGCTTGTGAGGGAATTTAAGTTTGGCGGGAGATTTAATGGGTTTGAACGGCGCGCAAAGAGAGACAGACACACAGTTTCAACGTGCTCGTGTGTGCCATACGTGTGGCATGCTTATGTAGGTAACAGATTTTGTTCCCCCATAGGTCCATTGTATATGAGTCAAAATTCAACACCTATTTTAGTATTAACCTGATTGCTTCCATCTTCCATGTAGGGATATAGGTGTTGCATGGGGAGGCTTCTAGTTTTCATGAAACTAAAAGAGGCTGGGCTGTGAAAACAATGCATGTTTGTTGTACCGGATTGGACAGGACAAATGGACCAAACAATACTAAATTAATATTGTTGGAAGGTTTGGCGAAAGCAATATTTACGCCCTTTATTAGTATGCGATTAATATCCTTATGTAAAATTCTTAAGATGAATAAATAAGTAAATAGTTTATATGTGCATCCACTAATAATTATTAATCAGTTTTATTATTTTATTTTATTTTAAAAAATAATTTCTATCAATGATTTAATATTAATATATACCATAAAAACTCTTTATAATTTTTTAAACCCTAGATTCACTTTTAAATACTAATTTCAAATATTTTAAATTTATTTTAAGGAAATACAAATTAATTGCTAATAAGTAGTGTATAATAAAAGCTAGGTACTAGTCGAGCGGCAGCCTAACACCTAGCGCCTAGGCAGCCAAGAATTTATTTATTTTTAATTATTTTTTCTACATACAAAACCAATATTCAATCTCTTAAAAAAAAAAATCAATATTCAAATTTTAAATAGTTTAACTAGAATGTAAAAACGACTTTGACTCCGCTTCGACCGATTAATTAGGAAAATACCAACAACCCCCCCGGAGATATCAGGAATCCTAATCAAGCTCTGAATCCACTACCTTTATTGTGTGATAACTCCAAACGGGAAAATAGAATCCTAACGCGATTCTACAATCTTCTACTTGTACGCTAAGATTCATGAAACCCTAAAGGATACCATATAAATACTACTATAAAAATCATTGTCGAGGGATCAATTAATTTCAACGAAAGAGACCAGAGGGTGTAATCGATATTTTCATAGTGTATTTGTTTCTCTATCGCCAAGTGACGATCCGTGGATGTTTCTTTGTTATCGGAGTTTTACAACGTAAAATTGTGTTCTTTATTATTTTCTCTGCTCTTATTGTGTTTACAGATCAGACGAATTAGATCATTGACCAGTTGACTTCCCATAAACCACCGTCAACATTCCTAATCGGGACGGTCTTTTTATCAGAATAACAAAAGAGTGGTACTATTGACACACCAACTGCTGAACTATTTATACTCTACTTTTTAAATTATTTAGTATTCTTTTTTTTTTTTTCCTTTATCAAATTACTTAAAAGACATACAATTTTTATTAAAAAAAAAATATTGTACAAAGTAAAACTAATAAAACCTCACTTTTTTTATTCAAAACCCTAATGACATAGATTATTTCAAATCGATGAATGTTTACTATTTTTGTTTATATTTTCTTTTATATCTCGATATCATGTTTCTCATATTTAGTATTTATTGATTTTATTGTTTCACATGTTTCTTTTGTTTTTCTTTCAACTTCCAAATCCATGTTTGCTATTTATTTTTTCTCGGTTTATTTTCTTTCGGATCGTCCAGGCATCATATGATTTGTATCAATTCTTTTGTAGATTTTATTCAAGATCTTCCAAAGTTAGTTTAATGTTATTTACAAAAGAAAAAAAAAAAACAACGTAATCTCACCAAGAATCACAACCAAGAAAACCTAATTTTTGACGAAACAAAACCACACCAAAACTCTTACTCAATTGCTCAAAAAAAATCATCAGATGATCAATATCACACTTACAATCTACCTCAAACAATCCAATTGACTACCAAAAAAAAAAAAAAAAAAAAATCTAATAAGGATGGTTTCACCATGAAATAAGAAGAAAAAAACAAGTCCTGTGAATGGATTTGACAAAACTGTATATAAAGATTAGAGATGAAATGTATTTTAAAAAAAAAAGATACGGGGTGTATTAAGTTTGAAAAATATGTAAAAGGGTAATCCTATAAATAAATCAAAAAAACTAATAAAACTATTTAATTTTTTATAATTAAATCAAAATTTTAGAAGGGGGCATAAATAGTTCAATAGTGGGGGTGCCAATAGCACCACTCATAACAAAATATTATGCATTGTTTTCCTTATAATAATTTCATATATATATTGAAAGTCCACAAATAAACACGGTGTGTATACAAATATTAATCTAGAGGGGGGGGGGGGGGGGGGGGGGGGGGGGTTGAATAGATTTTAACGTTATTACCCAATTTTCGCGTTAAGTCAATGTTACGAAAATACCCCAAACTAGTCAATACAATAACAAGTGTAATATGGTGTGGAATTATAAATGACACTTGATATTTACGTGGAAACCCTCACGGGAAAAACCACGGGCTGTATAGTGCGCCACACTCGAACCTCGAATCCACTAAATGTGTTAAATGATTACAACCTACTCCCGATATATAATCACACACCTACCTAATCCATGTATGAGTGAACCTAGTCCAATTGCTTGTGTGACCACCTAATCCCGGTGTCCGACCTAATCCCGGTCTATCACAACAAGACTTCAATCGCTTGCGATCTAAGCAACCTAATCCCGGAAGTTACACGCAAGACTTACTTCTCAATGAAGAGATTACAACCTATGTGAATATATGATGATATTCAATGAGCAAATAAAGCTAGGTAACCTTAGATGCTTATCTAGGATGATTAGATAACAATAAATACAATCCTAGATGTCAATAGCTAAATGACATGTCATAAAGCTTAGCAAATCATAGATAAAATAACCTAGATGTTGCTATCAAAATACAACACACAAACATGTCAACACAACAATCTCTATTTTGTATTTAGAATATATTCTAAGAGCATACAAATAATATAAGAGATTTCTTTGATAAATAAAACACTAAACTTAGATGAGATTAGTGAAGAACATACCAAAGGATGTGTGTTGACCAAAACCCATGCAAGCAAGCATCCTAACTATGCTAGAAAATGCTAGATGATATTTAGATGCATATGAGAATGGTTTTGAGTGTGTAAAAATGAGTTCTTGATATGATTTTCTCTCAAATATCTCTCTTTCAAGTTTAGGGTTCTTTTTGAGTCAGAGAACTAAGTTAGAGAAATGAGAAAGTATGATATTTATAGACATCAAGAACAGAGCAAGTGAAAAGACAATTTTACCCTTGAAATCACCGATCGACAATTTCATTCTGCGGTCGCGGCCGCAGAATGTAACCGCCGAATTGAACCCGAGAAGCAGGGGTTCATTCGACGACCAGATTCGGCAGTCACACGAAACCGCCGATCAAAACCCAAAATGAAACCGACCTAAAATATCTGATTCAGTGGTTTCAATTCGGCGGCCAGGCCCCCGATTAAACGGTCGAACAGAACCCGAGAATAATAAATGCATCAGGTCTATTCGACGGTTTCGATTCGGTGGCCTGACCGCCGATCGTAACCGCAGATTCAATCCAGAGCTTTCTGGAATCAAACGACGGTTTCATTCGGCGGTAATGGCCGCCGATCAAACCGTTGTTTCACCACTGAAGGTGAAAACAAGGGAGAAGCCAAAGACATTCTCCGAAGGTGATCTTCGCGTAAACCCAAGCACATAATCGTGCAAGCGCGGACGTTTCAGAACATATTCGGGAAACGAATTACAAGACACAAAAACACACAACAGGATATAATCAATCAAAGTGCTAGTGTGAAATGTGACATGTGAAGAGTATGCACACAAATGCAAGTATGCTAAGTGTGTGTGTGCTTCTATATCTCTTCAATGAAAACTAAGCACTAGAAATATACCTTTGGAGTGCTTGTCACCTTGAGGTCTTGAAGAGGGCCTCCGATGTTGGTCTTCAATCACCTAATCTACCCTTACAATTCAAACCCCAACTTGTGGTTTGTCCACGAAATAAGCCAATCAATAATGAGAATCCTTACATATATATATATTTTCTTTCAAACATGAATTTGTTTTTTTGTTTTGTTTTTTCTTTCCAATATTAGTTGTTCTTCAATTGCATCAAACACTTTTCTACTTCCAAATCAATCGGACATGACACAAACCTTGCATCCTTACAACTTTCACAAACAGAAAATGGATCTTTGACTAAAAAAACCCTCAAATTAGAGTTATTTTGTGGACAAAAAACAATCAAGAAGAAATGGAGAGAGCTGCTTGATGTTAGAGACTCATTTGTAATAAGTAAAATTGTAAACTAAAACAATTTACCAAGGGACACGTGTGTAGGGAAAAATACCGTAGTACCCGCAGCGGAAGCGAGACTAAAAATTAGTTTTGGGTAGCTTTTAAAATTTTTCCAATTATGAACCTTAAACCCTTTTGATTAATCAAACATATATATATATATATAAGAAAGTAATAAAAGAATTTAATACCTCTTGTCGCGTGATCCGATTGACTTGCGTCGATGGTAATCCGCAAGATCTTCAATCCTAGCACGAACGTGGATCACCTAGGAGCGTGGTCTCCCTTTCTTTGAATTGCAAACCTGTGATGGGATTAAACAAACTTTTCTCTCTTGTTCGTTAGTCACAAAAACAATCAAAAATAACCTAAGATTATTCCGGTCACTTTTGAGTTCTCAATCTAATGATCGAAACTCGCGTGAACCTTGATCGATGTTGTATACACAAGCTTATCAATGATTAAGCAAATAGTACACCATCAAAGAATAATCTATGTTACTTTTTCTTTTGTCTTAGTTGAAATAAAATCTCTATCTATGAGTTAAGAAGAAGAAGAAAAATAATTTCTGCTCTAAGCCTTAGGGCTGGCCGAAATTAATATATGTGTATATATATATGGCCCAAATTTTTCTCCTTTCTTTTTACATTAGGGTTGGCCGAATTCTCTTCCTTTTTACATTAGGGTTGCCGCAATTTCCAAACCTAGTTTACTAGTTTGAATTGCACCCTAATTCCTATTTAGAAAAGATTTCCCAAACCTAATCAAACTCATAAATCTTTTTATTCTCATATTTGACTAAAATAAAAAGACTTCCTGTTTGAATAAATAAAACTAATTATTTATTTCCTTTTCAAACAAGTCTTTCTATTTAATTATACTACTACCAATAGTATACCTTTAGGAAACATATTTCCTAATGAGAAAAGATTTGTATCTTAATTAATGAATTAATTAATTCTCATTTAATTAATTAATGAAAACAAAATAATATATTAGGTTATTAACCTAGTTGCCGCCCCATATACATATTGGGCCCAAATATTATTTTCTCATTTCATTTAATCCTTTGGACTTTAATTAAAAAGCCCACATGTGAACTAGACCCAATCTTACTAAAAGAAACAAGCCCACATGTCATCCATTAATATATAAATATAATTGTGCAGCCCATTACATAAATAATGTGCAAATTATATTCTTAATATATTAAATTGCAATTCTAAATGGACCCCAAATTGGTCCGGTAGAATATATCAAGTGATCCATGCAAGTTCGTGTGGATTGGGGATCTTGGCGGGCTATCTAAATTTAAGCTCCAATAGACATAACCTAATCACAATCAACAAATGATTCACTTAGGTCCGATCCATTAATTTTAGCTCATTCCACTAAAGAGCTAAAATTGAACTCTTAAATAAAGACAGAAAAGGAAGATGCTTCCTCATTCATACCCTAAACAATCATATTGGAGATAGTGTATCCTCGTGATTAATATCAGTAATCGCCAAGAGTTCATAGACCGCCTATAACTCTCCAAGTTACCATATTTACTCATATGACCACATTTTGAACTTGGATACTTTGACTTGTCCAGAAGCCATGTTTTCAATAGACACTATTGAAAACTCAACGTTGAGATTTAATATCCAATTACCTCAAAACATCCATATGATGATATTATACTCTCATTTAATAAATGGAGCCACGATGTCCATATCTATAAATGAAGTCCTCTATCGATTAACAAATGAATATCACCAAACTATCGAGGATAGACTATGCGATATAATCGTACTCATTGATAGCTCAAATGATATCACCTGTAACCATAAGTCCATCATTTATCTCAGGATTAAGATAGACTCTCCGATTGTCCTGATAATGAAATTACTTTTATCTACTGACGGTTATAGATAAAGTATTTCATTGTGATCCTGTTCAATACACCCAGTGCACTAGATCCTTTTGCTCGAAGACACTCCGATGATTTTAGACTCATCATATCTCATTTGATCCCACTCAAATGCTAGCAAAAGAATTCTACAACTTTAACAAGATAAAGGTGCCCAACCTTTAACTTAAGTTGTGAACGATATTCAAGACTAACTAAAGAATTGTGTCTACCACATACATATCCAGATGTATGAACAATTCTTCTTTTCTCATAGTCTTTAGACCTTATGATTATTTACTTTAACAATTATTTAAACTATAAATGCTATAAGATTTGTTTAAACCAGAAATCACTTTATTAATATGAATAAGATTGTTAATTACACCATTACACTCTTGCTATTGAGCATAATCCTAACAACGTGTCACCTAACCGTGCATTGGTTTGTTAGAAAAATTGTTTGGGCCTTTACAACGATTTTAGCTGGGTTATTTAGCAACCTTCAGCTCAAATGTATTGGGCATATTGAGAAATGAATTGTGAAATTGGTTATTGTTCTATGTGTGAAGTCATTTGCTAAGGTAGAAATATATGGTTTCTTTCATTGTGGTATTAGAGCCAAGTGATCCTCTAAGTTGTTCCTTTGGTTTATGACCCATGCTAGTGTTTGTACTTGATCCACTGCCATGGATGCTCGTGTTATAGCTTTGGAATCATCTTATTCAAACATTTCTATGGACATTGTTGTGTTGCAACGCATCGAGGCCTCTCTTACTCGAATGGAGGAACAATCAGAGTTGGTTGATCATCGTTTGGATTCCTTGGAGGCTCGCCGTGATAGATTTGATCAAGCTTTTCATACCATCTCGTATCAAGATGATGAGGAGGGTGCTTAGCGGTGCAGGGAGGATAATTGCATGGAAGAGGGTTCTTTTCATGAGCCTCGTATTCCGATTATTAGAATGGATTTCTCTAAATTCTCTAATAGAGATGACCCACTGGAATGGGTTTACAAACCAAAGTAATATTTCGATTATTTCGTAATTTCTCCAGAAAATAAGGTCAAGATGGTGTCTTTTCACTTGGATCAAGAGGCTTTACAATATTATTAGTGGGAAGAATGTGCCATGACATTCTTTACCTACTACAGTGAATAGTTTAAGAGGATTTTTAGGGTTATAGGATATTACGGGAATTTATTCCTGATTATGGTTGGGTGAGTTATCCATTGACTCAATTGACCAAGAAAGATAGTTTTATTTGGACTCTTGAGACTACAGCTGCATTTCACAAGCTAAAGGCTTTAATATTGTCTCCAAGGGTTCTAGCTTTACTAGATTTCTCAAAAAATTTCATTATAGAAAGTGATGCATCTAGGAAAGGCATTGGAGCTGTTCTATAACAAGAGGGCAGGCCAATTGCTTTTACAAGTAAGACATTACGTCCAAGGAATCAAGCTCTTTCCACTTATGAGAGAGAGAGAGAGAGAGAGAGATGATGGCAATAGTCCATGCAATCAAGAAGTGACATCACTATTTTCAGGGGCAACATTTTGTAATAAATACATATAACTATATTCTCAAATTCACTACAACAGATTTCACCTTACATAGCTTTGTTCAATAGCATTTTTTTCAAAAAGCTATGAAAACTCCATCTATAATAGCTTTTTCTTATAAAATGCTATGATAGATTTGTTGACAAGTAACATTTTATTTGTTATTATTTTTTAATAACAATAATATAGCATTTTAAAAATGCTACATAATAACCAATACATTTTTCAAGTTTAAACTAGATTTATAGCATTTCAAATATGCTATAATTAACTAAAAAAACAATTTTGGTGGTCAAATGAAAGTCCAGCTACAAAAATTCACACAACTTAAAAAGTCTGCCTAAATGGTCCGCCTAAATGAAAGTCTCTCTCAGCTGAAATTTATATTATTTTTTTAAATTATATTCTCTTGCAAAAACAAAGTCCAATTTGTCATTGCCTCTCCTTTTTCTATGTTTGTCAAAGAACAAAACATAAATAGAGAGTGCAAAGCAGCGACATTGAGAGAGAAAATGGCCCACAACACTTCAAGTAGCAAATGAGTATCTCTTTTTGTGCTTCTCTTTACTTATTTAGCTGCTAAAATCTTTAAATAAGATGCCATACTTTCTTTATTTTCTCTAGCTCAGTGTACTTCACTAAATCTTTGATTTTATTCATCCAGAAAAGAGAAAAAAAAAAGTAATTTCTTTTCAAATTGTTTTGAATGGTTGTGAGTATATCTGTTATAATGTTCATATTTGTGGGTCTTTATGATTTCTGAGATCTGACATATGCTTTGTGGGTTTTTGTGATTTCTGAGATCTAACATATGCTTTCTGGGTTTTTGTGATTTCTTTTTCACAATTTGTTTATCATTTTTACTTTTCTCAGAATTAATATGCATTTGTGTAGATCTCTCAAATCTTCACTAGGTGAATCCAGTTACTCAAATACAAACCAAATATAAATCCATGGTATGTTCAAAACAATTATTTTTATTTTTATTTTGTGGTCTATTATCTATTTGTTTTAACTCTATATTCCTATATTATTGTCGGTGAATCAATTTCATTTTATTAATACTGTTTTTTTTTCCTTTTGAAATCATAAATTCAAGTTTTGAATATGAAGAAACAATATTTTGTCAACAACATTGGAAGTATGTTGAAGATTAAGGATGGTTGAATCTTTATTGGCCATTTTTTTTGATAGATTTTATGATGATCTCTTTTCTTGAAAGTATGTTGAAGATGAAGAATGGTTGGATCTCTATTAGCCATTTTTTGCGTGTAGATTTTGGAATTGTATCTTTTCTTTAGACATACTTTTGTATACGAGGAACTATGTAATTATTGTGTTATATCAATGAAATGAATTGAATCTTTTTGTGCACTTATTGTTTTTCATGTAAATTATATATAATTTCAATGTTAATAATTAACATAATTTAATTTGAATTTTCTTTCATATAACAAAATAATTATGTAATCGACAATATAACTCATCAATATCTTGTAGCATTTTAATATTGCAATGGAAAGCCAATTGTAGCAGTTACAAAAAACTATTGAACATTTTGGGATAGCGTTTTAGTATGTCATTCAATAGCATTCATAAATTGCAATAACTAATCGGAGATATTTCATAGCTTTGGCTATGATAGCGTCATTATAAATGCTATCTATTACCTATTATAACATTCATTTCATGCTATGTTAAGTCAATTTTGTTGTAGTGAAATATTTTTTGAACCATAAAGCTAGTACTCCTTTCCAACAAAAGTAGGTTACAAAGTTGTTAGGGTATGATTATGAGATACATTACTGGCAAGGAAATGACAACAAGGCTGTGGATGCTTTATCTAGGTCTACTATGGTCAACTACAGTCCAGATGCATTGGTTCAAACAAATGCTTATTGACCTTGATGAATGTCATGTTAACCTTGCTATTTCATACCTGTATAATAGTTGGATGGATGATCTCAGAAGGTATAATGAGAATGATCTATGGATTTTATAGAAAATCCAAGACGTTGCTTCAAATGTAGCTACAAGGCCATCTACAGACCAGTCTTCTTTAGGGATGACCATTTTCCCCCGGGGCACCAAATCCTCGCTCTCCCATCCCCATTTGGGGGAACCTTTTTGGGAAAAAATGGGTGTTAGGTTTTTGGTTTGTCTTGGAATATATTCCATATCAAAACGATATTTTTCTTGTATTTGATTAGTAGTCTTAGAATGATGATTCAAAGCTTCAAAGAAAGACATAGCCATAAAATCATGCAAGAAGGTGTCTTCGAAGAGGAATGTGCTATACTGCACAACTAAGGTAAAATAGACCTCATTCTTCTTACAAGGCATAGGTACATACACACATGACATTCATATGTGTCCCTGCATGGTTGTACAACATTTATATAACACTTTCACACACTTGGTAATGTATGCTCATGCATTAGATTTATATTGATAAACATTGTTAATTGCATGTTTTAGGACTATGTTTAGGAAATGGCATATGTGTGTGATATTGTGTTTATTTATTTTTGGACTTGAACATGATCTCTTATGATTCCTTATTGAGTCTCAGTCATTTCAGTTACTCATTCTTTGAGTTTCGAGTCTAAACGATGTAGCTACGTTATTTTTCGTTTTCATTCATTGAGTTGTTTTTGTCGTCGTATTCCGAGATGAATTCTCAACATTTTGTCAAATTTTCATAGTCGTCATTGTGCGTGAGGGAGTCATAATTTGTAATCCAAAGATGGATTCAAAATGGAGTTCGGAGGTCCGGATACGGCCGTAGAACGCGAGTGGAGTGCGAGAGGAGCAAGATTGGCCATCGGTCAACCTTGGTGAGCCACGTGTGGCACATGACCAAGGAGGTTCTCTGCCCACGTGTGCCACATGCGCCCCACACTTGGAGGTGACATGGCAGCCTCCTATTGGTTCGTCTTCTCCCTCTTTTTATCTTTTTTAAATTCTTCAATTCCCTCCTATTTGATAACAAGAAGAAAAATTAAAATTTCTCACACCAGAATTTTCTCTCAACTTTTTCTCACCTTCCAAACACCATAACTTTCTCATACGAAGTTGAAATTGGTTGATTCAAGTTGGAGATTGTTCGTAATCGAGTCCTCTACCTTTTTCAATTGGTCTTGTATCTTTTTGATCGACTTTTCTAGTGGTTCTACCAAGAAATATGAACCAGCTCGTGATCTTGAGGTATTGGTCATATCTTTGAGATTTCTTCTTTTATAACCTTCAATTTGCTTGGGGTTTCTTCTTCTATATGTATGTATATGTATGGTGAATGCTATTGAGAAAGATATGCTCACAATCAAAACTAATCAAAAGTCTAATTAGAGACATATGTGAACTAGTTTCTTAGATTCTAGGTTTTTCACATAATTGAGAGTTGTATTATGATTAGTTTGATATCTAGGATTATTTGTTACTTGATTGAATCATTTTATGATTAATAATCCTTAAAATGTGCTTTGATCCTTTGATTGATAATACCTAGGATTAGTGCTTGTGTATGTGTTTTTAGAGACATCTAGAATTTAATTGATTTATCATTATATCATTTCTCTAAATCTTTGGCTAGAATATTCATTGAATACATTTTATGTTTCTAGCATTTATGTGTATGTTTATAGCATCTTGAATATGTGCTTCATGTTTATGATTTATTCAAGTGTTATTTGTATGAATGAAACTAGGAGCTTTTGTGTTAGGTGTTTTCACATGCTCTAGGTTTAATTAATGTTTTTGCATCTAGACTTTTATTACTTCTGTTCTCACATGTTTAGGTTTAGTTGTTCCATGGAATGTCTTGATCACATGTTCTATGTTGTATTGATTGTGATTTGCATCATTTGCATCACCTAGATCATTGTCTCGTGGAAAGGTTGAAGTCTCTTGTCAAAGTGAGTGAAGCTTTAATTTGAGCAAGAAGACTTAGCTAGGAATGTGTTCCAGATAGCCAAGCAAAAGTGTTAGCAAGGATTTTGGTACTCCTGAAGATTGAGCCAGAGAAGCTTGACTATGATCTTTGTGATCTAGATTGCTAAGCAAGGAAATCTTCCTAGAGGCTTGAGAGTCTTAGATAGGAAGTTACTTGCTAGAGGTGTAGGACACACCTTGGATAGGGAGTAGGCTTAGTGGTTCACTAACCAGATGGTAGATTAAGAGATGATATCTTAAGGTGGATATCATTGTGTTGATAGCCTTGAGTATGTAAGTCCTTTTTCATATAGTGGATTGCTTTGCCGGTGGTTATGGATTCAACCTGTGGATGTTTCCTTTTTGGAGGTTTACCATGTAAAAATCTTTGTGTCCATTGTCTCTATCTCTATCTCTTATTTTTTTTATATATGTGTATGTTTTAATCTTGTTGGATATCATTCACTTGTGATGTATATTTGAACAAGAATTTGTAAAGTGTGATTTGTAAGACAATCCACTTTGATCATATTTGTAATTATAATTCTTTCGTATATAGTTATCTTTGTGTATAGCTATATTTGTTTATTCTTATAATACATTGAACAATATTGAAATAACAAGTTTTCTTTGATATTGTGTTTTTGTGTTATTATACCTCATGCAACTAATTGATATATATATATATAGACAATGCCTAAATGATAAAATGCTTATCTTGTCTATGTATGAATGTTTAGTTTATGTGTTGTATGTAAAACTACCTTGAGGGACAAACGTGAGTTTGTTCAAGGGATTGAAAAAGACGTAAAAACCTATTCACCCCCTCTAGGTATGCTTTAAGTGATTTAACTATGTTTGTATACTTTCAGTTGGTATCAAAGCGGGTCGTCGGATGGCACATGACGAGATCTGGGTTATACTTACTAGTGAATTGTTTAGATTTTTGAAGTATGGTCTTGCTAGATGATGCGATGACCAAAAGGGCTTCAAATTCTAGGTCTTCTCTTCTCAAGGGCCACAACTACGTTGAAATTCCCTTTAAAGTTTAGTGTTTTATACCTAGAGGGGGGGTGAATAGGTATAGTCCCAAATTCTTCCAATATTCAAAAAGATGCGGAATATAAGAATGAAAATGAATACTTGTAATGATATAGCAATTGTATATTATGAATCAATTCATGTAAGCATCAATATACAAAAGAATCAATACAAGAGAACATATGGAAGATAAGGAAATATAAAGCAAAAATGAGACACAATGTTTTTACGTGGTAAAACCTCAAAGAGGAAACATCCACGGGTTGAATCCACAACCACCGGCAAAGCAAATCCACTATATGAAAAGAACTTACACACTCAAAGCTATCAACACTATGATATCCACTTCAAGCTATCAAATCCTAATCACCTCTCAAAGGCCTAGTGAATTACCTAGCCTACTCTCTATCTAAGAAGTATCCCACACCTCTAGAGAGCAACTTCCTATCCAAGACTAAAAAGCCTCTAGGAAGATTTCTTTGCTTAGCAATCTAGATCAAGAGATCCTAGTTAAGCTATCCTAGCTCAACCATCCGGAGTATTCAAATTCCTTGCTAAGACTTCTTGCTTAGTTATCCGAATCACCTTGATTCTAACTAAGGCTTCTTGCTTGGCTATCCGGAAACCTTTCCTAGCCAAGTCTTCTTGCTCAAGTCAAATAGGCTTCACTCACCTTGACAAGAGACTTCAACCTATTACAAGGCAATGATCTAGGTGATGCAAATGATGCAAGCACACACAAACAGAGTAAGTAGATCAAACACACTCTATGAACATGCTTAATGATAATCTAGAATATACTATCAACACACAATCACAAATCTATCTAGAAATCAAAGCATGTCAAAAACAATAAGAACAAGATTAAGATATTCAATATATGTCACAAACATCTTAGTTCTTATATCAAGAAATTGAGCCTAGAAGATAACATGAAGCACATTATAAAAACAATTTCTAGAATCAATTTCAATCAATCTCAAGTTTAGCAAAAATGTGTTTAAGAGAAATCACAAAGCTAAACTCAATTAACTAATCAATCATACAACCCTAGCATATGATCTAACATACTTCTCAACATATTTCAACAATCAAATAGAAAGAATCATAGAGATGATCAAATGAAATTGCAAGAGAAGAAGTATCACATACAACTAATGACCTCGTACTGAAAATCAGAGTGCTGCGAAAAATGACGAAATCAATTGCCTCTGAAAATGCTTAGGGTTTGTAGCTCTTGTTGAGACCAACAATTTTGGCTTTTGAATCACTCAATTTCGAGTTCGTATGAAGAAGTTATGATCAAAGTAAGTAAGTCAAAAACATGAACATTTCTGCAGAAATTTCAGATTTGATCTTGTTCAAGTTATGAAAAAATGGAGGGAAGAGAGGTCATTTGAAGAGGAGAGAAGAGGGGCAAAATTGTCCAAATTTTAGGGGGACTTTAGATAGCCCACGTGTGGTCAGCGTGTGCCACACGTGGCCAGAGAGGAGCTCTGGCCGTGTTCCTCTCTGGCCACGTGTGGCACACGTGGCCACCTCTTGCTTGGCTTTTGGCCGAGCAACCTCCTCACGCACCTCTCGCGTTCTTCAGCCGTATTCGGGCATCCGAACTCCGAATTCAAATATGTTTTCGGATTACGAACCATGACTCCCTTACGCACAACGAAGACTACAAAACTTTGGCAAATGGTTGAGAATTCATCTCAGAAAATGACGACGAACACAACTCAACGAATGACAACGAAAAGTAGCGTAGCTACATCGTTTGGACTCGAAACTTAACGTATGAGTAACCGAAATGACCGAGACTCAATAAGGAATCAAATAAGACCATGTTCAAGTCCAAAACACAAGAAACACAAACATACAAACACAAGTTCACATATGAATGCCATTTCCTAGACATAGTCCTAGAACATGCAACTCTAAAATGTATGAGCATTTGAGTACAATGCATGAGCATACAAAATCATGTGAATGTGTTATATAAATGTTGCACAACAATGCAGTGACACATATGAATGATTTGTGTGTGTGTGCCTAACGCCTTGCAAGAGGAAGAAGAATCTTGATACCTTAGCATCCAAGTAAGCGATGTTCCCCTTGAAGACGATATTTGCACAAGATGTTGCTTCTTCACCTTTGAGGCACTTTTCTTCCAAGAAATACTTAAGCAACTACTAATACAAATATAGAGCGTTTTGCAATGGAATCAAGCCAATACAAATAACGGATCTTACATACGTGTTTTGGAAATTGAGGATAAAGGCTTACATTTGCTTTATTGATGAGAGAGCTTGGATGACCGTGGAAGAAGGTTACCTTACCCCCAATAAGAGTGAGAATGGAGTGACCATTTCCAAGCCTAGGAGTAGTAGACTACTAATGAGTTCGAGTTAACAAAATGGCATCACCGGGCGGTGAATGTTATTTTTGGAGGTAAGGATAGTAGACAATTTAGTTATATCCAAAACCTAGAGACCGTAAATGAGGCGTGGGATGCTCTCCGAGTCACCAATGAAGGGACTAAAGCGGTGAAGAAGTCTCGTCTTCAATTGCTCACTTCCCAATTTGAGGTTTTGCAAATGGGTGAGGAAGACAAGTTTTTTGATTTCCAAGATAAGCTACTAGACATTACCAACAAGTGCCAAGCTCTTGGTACTCCTATCTTTGGTGAGAGGCTAAATTGGAAGATTCTAAGATCTCTACCAAAGAGGTTCAAAGCCAAGGTTACCGCCATTGAAAAGAATAAAGATGTTGATGTTATGAGCTTAGATGAATTATTAAGATCTCTTCAAACCTTTGAGGCGTGCATGAAACCGAAGGCTAAGAACAAGGGTTTAGCTCTCAAGGTTGTCAAAGAAGCTAGTAGTTGTGATGATGACGAGGAGATTGCTTTATTGGTTAGAAAGTTTAGGAAGTTTATGAGGAAAGAAGCTAAGCCAAGTGGCAAGTACTTAAGAGACAAGGAAGTTAAGAAATCCTTTATTCCACCTATGAGAGGAGTGGTCATGTTAAGAGCAATAGAAAGGTCCAATGCTTCAAGTGCAAGAAATTAGGACATTATGCTTCGGATTGTCCAAATGGTGATTCTAAGAAGGACAAGAAGGGAAAAACTATAGCGGCCACATTGAGTGAAGATGATAACTCTAGTGATGAGGAGAGCTCAAGTGATGAGTCTTCTAGTGAAGAAGAGCTAGTGAACAACTTTGTTGCCTTCATGGCCTCTCACTCTACTCTAGAGGATGTATGTCAAGATTCGTTGGACAAAGAGGTTGATACAAATCATCAAGTGTGCTTAAGTGAGAATCCTACCTATATTGATCTTTTGGCTAAGGTGAAATGTCTTGAAGATAGTTTGAAGATAGCCTTAAGTGAGGTGGATGAGAAGAATGATTTGATCAAGATACAAGTGGATGAGTTTGTTTCAACAACTCGAAGGCTCTTGGGTGAAAAGAATGCTTTTGTCAAGAAGCTTAGAGAAGTTGAAGGGATTGTTCTTGAAAAGGATAGGATCATCTCTAGTTTGACTTCGGGAGGGTCAAGCGATGTGGTAGTTGAGGAGAAGCTTATAGAAGCATCACTTCCTACAAGTGAGGTCATTGTTGATAAGAAAGCTCCTAAAAAGAGACTTTCCAAGACCAAGAACAAATTGAAGAACAAGGTACCCCTTGAAACTCCTATTTTTGCTTCTCGCATCCTAGAAGGTAAAATCTCTTCTTTTGTTCCCATATGTCATTTTTGCAATACTGTAGGCCATATCAAGTCCAAGTGCTATAAATTCATTGAATATTGCAACATAGAAAATGCATCTAGGGATAGAGAGATTGAACTTCATTTTAAGCATGCTAAAACTTTGGAATATGGAAAGCATGTTAATGTCACAAAGCATGTTAAGAATGTCTGAAATGTGAAGAATGGAAACCTTGCAAAATTTGACAAAGCATGTGTTGCTAGCAGTGTTGAAAAGAAGAGTATCAATGATATTCTTGTGAATCAAGTGGTTGAAGAACTTTATTCTAGATTTAACATTGTTATCAATAAGAATCTTGATGATGTTTGTGTAGGTTCACCAAAGACAAAGTTTGTCAAGGGTGAGTGCTCTTACCAATAGTGTAAGTTGCACATGTGAGTTAGCTTTAAGATTAGTGTTATGTTATTAAGAAACTTAGCTTGTTTGCTTTGTATCTCTATGACTTAACATGAACTTAGCTATCTCACATTCTTTGTTATGATAATCGAAATCTATTGATTAACTTTTTGAGAAGTTGGTTTTATGATATCTATATGGTGACAATTTTGTTAAGAATTTTAGAGAAAGTCATTTTTGTTTGTTTGAGTTGAAATGCTTAGCCTTTAGTTTCTTGGGATCGACACACCTATAACTTGTAGTCATGAGGGCATACAAGCCAAGAAGACTCATAAAAAGGTTGAAGGCCTTACATTTGATGAAAATAGCTTGCAAAGGTATCTCTTATATAACATTGCTTGCTAATCTATGTTTCATCTCTCAACTCATCGTTTTTTTTTTTTTTTGTCACTTCATGAAGCATGTCATACTTGAGAACTAATATAGTGTTTATATGGTCATCGTTGACATTTGCTAATTTAAGATCTTTTGGTGATAATTGTTCACATTGATCTTAATCCTGATGTGTATTATTATTTGTATGATTATTGAGTGGTAAGTTTTGAAAAATATGCTTCATATTCTTTGAAAGCTACTCTCTTGAGAAGTAGAGATCTTAAGTAAGTCTTTTTACTTGCTTTTCGATCATGAGCTTTTAAGCCTTAAAATTTAGTTTCAAAAATGCATTTTGCTTCTCTTATATGTTTTGTAATGTCGTTGATTTTGATAGATGTGAGTTTTAGATACTTTTGATGTTTAAAATTAGTACATTTAAAAAGACCTTTGGTTTTTATTGATTTGCTTTGGCAATATAGTACTCAACGAGCACCCTTTCGGAAAGGGCTACACACCTTGGTTGTGAAGCCGTCCAATGTTGGAAAGGGCTACGCCATTATGATGAGTGAAAGCCGCCAAGAGGTGTAGATGTTTATGTTAGAAAAATCAAAGTAGTGTTGAAAAGAATCAATAAAAAAAATACTTTGATTTAAGCCTAAAACAAAACAAAGAGGCTTTATGGAGTATAGTTGAATAATCAAATGAGCTCGGGTTGACAAATAGAAACGGGTAAACGAGCCACATGCACACACAATGCTCACATGTTGAAAACTATTCTCTTTAAAAGCAAAATTTCAGATGAAAACCGGTTTGACCTTTTTATGGAAAGTTTAAGGATGAATAGATGTTGAAAATGTTTGCATGTTTGATTACTAAACTACTTCATTTCATATAATTTAAGCAAAATCTTCACACACTCACATTTGCTTATTTGGTATTTTGATACTCTAGCAATTTTTGAAGATATATGAGAGTGATTGAAAATCTAAGTGTAACTCTCATTGCTATATGAAGCTTATTTGAAAAACCATGAAAATTGCTTGAGATATGAATGTGTGGCGATTCTTGTGAACAATTGTCTTTCTAGATTTTAGATGGAGCATTTATCAAGGGGGAGCATTATAATATGCTATGTTTTTGTTCTCTTTTGTGATTTGTTCACATGATTCTTCAAGATTGTTGTTTGTTGGCATTATTCTTGTTTTTGATAAATCTTAAGATGCTATGCTTATTATTGATGTGCATATTGATTTGTTCAAAAATAATGTTTTTGCCTTTTTATATGTTTATTGGTCACTAACTTGTTTTGATGTTTCCACTCATTTTTGTTTTTAGTGTTTTTATAATACAAGGTCATAGGTAAAGCTAAGAAATTTGTTGGTAGCAATTCTTCTAATCCCGTTGACAAGTCTAAGCCTACATCTTCTTCCTAAGTTACCAAAGCTAACAAGTTGAAGAGTTTGGGAGTCTTTAGATGCAAAAAGATTATACAAGAGAAATGTATAGATTCGAATTCTTGTATTGGTTCATATGTTCATAAGGCCATTAGTGAAAGAAATTGAAATTCTTGGATTAACTCGATAGGAGTTGTGAATGAGACAATGGTTAGGGAATTCTATTTGAGTACAAGGAGAGTACCACTATTGAGGATGCCGTTATGAATATGAGAGGAGTTGTCTTTAGAGTAAATTTTGGAAAGTTTCTAGAATTGCCTAATGATATTGAGTCAGATTTCCTAGATGTTGATGTCTTGGAAAACCTTAATTTGATGGGTAAGACTCTTTGTGACAATGATGACTTTGAGTGGGGTAACTGTGCCTTTATTAGGCAAAGCGAGTTGACCAAGATTAGTGTTTTTTGGCATTGTTTGTTTGTGCAAATCTTGTTGTCTCTACTAATGCTACCGAACTTAATAGAGAAAAGATCAAGATTGTATATGCCTTAGTGACTAACAAACCCATTAACCTTGGAAAAATACTTATTGAACATATAGAGATTGCGGCTTGTGCAACTCGTTTGAACAAGAAGTTAGCATTTCCGGGTTTTATTTCTCATTTTTGTTTAGAGAAGTTAAGTGATAAACGTGTGACAAACATGTCATACAAGGAAAAGGGAGAGTCTAACGAAACATTTAAGCTTTTTGGTGAATCACATGATTCAAGCCATGTATCTAGTGCACCTATTCTTCCTATTTGGGCTTTGCATTTGAAGAAATAGGTTGAAGAGTCAAGGAGGCAAATTGAGGAGTCACATAGGAAGATTGAAGAGCTCAATTCTAGAGTAGAGCTTTAAGATGAGAAGATCAAAGAATTGGAAAGGAAAGCATCTACTTCAATGCATTATGTGAGATCAACCAATCGCACAATTTTCCTTGGTGGCACAAGTGTCTAGAATGGCCTCGAGGTATAATTTCTTATTCTTTCTTTTTGGCTTCATATCGTGTCAAAAAGCAGGAGAATTATGGGGAGATATATAGGGAGATACATGTTATACATGTTAGTTCTAGCTTTCTTAGTTCTCAATTTTTATTTATTTATTTTATTTTATTATTTTTATTTTTTATGTTTGGTGTATTTTGGTATCAAGTTTGAACTCTATGGCATGTAATATTTTTGATTAATATTGGCTAATATTTTGTTGGATAGCATGTATTAAAGGGGAGCATACATGATCCATTTGAACTTTAAATGTTTTATTTTCTTGTCAATAAATGTATATTGCCATATGTGTTGTCTCTTGGATATTTTTGTGCCTTCAAGTTATTTTTAGGTGATATCAAGATAAGACCAAGATGAAGTTCAAGACTAGTTGTTGGAAATTTTATCTAGAAATGTGTAAATCATTGTACTCATTGTGACCAAATTTTCTTTGTAATTGTTTTAGTATATGTATAGGGGTTTTGACATGGAATTTGCCAAAGGGGGAGATTGTTAGGTTTTTGGTTTGTCTTGACATATATAGCATATCAAAATGATGTTTTTCTTGTATTTGATTAGTGGTCTTAGAATGATGATTCAAAGCTTCAAAGAAAGACGTGGCCACAAAATCATGCAAAAATGTGTCTTTGAAGAGGAATGTGCTATATTGCACAACTAAGGTAAAATATACCTCATTCTTCTTACAAGGCATAGGCACACACACACATGACATTCGTATGTGTCCTTGCATGGTTGTAAAACATTTATATAGCACTTTCACACACTTGGTAATGTATGCTCATGCATTAGATTTATATTGATAAACATTGTTAATTGCATGTTTTAAAACTATGTCTAGGAAACGGCATATGTGTGTGACATTGTGCTTGTTTATTTTCATTTTATTATTTTTGGACTTGAACATGATCTCTTATGATTCTTTATTGAGTCCCGGTCATTTCGGTTACTCATTCTTTGGGTTTCGAGTCCAAATGATGTAGCTACACTACTTTTCGTTCTCATTCATTGAGTTGTTTTCGTTGTCGTATTCCAAGATGAATTCTCAATATTTTATCAAAGTTTCATAGTTGTCGTTGTGCATGAGGGAGTTAAAATTCGTAATCCGAAGATGGATTCGAAATTGGAGTTCGAAGGCTCGGATACAGCCGAATAACGCGAGCAGAACGCGAGAGAAGAAAGATTGGCCATTGGTCAACCTTGGTGAGCCACGTGTGGCACACGGCCAAGGAGGCTCTCTGCCCACATGTGCCACACATGCCTCACACGTGGAGGTGACGTGGCAGCCTCCTATTGGTTTGTCTTCTCCCTCTCTTTCATCTCTTTTAAATTCTCCAATTCTCTCCCATTTGATAACAATAATAAAAATTAGAATTTCTCACACCAGAATTTTCTTTCAACTTTTTCTCACCTTCCAAACACCATAAATTTCTCATACGAAGTCAGAATTGGTTGATTCAAGTTGGAGATTGTTTGTAATTGAGTCCTCTACCTTTTCCAATTGATCTTGCTTCTGTTTAATCTACTTTTCTAGTGGTTCTACCTAGAAATACGAACCAGCTCATGATCTTTATGTAGGGAAAAATACACGCGGTGGAAGCGAAAATAAGTTTAGTATAATTTAAAATTTTTCCCTTTTAAAGATGAACCTTAACCCTTGATTAATTAATGTATAATAAAAGTATCGTACCTTTGTCGCGTGATCCGATTGAAGTTGTGTCGATGGTAATCCGCAAGATCTTCCAATCCAATCACGAACGTGAATCACCTAGGAGTGTGGGCTCCCTTTCTTTGAATTGTGTACTTGATGATGGATAACAAAAAACTTTTTCTTTTTCGTTAGTCACAATAACCTTCTTGAGAAAAACGAAGAACGTTCGGTCACTTGTGAATTATCAATCTATTGATTGAAACTTGCGTGAACCTAATTCGAAGTTGTGCATAAAGCCTTTTGATGTAAAAGCTACTAGTGCACTATCGAAATAAAACGTTTCTTCTCTCTATCTTTCTCTTGGCCGAAAATCACACTACGTCTAAGAGTTGGATTTTATTTTTCAAGCAAAAAAAAAAAAAAAAAAAAAAAAATCTCTCAAGCCAAAGACTAGAGGTGGCCGAATTCCTAGATAGGTATATATAGGTGACCGAAATGGCTGGCCGAAATCTCCCCTAAATAAAATAGGGTTGGCCGAAAATCCTCTCCTAAAGCAGATTTGTGTTTCACCAAAATTCCTATTAACTTTTAGAATTCAAACCCTAATCCAACTCTTTAGTGTTTTATCCAATTGTGACTATATCAAAAACTTCCTTATTTGACTAAATAAATACCTTTTATTTATTCACTTACCAAATAAAGTCTTTGATATTTATTATACTACTACCAATAGTATAACACTAAGAAACATATTTCCTAGTCACAATTTTATTTTTTATTCTTAAATAAATAAATAAATAAATAAATAAATAATTAATTAATTTCCATTTAATCAAATAATAAAATAAAATAATATAATAGACTAATATATTAGCCTTGCTGCCCAAGTACCCTACATGGGCCATATATTATTTTTCCATTTTATTTAATCCTAATAAAAAGGCCTACATGTGAACTATGCCATTCTTACTAAAATAAACAAGTCCATATGCCTTAATACAATTCTAGATGGACCCATAATTAGTTCGGTAGAATATATCAAGTGATCCATGCAAGTCCGTGTGGATTGGGGATCTTGGCGGGCTATCTAAATTTAAGCTTCAATAGATATAACCTAATCACAATCAACAAATGATTCACTAAGGTTCGATCTATTAATTTTAACTCATTCAACTAAAGAGCTAAAATTGAACTCTTAAATAAAGATAAAATAAGTAAATGTTTCTCATTACCCTAGACAATCTTATTGGAGATAGTGTATCCTTGCGAATAATATCAGCAATCACCAAGAGCTTATAGACTGCCTATAGCTCTCCTAGTTACCATATTTACTCATATGACCATATTTTGAACTTGGATATTTTGACTTGTCCAGAAGCCATGTTTCAATAGACACTATTAAAAACTCAGCGTTAAGATTTAATATCCAATACCTCAAAACATCCATACGATAATATTATACTCTCATTTCATAAATGGAGCCACGATCCATATCTATAAATAAAGTCCTCTATCGATTAACAAATGAATACCACCAAACTATCGAGGATAGACTATGCTATATAATTGTACTCATTGATAGCTCAAATGATAATACTTGTAACCATAAGTCCATCATTTATCTCAGGATTAAGATAAACTCTCCGATTGTCCTCATAATGAAAAAACTTTTATCTACTGATGGTTTTAGATAAAGTATTTCATTGTGATCCTATTCAATACACCCAGTGCACTAGATTCTTTTACTCAAAGACACTTTGATGATTTTAGATGAGTCTAAAATCATCATTTGATCCCACTCAATTGCTAGCAAAAGAATCTACAACTCTAACAAGATAAAGGTGCCCAACATTTACCTTAAGTTGTGAACATTATTCAAGACTAACTAAAGAATTGTCTACCTCATACATATCCAGATGTACGAACAATTCCTCTTTTCTCATAGTCTTTTGACCTTATGATTATTTACTTTGACAATTTTAATAATTAAATTATAAATGCTATAAGATTTGTTAAAACAGAAATCACTTTATTAATATGATAAGATTGTCAAATACAATATTACACTCTTGCTATTGAGCATAATCCTAACACTTGAGGTATTGGTCATATCTTTGAGATTTCTTCTTTTATAACCTTCAATTTGCTTGGGGTTTCTTCTTCTATATGTATGTATATGTATGGTGAATGCTATTGAGAAAGATAACTTTACAATCAAACATAATCAATATTAATCTAGCAGGGGGGGGTGGGTTGTGAATAGATTATATATGATTTTACCCAATTTTTGTTAATAGTCAATATTCTGAAAATGCCCCTATCTAGTCAATATTAAATATCAAGTGTAATAAGTGCGGGATTATAAATGACACAAGATATTTATGTGGAAACCCTCACGGGAAAAACCACAGGCTAGTAAGTGCGCCACACTCGAACCTTGAATCCACTAATGGTAAGATGAATACAACCTAATCCCAGTATAACTCACCACCACTACCTAATCCCGGTATAAGTGGACCTAGTCCAATTGCTTGTGATTTACATAACCTAATCCCAGAAGCTACACAAGTCTTACTTCTCAATGAAGAGATAAAATGTCTAAGTGAATATATGAAATATCCAAAATGCAATTAGAGCTAGGGAACCCTATATGCTTATCTAGGATGACAATATTGCAATTAAAATAATCTTAGATATCAATAGCTAAATGACATGTCAAAAATTTTAGCTAACATAAATTATGAAAACCTAGATAGCTATCACAATACAACTCTCAAACAATCAAAACACTGATCTCAATCTTGTATCTAGATTATATTATAATGACATACAAGTAATAAATGAGATTGCTTGTTAAGAAAGACACAAAATATGTAAGATATTAGTGAAAAGCTTACCAAGCAAAGTGTGTTGAAAAATCCATGCAAAGATGACACCTAGATAATCAAGGATGGAGCTAGATGTTGATTGATGATCATGGAAAAGTGTTTGAGTAAACAAATGAGAGTTCTTTAGTGAATTTTTCTCTTGGAAAAATATGCTAAGTAAAATATCTGATTTTGAACTCCTTAAACTGACCTAAAGGCAAAGAGACATATATAGGGTGCCAAAATGAAGTGACATCGTTTTGAAAAGTGGCACAACTTTTGCCTTAAGCGCTATACGAGTCGCTATAAGTAGAGCGACTTGTACAGAGCCTACTTAGGAAAAATGAAGAACATTCTTCATCGGCTCTGTTCAAACAGCGCCTTTGTGGAGCGCCTGAACAGCGCCAAAGCTCTGTTCTCTCGGCAAACAGAGTGTCGCTATACATAGCACTGTATGAACATCGCTCTGTACAACGACTGTACAGTGACCTAACAACGATTGAATAAAATCAATCAGGTTTGTACAGTGCCTATGCCAAACCTCACCGGGTCTTAGATAAGTGTTGTTCGAACAACGCTTTGTATAGCACTTTGAACAACGCCCATCATAATGAATGCATCCTAAATGCCTAAATGTGACAAGGCAATTAACAACACAAGATGCAATCATATGAGCAAGCATGAAGAGAGATTAATGAACATTAATGCACCTATAGGACATACACAACATACAAGATATACAAATATGCATGAGTTGTGTGTGTGTGCAACTACATCTCTTCATTTGCAACTAAGCACTAGAAATTTATCTTTGGAGTGTTAATGACTTGCTTTTTGTGTCATTACTAAATTGCGAATTATCAAAAGATATTTATAAAGGAATTCTTACGCAATATACTTTAAGTTTTGAAAACTAGTAAAGTGGTAAGCTTAAAATTCGTTCCACAGGGATTAGGTTATATTAATCGATTTGCTATCTAATCTAAGTTAGTCTAACTAGTATGTAAGAAAATAAATCATGGTTAGTTGGATAGTGTGTGGTTTGAGAAACCACCAAACAATGTATGCAAAGTTAATATAACAAAAATGTAAAGAGAAAATGAATGGGGATAGGAATCCAATATCACCACTTAGATAAGAAAATGGGTTTAACAATTAATAGGAATTCTAAGGAGATGATATAGTAGCTATGGACTATTGAGCAATTCATATATGGCTTTATTAAGGTGCAATCTACACAATCAAGGACCAATCTCATTCGGAAGTGTTGTTTAGGTTGTCACTACGAATCCTAAACAATTTTCCACCAAAATGCCTAACCGATTAAGGAAAGGGGGTCAAGGTGGGATCGGTTAGTGACGATTGAATGGCCTAGGCAGTTGGGGTGATATCCCCACCAACAACCTAACCTATTCACTATGTGTTACAATTAATCAAGTGTGTCAATAACTCAATCAATTTTATTACAAATAAATCCTACAATAGATTGTTATCAACAAGTGTGTCAATACTCATTTAATCACATAAGTGCAAGATCTAATTAAAAAGTAAGTAGAACTATAATTATGCAAACATAATATTCAAAGTTTTAATAAATACTCAATGTCCAAAAGTCTCTCAAATCATCCCCCTAAAATGGGGGTTTAATTACACATAATAACAAACAAGAAAATGAAGTAAAATGAAGAGAAATCACCCTTAGGTCTCTCTTGTAAGCTTAATCCTTCCTTCAGCTTCCTTGCTTGAATCTTATGCAAAGATTGGGTTTTGAGGATGTGTCTAGATAGGTGGAGTCAAATGGAAAGTGACAAAGGAAATGGGTAGAGAAGATGGGAAGAGAGGAGTGATTTAGGTAGAGTAATCTAAGTGTTTATTGGAGAGGAGAATGGTGGAGAAAGAGTGTTTCTTGATGAACAAGAGTTGTTTTCAAAGGAGAAACTATGATGTATTTATAGGTTTGAAAAGCTAGTGAAACAAATAACTCGGTGTGATCTAATAATAATCTAAAGGGGGGGGGGGGGGGGGGGGGGGGGGATGAATAGATTTTACCAATTTTACCCAATTTTCGTGTTTAGTCAATTTACGAAAATGCCCCAAACTAGTCAATACAATAACAAGTGTAATATGGTGTGGAATCATAAAAGACACTTGATATTTACGTGGAAACCCTCATGGGAAAAACCACGGGCTGTATAGTGCGCCACACTCGAACCTCGAATCCACTAAATGTGTTAAACGATTACAACCACTCCCGGTATATAATCACACACCTATTAATCCCGATATGAGTGAACCTAGTCCAATTGCTTGTGTGACCACCTAATCCCGGTGTCCGACCTAATCCCGGTCTATCACACAAGACTTCAATTGCTTGCGATCTAAGCAACCTAATCCCGGAAGCTACACGCAAGACTTACTTCTCAATGAAGAGATTACAACCTATGTGAATATATGATGATATTCAATGAGCAAATAAAGCTAGGTAACCTTAGATGCTTATCTAGGATGATTAGATAACAATAAATGCAATCCTAGATGTCAATAGCTAAATGACATGTCATAAAGCTTAGCAAATCATAGATAAAATAACCTAGATGTTGCTATCAAAATACAACACACAAACATGTCAACACAACAATCTCTATTTTGTATCTAGAATATATTCTAAGAGCATACAAATAATATAAGAGATTTCTTTGATAAATAAAACACTAAACTTAGATGAGATTAGTGAAGAACATACCAAAGGATGTGTGTTGACCAAAACCCATACAAGCAAGCATCCTAACTATGCTAGAAAATGCTAGATGATATTTAGATGCATATGAGAATGGTTTTGAGTGTGTAAAAATGAGTTCTTGATTTGATTTTCTCTCAAATATCTCTCTTTTAAGATTAGGGTTCTTTTGAGTCAGAGAACTAAGTTAGAGAAATGAGAAAGTGTGATATTTATAGACATCAAGAACAGGGCACGTGAAAAGATAAAATTGCCCTTGAAATCACCGATCGGCGGTTTCATTCTGCGGTCATGGCCGCAAAATTTAACCGCCGAATTGAACCCGAGAAACAGGGGATCATTCGGCCACCAGATTCGGCGGTCAATCGAAACCGCCGATCAAAACCCAAAAAGAAACCGACCTAAAAATATCTAATTCGGCGGTTTCATTCGACGGCCAGGCCGCCGATTAAACCGCCGAACAGAACCCGAGAATAATAAATGCATCAGGTCTAATTCGGCGGTTTCGATTCGGCGGCCTGGCCGCTGATCGCAATTGCAGATCCAATCCAGAGATCTCTGGAATCAAACGGTGGTTTCCATTCGGCGGTCGTGGCCGCCGATCAAACCGCCGTTTCACCACTGAAGGTGAAACCAAAGGAGAAGCCAAGGGCATTCTCCGAAGGCGATCTTCGCGCAAAACCAAGCACATTATCGTGCAAGCGCGGACGTTTCCAAACATATTCGGGAAACGAATTACACGACACAAAACACACAACAAGATATGACAAACAATGTGCTAGTGTGAAAAGTGACATTTGAAGAGAATGCATACTATAGTAAAGCATACATATGCAAACATTACAAGTGAGTGTGTGCAACTAAATCTCTTCAATAAGAAAGTAAGCACAAGATATACCTTTGAGTGCTTGTCCACCTTGAGGTATTGAGAAGGGTCATTGAGCATGAACACCTATCACTTAAGCTACCCTTTACAAACAACCTCAATATGTGGTTTGCACACGAAATAAGCCAATCAAAAACCGGGAATCCTTACAATATCCCCTTTTGGCTATTTCGTGACAAAACCACCACTCACATTGATTCCTCACAACAAAATAGAAACTAAGGGTCTACAATGATTTTCTACATTACAAAGAGATATAAAAAATAAAATCTTGAAGTCTTCAATCTCTTGTAGAACAATCAATCCCTGAAAACAAGTTTTCTATATTTTCTAATACACATACATGTGAGATTAATCATGTGAGATAAACCAAGCATTTGCATTTACGAAAGTTAAGCACAACATAATGCAATGTATGTGAATGCAATGCTCCCCCTCAATGGGTTACTCCCCCTCAATATGTAATCTCCCCAACATGCACAAATTGCCACAACAATTTAGCAACTCCCCTTACCACATTCTACTCCCCCTTTTTGTCATGATATAGGCAAAGGAGTAGTCCCCAACAAGGTCACTCATAGCAAAAAGAGATAGTAGCATACAAGATATTTGCATATTCATGTTAGTCACTTATGCTACTCAAATAATTGGAGAGAAACAAGGAGATTTATTTTGAATAAAATGTGTGAATCAAAAAATGCTTTGCATACAAGACATGTAGCATTCAAGTCCATAATACAATGGTATTTGGCAAAGCAAATGACAAAGGTTTCTAATAAGCATTCAAACCAATTTTACCAATGTCATGAGAGAAGCAAAGATATAGAGAAATCATTGATTTTCAATTTAATAAACACTATATCCAACTTTATAAGCGAAACATGGCATGAGCGACTTTGCACCCTATTTGATTTTTCCGGATATGAAACCCGTATGATGGTAGCCATGTTCAACAAATAAAGAAAGAGAGACATTTGGATTATAAAATCCTTTGACCGGATACAAGATCCTTTAATCAATTTGAGTCTCATAAGCTTTTTCACACAAGTTTTGCATTTAAGAATTATGCAATCATCAATTCATGCTTTTTCATTTGAGCATGTCATTTGAATTTCATGCTTTTCATATGGCATTTAGCATGTCAATTAAGAATCATCATGTCATGGAAATAACTATAGGTCATTCAAATCATACTTCCTATGTTGATTTCCCAGTCCAAAAATGCATGTTTGAACATAAATATGACATGGATTGAAAACAAAGTAAGGTTCACACTTATTGAATAGAAAACATATATACATATATGCAACCAAGCTTACTCAAGCAATCAACAAAGAAGCATAAGATCTTTAAAATATTTTGCATGTATCAAATATGCAAAAGCTCTCTTTGCTTGAGTTCCTCATATGGGGTCAAAAACCACCCTTCAACAATGAAGGTCATTAGGTCCTATGGACCTTCCAAGTCCATTAGACTCGGTTGAACCTATATGAGACTTGTTAGTCTCGTAGCAAGCGGGTTCATTACTTTTTCTTATCCACTTAGGTGATATAGATTTCTTCCTAGTGGACAAAGGTTCTAGAGCTTTAGAAAATAAAGGATCATGCAAATGAGTTTCTTCTTTTATGTCAACATGCATTCTTGCTCTAGCCTTTCTCTTTTCTATCATGCTTTTAACTCTACACATTTGAATGTAATAAAAGCAACTTGGTCTTATGTGACCATCAATACCACAAAAATGACAAGTGGGAATAAAGTTAGGAATCATACCATTCCCATGTGCATGCTTTGGTGCATTCCCATGTCGTTGTGGTTGTCTTGGTTGTTGGATAGGATCTCTCCTTCTTTGTTGTTGACCAAGACAAGGTTGCTCGTTCAATTGAGCTTGCATGATAGGTGTCTTCCCTTTATGGATCTTAGGTTGAGGGAAGTTAGCATGAGGAACTCTTTGAGCTTGAGGTTCTCTCCTTGAAGCTACCTTCACTTGTGCACTATGTGAACATTGTCCTAGATCAATCTTCTTCCTAGGAGTTTGCACCGGTGAAGTCTCTTTCTTGCCTAAGCTCTTGACAAATATGGTCTTGTTAGGAGTGAGACTCTCCTTGTCTTCTTCAAAGCCAAGACCTCTTTTGTCACAAGGGCCTTTTCCAATACTCAACAAGTGGTTGAGTTTTTCCGTGCTAGAGGATAACTTAGTAATCAAATCTCTAGTGTCCCTAAGCTCTCTTTTCAACCCTTCTTCATTCCTCTTAGACAAAGCTAGTTCATCTCTTAGCTCTTCTTCATCCTTCATGGATCTTACCACTTCACTACTCAAGTGGTCAACAAGTGTTGAAAGCCTAAGTTTCTCTTCCTTTAAACTTTGAATCTCTTTTTCATTCTCTAACCTAGAGCTTTCAAATTCTTCAACATTGTCTTTAAGACCCATCATCTCCACTTGCTTACTTAAGTGGTCATTGTGTGATGAAAGTTCTAGATTTTCTTCCTCTAAAATCTTTAGCTTTCTTTTATCCTTCATCATAGAACTTTCACACTTGACTATAAAGTCATGAACATCCATTTTCTCTACATTTCCTTTTGTAGAGTTAGGTAACAAATTCTCAATACTTGAGTCATCTTCTACATTCTCCAATTCACCAATGGAGTCATCTTCTTCATCAATATCATCAAATTTGTCTCTTGATGAAGTAATGGACATATCCCAATGAGTAGCTACACCAACCACTTCTAGAGCTACTTCTTCATCTCTTTCTTCTATGGGATCACTAGTCACAACTTTCTTACCATCAACTTTATCTTCTACAAAAGTGGCTCCAAAAGCCGTATAGTTAATGGTAAGCTCATCATCACTTGATGACTTATCTCTCTCTCCGGAGTTATCACTATCACTCCATGTGGCGGCCATAACTTTTCCCGTCTTGTTCTTCAAATTCCCACAATCGGGTGAGATGTGTCTATACCGCCACACTCATAGCATTGGATCCATTTCCTTTCACTATTCTCTTGCCTAGGCTCAAATCTCTTGAAAGGAGCCTTTTTCTTCAAGTATTGGCCTTTGGATCCAAAACCATCCTTCTCGAATTTGACAAATTTCTTGAATCTTCTAAGCAGTAAAGCCGTGTCTTCGTCCGAGTCATCTTTTTCCTCTCTCTTAACCTTGGAAGCTTTCAAAACAATCCCTTTTTGCTTTTTAGAAGGTGAAGTGCTAGGACCCTTCCTAGACTCATATGCGAGGAGTCTTCCAATTACCTCGCTCGGCTTCATGTCCCTATATTCAGAATTTTCTTCTAAAGCCGTCACTTTTGATTCAAACCTAGCGGGGAGAGACCTTATAATTTTCTGCTTAACTCTCCTATCCAAGTATGGATCACCTAGTTGATAGCTTTGATTGACAATATCCATCAACTTGACTTCAAAGTCATTGAAGCACTCATCCTCCTCTATCTTAAGCAACTCAAATTGCGTTTGAAGGACTTGTAGCTTGGAATCCTTGACAACATCGGTTCCTTCGTGTGCAACCTCTAAGTTATCCCATGCCTCCTTGGCTATCCTAGTGTTTTGAATTAGTTTTACTGATTTTCATCCACTGCACATAGAAGGGCGTGCCATGCCTTTCTATTCCACTTTGAAATCTCAAACTCTCCATTTGTCCAATCATCCTTAGGCTTGAGAACTTGATCTCCTCCACTAGTGGGAGTCATCATATGAGGTGCATACCCATCCTCGATTGCCATCCATGCCCTATCATGGATTTGACACAAGTATGCCTCCATCTTGCCTTTCCATGAGGCATAATTCACACCAGTGAGCAACGGTGGCCTCACACTCGACGCTCCCTCTTTGCTCATCCCGATATCACTCATAGTGTTTGGATGAATGCAAATGAGATGAATGCAAAATGTATGAAGAAATCAAACAATCACACACAATGCAATACACACCAAAAGTGAGCAAGGATCACCTAAGTATATCTAGGAACCCGCTCTGATACCAATTGAAAGTTCACAAATAAACACGATGTGTATACAATATCAATCTAGAGGGGGGGGGGGGGGGTGAATAGATTTTAACTAATTTTTACCCAATTTTCATTTAAGGTCAATTTACGAAAATGCCCCTAATAGTCAAAATAAAAACAACAAGTGTAATATGGTGCGGAATTATAAATGACACTTGATGTATACGTGGAAAACCCAACCACTGGGAAAAAACCACGGGCTGTTTAGTGCGTCACACTTGAACCTCGAAATCCATTAATTGAAATGAAGTTTACAACCTATGTAGACCTCGTCTAACACTCCGGTCTGTAACCCCTCACTTCTACCACGCAGGCCTTTAAAAGTGGCTCTAGTCCATATTGCTTATGGCCTAAGCAACCTTAGCCAACAAGACTTAAATTCTCAATGAAGAGATAATACAACCTATGTGAGAATATATAGAAATACTCAATACATGCATATAAGAGCTAGGCAACCCTATATGCTTATCTAGGATGATAAGATGGCAACAAATGCAATCCTAGATATCAATGGCTAAATGACATGTCAAATAGCTTACCTAATAATAGATTATAAAAACATTAGATAGCTATCAAAATACAACACTCAATCATGTCATCACAAACAATCTCTATTTTGAATATAAGATATTAATCTAAGATCATTCAAATAATAAAAGAGATGCCTTGATAAATAAAACATTAAATATCAATGATAAAAGTGAAGAACATACCAAGGGAAGTGTGATGACCAATACTCACTTAAATAAGCAAACTAACTATGCTAGAAAATGCTTAGATGATCTTTGATGCATATGTGTATACTTTGAGTGTATAAAAATGAGTTCTTGATTTGATTTTCTCTCAAAAATCTCTCTTTCAAGTTTTAGGTTCTTTTGAGTCAGAAAACTGAGTTAGAGAAATGAGAAAGTATGATATTTATAGACATCAAGAACAGGGCAAGTGAAAAGACAATTTTGCCCTTGAAATCACCGATCGGCGGTTTCATTCTGCGGTCGTGGCCGCAGAATGTAACCGCCGAATTGAACCCGAGAAGCAGGGGATCATTCGGCGACCAGATTCGGCGGTCAATCAAAACCGCTGATCAAAACCCAAAAAGAAACCGATCTAAAATATCTAATTCGACGGTTTCAATTCGGCGGCCAGGCCGCTGATTAAACCGCCGAACAGAACCCGAGAATAATAAATGCATCAGGTCTAATTCGGCGGTTTCGATTCGGTAGCCTGACCGCCGATCGTAACTGCAGATTCAGTCCAGAGCTTTCTGGAATCAAATGGCGGTTTCATTCGGCGGTCATGGTCGCCGATCAAACCGCCGTTTCCAATGATGGTGAAACCAAAGGAGAAGCCAAGGGCATTCTCCGAAGGCGATCTTCGCGTAAAACCAAGCACATTATCCTGCAAGCGCGGACGTTTCCAAAAATATTCGAGAAACGAATTACACGACACAAAACACACAACAAGATATGACAAACAATGTGCTAGTGTGAAGAGTGACATTTGAAGAGAATGCACACTAAAGTAAATCATACATATGCAAACATTACAAGTGAGTGTGTGCAACTAAATCTCTTCAATAAGAAAGTAAGCACAAGATATACCTTTGAGTGCTTGTCCACCTTGAGGTCTTGAAAAGGGTCATTGAGCATGAACACCTATCACTTAAGCTACCCTTTACAAACAACCCCAATATGTGGTTTGCACACGAAATAAGCCAATCAAAAACCGGGAATCCTTACAGTGTTAATAACTTAACCAATTTTATCACAAGTAAATCCTACAACATATTATGATTAACAAGTGTGTCAATAACTCAATCAATCACATAAATGCAAGATCTAATTAAAAAGTGAATAAAACTATAATTGTGCAAACATAATATTCAAAACTTTAATAAATACTCATGTCCAAAAGTGTCTCAAATCATCTCCTAAAATGGGAGTTCAATTGCACATAATCACAAACAAGAGAAGGAAGTAAAATGTAGAGAAATCACCCTTGGGTCTCTCTTGTAGGTTTGATCCTCCCTTGAGCTTCCTTGTTATGGCTAGTGCAAAGATTGGGTGTTGAGGAGGTGTCTAGATAGGTGGAGTCAAATGGAAAGTGACAAAGGTAATGGGTGGAGAAGATGGAAAGAGAGGAATGATTTAGGTGGAGTAATTTAGATGTTTATTAGAGAGCAGAATGGTGGGATTAGGAATGGTAAAAGAAAGGAGGTTTATTGATCGTCAAGAGTTGTCAATTCTCTATAAAAATGGTGTATTTATATGTTATGAAGCTAGGGTTAGAAATAGGCATGAAAGGACAAGAATACCCCCAAAAAATGGCTTGAAAACGTCTCTTTCGCTGCTTTGGAAAGTGCAGTTCACGGTGGTCTTGCCATGGCGTCGCCGTGACGATAGGGAATGCGCAGCAGTTACTAAAATGGACATAACTTTCTCTAGAAGACTCGAAATCGCAATCCATAAAAGCGCTGGAAAGAAGACTTCCGGGGTTCTTTCCAGCGCTTTTCGAATATATATAAACCAAAACGTGACTCGATCTGAAGAGAGAGATATGCCTCTTTAAAGTTGGATGATCTGTACACACTTTTTATAATTTCAGTCTCTTTCGCCACCAAATCTCACGTCTTGCCCAAAATGCACTAAGTGCCTATAATTGACTAGAAACGAGCCATTAGACACCAAAATACACTCGAAAACAAGCAAAAGGATATGGAATTAAGGGCCAAAATCATATCAATTTTGGTCCGATCACCATCCAAGCACAGTCGTGAATTTAAAATATGTAGGATTCCATCTTACCTTTTCATGAGGAATAATTCAAGCCGGTGAGAAGAGCAGGTCACATGCTAGAAGCTCCCTCATTGTTGTCACCGTTTCCACTCATTTGTGTATAATAAATGAAATGAAATGTATGCAAGATGTATGAATGAACAAAAATCACACAAATGCAAAACACACCAAAATGAGTAAGGATCACCTAAGTATATCTAGGAACCTGCTTTGATACCAATTGAAACAATTTATAATTGTGTACAATATTAATCTAGAGGGGGGGGGAGGGGGGCGGCGGTGTGAATAGATTTTATCCGATTTTACCCAATTTTCGTTAATAGTCAATATTTCGAAAATGCCCCTATCTAGTCAATATAAAATATCAAGTGTAATAAGTGTGGAATTATAAATGACACAAGATATTTATGTGGAAACCCTCACGGAAAAAACCACGGGCTAGTAAGTGCGCCACACTTGAACCTCAAATCCACTAATGGTAAGATGAATACAACTTAATCCCGGTATAACTAACCAACATTACCTAATCCCGGTATAAGTGGACCTAGTCCAATTGCTTGAGATTTACGCAACCTAATCCTGGAAGCTACACAGGTCTTACTTCTCAATGAAGAGATAAAATGCCTATGTGAATATATGAAATATCCAAAATACAATTAGAGCTAGGGAACACTATATGCTTATCTAGGATGATAATATTGCAATTAAAATAATCCTAGATATCAACAGTTAAATGACATGTCAAAAAGCATAGCTAAGCATAGATTATAAAAACCTAGATAGCTATCACAATACAACTCTTAAACAATCAATACACTAATCTCAATCTTGTATCTAGAATATATTCTAATGGCATACAGGTTATAAATGAGATTGCTAGTTAAGAAAGACACAAAATATGTAAGATATTAGTGAAAAGCTTACCAAGCAAAGTGTGTTGAAAAACCCATGCAAAGATGACACTTAGATGATCAAGGATGATGCTAGATGTTGATTGATGATCATGGAAAAGTGTTTAAGTAAACAAATGAGAGTTCTTTAGAGAATTTTTCTCTTGGAAAAAGATGCTAAGTAAAATATCTGATTTTGAACTCCTTAAATTGACCTAAAGGCAAAGAGGCATATATATATAGGGTGTTAAAAAGAAGTGACATTGTTTTGAAAAGTGGCACAACTTTTTCCTTAGGCATTGTATGAGTCGCTGTACGTAGAGCGACTTGTACAGCGCCTACCTGGGAAAAATGAAAAATATTCTTCATCGGCGTTGTTCGAAAAACGCCTTTGTAGAGCGCCTGAACAGCGCCAAAGCTCTGTTCTCTCGGGAAATAAAGTGTCACTGTATATAGGCATGTATGAACAGCGCTTTGTACAACGACTATACAACAACCCAACAAAAACCGAATAAAATCAATCAGGTCTGTACAGCGCCTATGCCAAACCTCACCAGGTCTCAGATAGGTGCTGTTTGAATAGCGTTTTGTATAGCGCCCATCATAGTGAATGCATCCTAAATGCCTAAATGTGACAAGGCAATTAACAACACAAGATGCAATCATATGAGCAAGCATGAAGAGAGATTAATGAACATTAATGCACCTATAGGACATACACAACATACAAGATATACAAATATGCATGAGTTATGTGTGTGTGCAACTACATCTCTTCATTTGCAAGTAAGCACTAGAAATTTACCTTTGCAGTGCTTCTTCTCTTGAGGTCTTGCGGGCCTAAGCCACCCTTACATCAAAACCCCAATATGTGGTTTGTGCATGAAATAAGCCAATTAATAAATGTGACCTTACATATGTGTATGGTGAATGCTATTGAGAAAGATAGCTTCACAAGCAAACATAATCAAAAGTCTAATTAGAGACATATATTAACTAGTTTCTTAGATTCTAGGTTTTTCATATGATTGAGTGTTGTATTGTGATTAGTTTGATATCTAGGATTATTTGTGACTTGATTGAATCATTTTATGATTAATAATCCTTAAAATGTGCTTTGATCCTTTGATTGATAATATCTAGGATTAGTGCTTGTGTATGTGTTTTTAGAGACATCTATATGATCTATGATTTAATTGATTTATCATTATATCATTTCTCTAAATCTTTGGCTAGAATATTCATTGAATACATTTTATGTTTCTAGCATTTATATGTATGTTTATAGCATCTTGCATATGAGTTTCATGTTTATGATTTATTCAAGTGTTATTTGTATGAATGAAACTAGGAGCTTTTGTGTTAGGTGTTTTCACATGCTCTAGGTTTAATTAATGTTTTTGCATCTAGATTTTTATTACTTGTATTCTCACATGTTTAGGTCTAGTTGTTCCATGGAATGTCTTGATCACATGTTCTATGTTGTATTGATTGTGATTTGCATCATTTGCATCACCTAGATCATTGCCTTATGGAAAGGTTGAAGTCTCTTGTTAAAGTGAGTGAAGCTTTAATTTGAACAAGAAGACTTGGTAAGAAATGTGTTCTAGATAGCCAAGCAAAAGTCTTAGCAAGGAGTTTGGTACTCCGGAAGGTTGAGCTAGGAAAGCTTGACTAGGATCTTTGTGATCTAGATTGCTAAGTAAGGAAATCTTCTTAGAGGCTTGAGAGCCTTGGATAGAAAGTTGATTCCTAGAGGTGTAGGACACACCTTTGATAGGGAGTAGGCTTAGTGGTTCACTAGCTCGAGGGTAGATTAGGAGATGATAGCTTAAGGTGGATATCATTGTGTTGATAGCCTTAAATGTGTAAGTCCTTTTTCATATAATGGATTGCTTTGTCGGTGGTTGTGGATTCAACCTGTGGATGTTTCCTCTTCGGAGGTTTTCCACGTAAAAATCTTTGTGTCTATTGTCTCTATCTCTATCTCTTATTTTTTGTATATGTGTATGTTTTAATCTTGTTGGATATCATTCACTTGTGATGTATATTTGAACAAGAATTTGTAAAGTGTGATTTGTAAGACAATCCACTTTGATCATATTTATAATTATAATTCTTTCGTATATAGTTATCTTTGTGTATAGCTATATTTATTTATTCTTGTAATACATTGAACAATATTGAAATAACTAGTATTCTTTGATATTGTGTTTTTGTGCTATTATACCTCATGCAACTAATTGATATATATATATATATATATTGACAATGCCTAAATGATAAAATGTTTATCTTGTCTATGTATGGATGTTTAGTTTATGTGTTGTATGTAAAACTACATTGAGGGACAAACGTGAGTTTGTTCAAGGGATTGAAAAAGGCGTAAAAACCTATTCCCCCTAGGTATGCTTTAAGTGATTTAACTACGTTTGTATACTTTCAATGGGGAAATTTTGTGTGTGTGTGTGTGTTGGGGGGAGGGGGGGTGGTGTGTGTGGATGGGGATGAAAATCATCCCTAAATTAAAATGGGGATAGGCCCCCAAATATTATATAATATATTAATATATTTTTATTTTTATTTTTATTTTTATTTTTTCAAAAATTTTATTCTTACTAGCTATATATATATCTTTATTATGTAATTTTTGTATTGAATGTTATTTTGTATTTGAATTCAATGGATTGTGCATTTTGTTATTATGTAATTTTTATTAATACAGGGAAAATGGGGGAATGGTGAAACGGGAGACCTGGGGGAAATGGGAAAACAGGGAAAAATTGGGAAAAACAAGGAAATGGGGATGGGGGTGGGGGGATGGGTGAGGGTTTGGCAAATAGGGATGGGTATAGGAGGACCTATATTCGTCCCCATTTCCCTATTGGCCATCCCTAGTCTTCTTCAGTAGTCAATCACTTACAAAAATTTCACATTGACAATGACCTACTCAAATTCAATTTTAGGATAGTTCTCAACCCTAATTCTGCTTGGATAACCAAAATCTTTCAAGCTCATCACTCAGTTCTTACAGTTGGACATGTCAGGTTCTTAAAAACCTATCAAAAGCTCTATTGGCCAGTGATGAAATCTGACATTCAAAAGATGGTTTCAAAGTGTCATGTGTGTCAGTAGCATATGTATGAAACTCTTTCTCCTGCTGGTTTATTGCATCCACTACCAATATCAAATTGAGTGTGGGATGACATTTCTATGGGTTTTGTGATTGGTCTCCCACCATGTCAAGGGAAAGCAGTGATTTTTGTGGTTGTAGATAGGTTGAGTAAGTATGCTCAGTTCATAGCTCTATCTCATTCTTATACTACAGCTGTTGTAGCTCACGTATTTGTAGATAAAGTATTCAAGTTACATGAGATGCCAAGTTCTATTGTTTGTGATAGAGATCTTGTATTTGTTAGTGATTTTTGGAGGGAATATTTCAAATTACATGAAGTGGCTTTACGGATGAGTTCAGGATATCACCCCCAGACTGATGGCCAAAGAGAAGTTGTTAATCGATGTTTAGAAACTTATTTGCGTTGTTTTGTTTTGCTGTAGCTCAACCAAGGAAATGGGTGTATTGGCTATCATGGGTTGAATTTAGTTATAATACTTCCTTCCATACTACTACCAAGCTTACCCTATTCGAAGTAGTTTATGGATAACCACCTTCTACTGTCACACCTTATGAACCAGAAACCACAAGGTTTGATAGTGTTGATAGGAGTTTGGTTGCAAGAGATCTAATGTTAACTTGTTGAAATCCAATTTGGTCATAGCTCAAAACAGAATGAAAGTGCAGGCTGATAAGCATAGGAAAGAGATGGAATTTCAGGTTGGTGATAAGGTTTATTTGAAGCTGGTTCCATACAGATTAAATTCTCTAGTTGCACACTATTATCATAAACTTTTACCTAAGTACTACAGTCCTTATGTGATTCTTGAGAGGTTAGGACCTATTGCTTATAAGCTTAAGTTGCTTGAAGGGTGTCAAATTCATCATGTTTTCCATGTATCCCGTTTGAAGAAACACTTGGGTGAGCAAGTTTCTCCTACTTTGGCTTTGCCTTAAATAACTGATGATGGAATTATTCAAGAGGAACCTTTGGCGATTTTGGAAATGAAGCTTGTTAAGAGAGGTAGCTCTCTTGGTGTGGATGTTCTGATGCACTGGAAGCGTCATTCTATGGATGATGCCACGTGGGAAGACTAATATCATCTAAAGGCAAGGTTCCCAGATTTCTAGCAAGTTGCAGTTTTGTGTTGTAATACTGTTGATATTGGTGTTGTATGCTTGTTTTGATTGTATTATTTTAAGTTTACATAATGTAAACTTGATTTTGATAGGGGAGGGTAAATGTTAGAGACTCATTTGTAATAAGTAAAATTGTAAAATAAAACAATTTTACTAAGGGACACGTGTCACCTGATTGTGCATTGGTTTGTTAGAAAAATTGTTTGGGTCTTTTACAACGATTTTAGGTGGGTTTTTTTTTTTTTTTAGCAACCTTCAGCTTAAATGTATCAGGCATGTTGAGAAATAAATGGTGAAATTGGTTATTGTTCTATGTGTGAAGTCATTTGCTGAGGTAGAAAGATAGGGTTTCTATCACTTGACATGGGGAGAGAGAAAAAAAGAAAGAAAAATGGAGTTTGATTTTGCTGAAGGAAAGCATGGAAGAGAAAAAAAAAATGAGGGAAGAGAAAGAACATTGATAGAATTAAAGATAAACACAATTTTTTTTAATAACAATAGGTTGATTAAATAACATAATAATATATGTATTGGTGTGTATTTACAAAAATACAATAAGTCTAATTAAAGAAATGATATTTTTAGCATTAAATGGGGTTTATTTTTGATGAACCGTCATTGTGGTACTCAACAAAATACGTTTCGTGTGTGATCGTTTTTAAAAAATTAATTTCACCACTAGAAAATCCACTTAGATAGAAAATTAGTAAAATGGTAAGTATGATTCGTTCCACATGGAATTAGAGTGATTAGTTGAATAAATTAACTAATCTTAATGCGATAAAATAAATCATAGATAAATGGATGAGTGAATGGGTTGTCAAGCCATCAAACATACATGTAAAATAACCTAACAAACTAATAAAACTAATAGAATGCTTAACAAATCTAGATAAGATAAATTGAATTAACAATTAAGAGAATTGCTAGGGAATTAATGGGATCACAAGTGAATTACGGGAAATGCTTCTCAAGCTACCTTAGTGCTAGGGGTGTCATCAACTAAAGCATAAAAAATTAAAATGCACAAAAGAATTTTTCTAAATTATGTACTTGTGCTAGGGGTGTCATCAACTAAAGGAGGTTTTACCAAGTTTGGAAATTGGTTCTTTTTCACAACCCAAACAAGTTGAGTTGATTTCTCATTTTCTTTTCTTTTGAGTCTAACTTGTTCAACCAAGTCTTTTCTGACCCAAATTCACTTAACTCTAGGTGGACTCTTTGTATTCCTAGACTCTCTCATTTTTTTGTGCTTATAGAATTTAAAACAATGAGCTTTTAAGTGCCCTTTTTTTCAAGCAAAAATAGCAAGTAGGAGGATGGTTTAGAAAACTCCCTCTTGGTTGGTGACTATGTGGCCATTGATGTTGCTTCATTTGTAGCGCTTTGACCTCTTTTCCACCTTGTCTACATAGACAATGTAGTCACACTCCTTGACTTTTGCTATTTTGAGGGTTTCATCCTTCCTACCAAGTGCTTCCTTCATTTCTTCCAAAACTTTTGCTTTTCGCTCCACTTCCATAAGCAACTTCCTTGTCTTCCTTTCACATTCTTCTTCAAATTCTTCAAATAGCCTTGCAAGGTCTTCGAATTCCTTTAATGTGGAATTCTTCTTAACTTCAAGTCTCCCAACTTGTATTTCCAACTCATTGTTCTTGTTTGAGACTTCTCCTACCTTTCTCTGAAAGGTAGCATTCTCTTCTTTGAGTAAGTTTACTTCAAGAGTGAGCTTTTCATTTTTCACTTTAAGCTCTTCAATCTTCACCTTCCCCAAGGCCTCATTTTCTTCCAACCCCTTTACCATGAGTTGTATTTTTCTTTCCAACTCTTCCTTTCCTTGGGAGGTTTTCACCAACTTCTCTTAAAGCAAAGACATCGTTTCTTCCAATTTCGTGCTTCGCTCTTGGTTCCTTGGCGGTTCGTCCTTAGTTTCTGCACCATTCTCATATACTTGTACAAAAGCGTGTACACGGCTCCTTGTCCTCCCTTGCTTGGGATAACTCGATTCTAGTGATTGATCTGGCTGGCTAGGAATCACATGGTTGGACATCTTCTCCTCATGTGCTTGTTATGCATATTGGCATAACTCCATGGTCTTTCGTTGAGAAGCTCGGATGTTCTTAATCTCCCGAAAGTGATCCTCCATGAAATCCATAGAATCCTGAAACAAAAGAAACAAAAACTACCAAAGAAGTAAAAAAGAACTAAAAGACTAAAAACAACTAAGAGACTAAAAATTAATAAAAACTAAACAAAGAAAAGTTAATTGATTCAACAATCGCTTTAACTCTTCAGCAGCAGCGCCAATTTTGATGAACCATCGTTATGGTACTCAACAAAATACGTTTTGTGTGTGATCATTTTTTAAAAACCGATTTCACCACAAGAAAATCCACTTAGATAGAAAATTAGTAAAGTGGTAAGTAGGATTCGTTCCACAGGGAATTAGAGTGATTAGTTGAATAAATTAACTAATCTAAATGCGATAAAATAAATCATAGATAATGAGTGAATGGGTTGTCAAGCCATCAAACATACGTGTAAAATAACATAATAAACTAATAAAACTAATAGAATGCTTAACAAATCTTGATAAGATAAATGGAATTAACAATTAAGAGAATTGCTAGGAATTAATGGGATCACAAGTGAATTACGGGAAATGCTTCTCAAGCTACCTTAGTGAGCGAATCTCATAAATGTTAACCAATTGATTTATAGAATGTGTTTAGACCATTACTATGAACCCTAAATAACTTCCTACCACAATGCCTAACCGATTAAGGAGAGAGGGTCACAACGGGATCGGTTTGTTACAATTAATGGTTTAGATTATCGTAGTTGATATACCCTCCGACAATCTATCTTAGTCACTATGTTCTCAATCCATCAAGGTTGTCAAGATTATATAACAAATTATCCTAAACAAGATTATAATCAACTAGTGGGTATACATGTCAATTATATAATGCATATAATCTAATTATAAAATGAATAGAACACAAATAGAGATTAAAATATATTAAAGCTTAAGCAAAACCCAATCCAAATGTTCTCACATCAAAACCCTAGAAAGGGGATTTAATTACACATATTACAATCAAAGAGAAGGCAAGTGAAAGATTAGGAAATCACCCTTGGGTCTCCTTTTGTAAGCTTGATCCTTTCCTTGCCTTTGATGCTCTTTGTGCAAAGAGTGGATGATGAGGATGTGTCTAGATAGGTGGAGTCAAATGGGAAGTAACTAAGGAGATATGTGGAGAAGATGGGAAGAAAGGAATGATTAGGGGAAGGTAATCTATATGTTAAGTTTAGGTAGAAGAGAAAATGGTGGGATAAGGAATGGTGGAGAAATGAGATTTCTTGGTGGTCAAGAGTTGTTCAAAAGAGGAAAATAGTGATGTATTTATAGGGTTTTCAAATTAGGTCTCGGGTGGTTAATTACCAAAACACCCATAACCATGGCAAATTACCATTTAATCTAATAGAGGGAGGCATTTTGTAATTTTCCCCACCAATCACAATTGTACAGAGCATGATGTCGCTACTTGTGTTCATGGCGACCTTAGGGCGACCCAAATGGCGAAGCAACTCGAATTGCAAACTACGACATTGATTTATGAGGTTTCGTCACGGTTTGGGAAATGGCGACACAAAGTGGTGAGGAAGGCACGATTGGGTGGCTGGATTCCGACCGATGGAGGGGCCAAAAATTGGTCAACTAGGTTACCGTTGAGGTGGACGTTGTTTTGGGTCAGAAATCGACTGGAGATACGCCGTGGATCATCGAAAATGGTGGCCACAAAAGCTAGGGTTTGGAGAGGTCCATGGCTGCTGCACGCGTGAAAAGGAAGAAGAAAGTGAATAGTGATTGGGTGCATTTAGCACTCAGGTGGGGTGCACGCAGCTGTTGCACTTGTCTTCTAAAAGAAGGGTGCAATTAGAAAGGAAAATGGGTGCAATTAGAAGCCCACACCCCCCTCTTCAAAACACACTGTTTCATTAAAGTAGATGGCATGGGCTTGTCTCTTTGGGGCGTGTTTAGAAAGGGCAGGGGGTGCACTTAGCTGCTGCTTCTTTGTCTCATATAGGGGTGCATTCAGCAATAGCTTGGGCTGCACTTATAAACCCAACCCCTAAACGCACCATTTCACTTGCCTACGTGGCGTCCTTCTCTACTTTGTGGGGTCATTTACGGAATGCACCCCTGATCTCTTGTAAAATCACACAAAGTTCAATCTTCCTTCAATAATTACATTCCTACCCCTATTTCACCAAAATTACTCTAATGCCCCTGAACTTCAGAAATACATGAAAACACTTAATTTACACAATTAAATCACGGGATAATGCCTGAGAATCAAGCAAAAGAAGAAGGAAATGGGGGCCAAAATCACATCAATTTTGGTTTGATCAATTTTCAAACTATAAATTTTTTAAAAATTTTAATGGGTGTTATTATGAAAGGTGTGTACATACAGTTTTTAAGGGGTGTCATTATTGCCACTCTTGGCAAAATCGTTAAGAGTGACAATATTTTTACATCTAAAAAACTTTATGTACACCAAATTTTCACATATATCATAAAACCCTTCTTATTATTTTCAAACCCCAACTTCTCTTTTACATGACAAGATGAGGTTGGCCTAATTATTTGATCCTCACACCTACACCTTAAGGTTGTGAGTTCGAGTTTGTCCCCCCTCCTCCAAATCTGGAATTATTGTAATACTAATTTCAAATATATTTCAGTTTATTTTAAGGAATACAAATTGATTGTCAAGTACGGAAAATGAATCAAAATCTTCATATGAAATTGGTTGTAAAAATGTGAGTTTTAAATTAATTTTTATTAGAATTACAAATTCATTATACATTGTATTCTCTGTTTAATAAATGTATTTTCTTTTTAAACATGTTTTACACTTCCTTTTTGTTATCAAGATTATTGTAAGAAATTTGATAGTATGATTTTAGTGTTTAGGCCAAGAAAATGTGATATATGGAGTAATTTTTTTTTTCAAATTGAAGAAAAATGATGTTTAGTTGAAGATGGGTTCTTTTTTCAGATTGATGAACAATTGGTTTTAGAAGAAAAAAAATCCGAATTATTTTTTTAATTAACATTTTTAATAAATAAAATATACATTGGGAGCATTTTGGAATGTAAACATGGACAAGAGAATCAACGGTTAATTTTAACCATTGACTACTAACGGCAGAGAATGTTTATACAATTATGAGCTAAAGTTGTTTATGTGTGAAATTAGGTCTATTGTTAGTGGGAGTTTGTGTAATAAGCCCACAAAAAAAAAAAAAAAAAGTTTTCATTTAGCCAAATTTGCAAAGGTCGATAGCCACTCCTTACAAGCTTTCCATGAAAAGCTTGACCTTAGAAGGAATATGAAGGTTCCAGATAAACTTCCACCAAGCCACCACACTTGAATTATTTGAATTCCCCTCTTGAGAAACTTCCTTCCTATCTACCCAATAACAGTAGAGAACTCTCTATACTTGTCTAAATGCCACATTAAATGTTCAAAAATACTCAAAGAAGTGGTAGACACAGTGGTGTCAAAACATGTCGGGCCTAGCAGGCCAAGCTTGGTCGGCACGGCCCAAGGATAGGCCAGGCCAGGCCTAGCATGCTACGACTCAATACCATGCCAGGCCAAGCTCTCTTGGGGGCACATGTTGTGCCATGCTATGCCCGGGGTTTGAGGCCTACAGGCCGGCACAGCATGGCACGTGCCATGCTTGGCCTGTGGCCTGCATATTTGCTTGGCGGGGCCGCCCATTTCAATATATTTTTTTAAAAAATTTGACTAGTTTTTTTTTTAAAAAAATAATAATAATTTTTTTGATATTATTGGAGGTCGAACTATGGTTACAACATTTCAAATAGCCTAAGTGCCTAAGAGAAATTCCAACCAACACACCAAAAACACCAAATTTGGTGTGCACCGTAGTCCGTAGCTACGCAAAATCCTTATCTTTTATTTTTTTATTTTTTTATTGTAAATGTCACATAAGTATATTTTTATTTTTTAAAATTACTAATTTAACCCTCTCATACTTAATTAACAATATATATTCCAAAAAAATATACCGTTGGAAAGATTTATTGAGATCTTTAAAATGACACCAATATTGATATATATATATATATTTAATTTATTAAATTTACTTATTAATTAATACATTTAACTAATTTAAACTTTTATAATAACTTAATTTAATACAATACAATATTAGGTTGGCTCTGTAGTATGTCCCTCACATTAACTCCATGAGATTGTGGGTTCGAGTTTCTCCCCTTCCCCAAATCCCGAATTATTGAAATATGAAAAAAAGAAAAGTAAAACTTAATTTAGTGCAATTAAATACATAACATAAATAAACTCTAAAATAAAGCAAATTATAACATAGCTTAGCAATAAAAAGACTCAAGAACAATAATTCCAAAGAAAAAAAAAATTTAACGAGTAATTATTCAATGATATTCGGTATAGTAATCATTTTTTTTTTTTGACATTATATGAGTGATTATTTAAGAATAATATTGTTATGCCAAAAAAATTAATTATTATTGTATAAGTTAATTAATAAAAATTAATTAGTATTGTATAAATATGTATTGAGAGAATATTCTTTAAAAATGCTCTTTTGGTGTAACATTTGGTGAAATACGTTGGAGTGGAGAAAATTTTGGTGTAAAAAAAATGCTCTTTTAACACCAAATTGGTGTAACATTTGGTGTAATACATTGGAGATGCTTTAACTAGTAAAACCATAAAGAATATTATGTTACTGCTTCAAATAAATATTTTACGTAGTATAAAATATAAATTATAAAGAGTAATTTAAAATGTGTATTATATGCCATGAACTTCGGAAGGCCATAACTTTGTGCTCCGATGTTTGAATTGGGTGATTTTTTTTTTTCTTTTTCTTAAATGGGGTAGAATGATGTGATCTATCCAATAGGCTTGCGGTGACTTTTTGGCCTAAAAAACCCATTTTTATATAATAATAAAAAAAGTCTTTTTAAGTGTCATGTCAATTTCGAAGCTCTTTTAAGCCTAGTAAAAAAAAATCTCTCCCGATCCAACACCACAGCCGTGTCTGTCTTGATCCGGAGAATTAATTTTACCTTGGACCTGGTCGAAATGGACACGTTTTAAATTAACTCTTTATACTACTTATTATATTCATTTGAATAATAACATTATTTTTGCTATGGTTCTATTGGTTAGGCATTATGAAATGGTAGTGACCATGGTTCAAACCTTATTAGCAAATAATTTTTTTTTAAAAAAATTGAAGGGCCAGCCTGTTAGACCCGTGGAGCTAGGTCCACCTGTCGACACGGCCCATTAAGGTGGTGCCGTGCCCCTCACTTACCTAACGTGCCTTAATGGCATGCCCTATTTGTTGTGTCGGGTCGGGCTCGACATGTTAGGTAAATGGGAGGCATGACACGACCCCAATTTGCCAACACCAAAGTCAAAGATCCCAACCTGCCACGTGGGACAGAGTTGAATAGTCAATGAAAAGAGATTATATTACGTATGTAAGACTAACCACGTATTTGAACAAAGTATGCGAAGGAGACATGTGTCGGGATAGATGTCCCAACTAACGCTTAAGTTTGCTTAAGAAATAAGTCAAATAAAAATTCATATTAAGAGGGCCGACTATGGATGGCATTTATACTCCGACTCCCGAAAAGTATCGATCTAGAGAGATATATGATTCTAGACTGTAATAAAAAATATAGAGTGTAATAAATGTGATTGTAATTCATCTATTTATAGATGAGTCTTATGCATCCACTTGTCTGGTACTTGAGTACATATAATTTGCCTTGATTTATGTAGATTTGTATGACGTAACCTTTTAAGTGACAATGGTCATGATTCATCCTTGGGGTGGAGTGTGAGATTAGTATATCTAATGGGCAAACGACACGCTAGCCTTAGGGTGGGGGAGGGTCCTTTCACCACCTCCCCCATTCCTCTACCCCTTCCCCCACCCACGCCCCAAAACCCCAGTTGGGGGAACCGGGGATGTCGGCGTTTGGGAGGTTCCCCCAGCTCTACCCATTTCCCTATTTTCCCCCATTTTCAATCTGAAAATCCGACCATCATGATCTCTCGTTTCACCTTGTTTTAATATCCAATCCAAAAAATAATCTAAATATCCAATCTAAAATATATTATCGGTTTAACTTAATTCAAAATAAATACAAATACTTCTAGTAATAGAGTATTATATGATAAAAGTCAAAACAAATTTAAAGTTTTCATCTTATGTTATTGTGATGTTGTACTTATTGCGGTGTGGTTTTAGATTTACTAGGTTAGAGTTAAATTTAAACTCATGGTTAGGTTTAGATATTTTTTAGGATTTGGAAATAAAATTAAAAAAATATATATATATATAATATTTGGGGGAAGGTTCCCCGATCCCGCCCCCCATTTAGGATTTGGGGATCAAATTTGCCCACCTTTACCCTAAAACCCTATTTGGGAGTCGAAATTTGCCCCCGAATTGGGATGGGGCCCTATGGGAGTAGGGCTCCATAGGGATTTGCCTATCTCTATTTTCAAGTCCTTAACCATCGCATTATCGTCTAAAGAAAAGCCAGAAAAAAGCTTAAAAGAAGAAGGCTTAGGGACCATGTGCAACAGCATGGATGACCTTCTTATTTTTCGGTGCTTTGGTATCTATGGTCGGCCGGCCAAGGCTTTGGTTATCGAAAGTGTGGTTTGGTCGCCTTCTGCTCTAGGTTGGATCAAAGTCAACATAGATGGGGTAGTTTTGAGTTTTCCGGGTGTTGGGGGTGTTTTTCATAATTATCGATCCTTTGTTAAGGTTTGTTTTGCTGTCCCCCTTAGTTAGGTGTTTGCCTTTGAGGCTGAGCTTCTTGCAGCTTCAATGACAATAAACTTTGCTTGGAATTTTGGTTGGCGTCGGATATGGCTGGAGAGTGATTCTTCCTATGTGGTTCAGTTGCTCTCTTCTCGTCCCGATATCGTTCCTTAACGTGTGCAGCAGACTTGGCAGAGGTGCATTTTTCAGATCTCCAATATGGAGTTTTAGGTGTCGCATATTTATAGGGAGAGTAACCAGGTGGCGGAAGCTCTTTCCAAGCATGCTTTAGGGTTGGAGGTTGACTCTTGGTGGTTCTCCATCCCTCATTTTTGTTCTTCGTTGGTGGGAAATGACTGCATGGATCGGGAATCGTTTCGTTTTGTATTCTATGTTTCTCTTGTATGGTGAGGTTTTTTCCCTTGGTTTTTTGTGGCTAGTTTGGCTTTTGTTACTCTTTGTTATTTTCGTTTCTTATCTATATATTTTCATATACGGCCTGAGGGTTTTTCAGTATATGATCGTTTGTGATGCTTTTTTTTTTACTTAGGTCAGTCTATTTTATATATACAAAAAAAAAAAAAAAGGCCTAAGGACCCAACGATTATGAAGCAACGAGATAGAATCATCGTTTATTATACACCAACGAGACCCTTTCTCAAGGAGGGCTAAAACTTAGGTGCAGCGTGATGCACCAAGACATTCTCCTCAAGAAGAGTGGGACAACATAAACATACTCTTCCACACAAAGGAAGAATATGATGAACAATGAGCCTTGAAGAAATCCGAGTGGGGAAAATAAAGATACTTGAGAACTTAGGGGTCGTTTGTTTTTTTGTCTGAAGACTGAACAATCCTGAATTTTTTTGAAGATTGAATAAGAACTGAAATCTGAACATAAATGACATATTTGTTTTTTTATTCTTCACATCTGAATGTACTATCAACATGTTTGTTTTTAAAAAATTAAATTATCTGAAAATAAGTAATTTTACATTTATACCCATACTAATTAAAAAAAAAAAATTATTATACATCATTCTTTATAAGATTTTGTATGTTCTTCTGCAAATAATGTTCAATTTAACAAAGCAAAAAAATCCATTAAAGAATATAACTTTACATGTTCTGTGAACACAGTTCCAGTTCAATTCATTGTCAAAAGAAATGGTTCAAGTTCAATTTTGCACGTTGTCCATGTTTCTGATGCATATAATTTAGGAAACCATTTTTGTTTTTTTGGTTTCTTGGATCATATGCATCGGAAACCAATTAAAATAAAAGGTTCTTTATTTTTTATTTTTGAAAAGGTTCTTGAATGTTATAGAATAATTGTTTTTATATATAACAATTATTCTATAACATTTTCAAGCCACAAAATAGTTAAATAAAAAATAAATAAATAGTTCTTATCAGGATTTGGTATGAGAGAAATTCAATTGTTCAATCCTAGGAAGATTGCAGTATAAAAGGTTTTTTTTATTATATATTTTTTAATTAATTAATTTATTTTTTAATTCCAAAATCAATTTAAAATAAAAAATATATTAAAAGAAAGAATTCTACACCATATTAAATTAGGACAAATTTGGAAATATATCTTCTTTGGGGGGATAGATTTGGAAATAGATTTGGAAGAGAATATTTTAATTGTAATCCAATGATTTGGAATTAAGAGCATCTCCAATGCAAGCATGACTTGTGAAAAAAAGAGATGCCACATATAGAGATGCACATTTCCCCCCGTGGCCCCAATTTTCCCTGTCCCCATCCCCATTTGGGGATTTTTTTTTTTTGGGGGAAATGGGGAAGGGGAGGGGGGGGGGGGGGGGGGGGGGTGGGGTGGCCTCCCCATCCCCATTTCTCCATTTTCCCCACAATTCTGTTGAAATGGGGATGGGGATGGGGATGGGGGGGAGGTCCCCCATCCCTATTTCCCCATTTCCCCCAATTATATATAATAATATAAATATAATTATAATATATATTTTATATTTTTTTTATTCTTTGAAAACCTAACTCCCTAACCCTAAGTATATATACAATTTTACTCATTTTAACTTTAAGACCTAAAACCTAAAACCTAAAGTTGCTCTCATTTTCTCAAAAATTAGTTGTTATTGTAATGAACTTGTGAATTTTAAAGCACTTTATTTTGTATTTGTAATGCACTAATGAATTTTATTTTATATTTGCAATGGAATGTTTGATTTTTCAATTTAATTTGTAATTTTTATTCAAATGGGGAAATGGGGGAACGGGGGGAACAGGGGAACGGGGAAAAACGGGAAAAATGGGGAATTGGGGATGGGGATGGATATAGGTCCCCCCAAAATTTCTCATCCCCATTTTCCCCAAATGGGGAAATGAGGAGGGATGGGGGAAGGGTCTAGGTAGTGGGGATGGGGATGGGGGGATCTATATCCATCCCCATTCCCCAAACGTGCATCTCTAGCCACATAGGATAAATAAATGTTATGTTAATAATTATGTCTCCAATGCAACCGTGCATATTCATCCTCAAGCTAACGTGGCCCAAAAAAAAAAAAAATCAGACATTGTCAACATGACCGTTCACTTTCAGATGGTCTGTTGCAGAGCTATTTTTTAGGTTGACTCAACAAACATTTAAAACTAACATTAATTTTTCATATATTTTTAGTAAGGAAATAAAATAAAAAAGAAAAAAAGAAAAAAAGATGGACACGCCATTAAAAAAATTGTGTTTTAGACGGAAACATTGGAGACCAAATTTTAAATTGATTGTCAATCAAGTTTATTTTTATACCACATAGGAAGCAAATCTCTTGACATTGTTGCCATGTCAATAATTATTGGCATGCAAGACACTTTTGCATTGGAGATGCTATAAGTTGAAAGTCAAGATTTCTTACTTTATTTTTTAAGTTGTTTTTATTTTTATTTTTTTTATATAAATTTTTAAGTTGTTTGACCATTTAAAAAAACAAATAAAACAACTTAATGAGTTCAATTTAGATCTATTAAATTTTAAATAGAAAAAACAAATGAGCATTTAATTAAGTGGAAATTACACAAACTGACCACATATATTAGGGAATATTTGTTTTTAACCACAAACGAACTTTTATTTATTAATAACCACTTTTTTTGTAAAATTACTGGAAAACCCTCATATAAATAGGGTCCCCAAACCCACTCTCTCTCTCTTTTCTCTTTTTTTTTCTCTCTCTTCTGCTCTCTCTCTCCCCGAAGTCGCTCTCTCTCTCCCCCGATCTCCTCGCCGGCTTGCTTTGAGGGTCGCCGAGCGCCGGCGACCTTCTGGGCTTCACGGCAGCGTCGATGGTGGGCGCTGGTGGCAGCTGGTTCATCGCTGGTGCGACGGCCAGGCGTGGGCGACGGGGACGAGCCACGGTCGTGCGCTGCCTCCTCGCCGTCCGTTGCTGCTTCGCCGGCGATGAAATCCATCCCCCTTCGCCGGCAAGTTGATCTACAGGAAAAGGGAAGGAAGAAAAAAAAAAAAAAACTCTAATGTTTAAGGAAGAAGAAGAGGAAGAAGAAGAAAGGGAAAATTGCAATTTAGTCCAGATTTCAAGTTTTGGTATTTTAATTTGGGTCTGATTTCAAGTTTTGATATTTCAATTTAAGTCTGATTTCAAGTTTGGACATTTCAATTTATCCATGATTTCAAGTTTGCTTCGAGATTTAAAATAAAACTATTTTCAGGGGTACTCTGGTAATTGATGGATATACACTGAAATTATTTTAAAAAAATGGCTATTAACAATTAAAATTTCAAAAGTGGTTAGTAACAAAAGTTTAATAATTCATGTGGCTATTTATGGTTTTCTCTCTTTAATTAAACGCCAACAATGCGTTATTGAAGGAGGTCAAATCCCAAAAACTCCCTCATTTACATTTATTTTTACACAAAGAGTTGCAATCACACCAATAAGTTTTCCTCTCCAAAACTGAGCACAAAAACGAAAAAGCAAGAAAATGGCGGACAGCGAACATCCGAGAGTGATACTGAACAACTTCCTAAGCATGGAAGAGTGCAAGGTCAGTCGTCGTCTCGTCTAATAAATAATTTTATTCGATTTATGAATTGCTAGGGTTTGAATGAATTAAATTGACAGGAACTGGAGTTGATACACAAGAGCTGCAGCACAGTCGGTTACAGACCCAATGTCTTCTCCACAACTCTCTCTCATCTCATCGCCACCAATTCTTCTCACTTCATCATTCCTTTCGTTCCCATCAGAGGTTTTCTTCCAAAATTATCCTGATATGAAAAGTCCTCATTTCTTTTCTTTACTCTTTTCATTTTAATTGCAGAGAGGTTGAAAGACAAGCTTGAGGACTTTTTTGATTGCCAGTATGAGCTTGTTATTGAATTCACTGGCTTAATCAGGTTCCTGCTTTATTACTACTCAGATTCCTTTTTTGAAATTTTGCTTTCATTTTTTGCATGTTTATCACTGAAAGATGACATTCTAGTTTATATCAATTATCAGCTGGACCAGTGGTGCAAGCATTGGATGGCACAGTGATGACAACAGGCCCTATCTCAAACAACGGGATTTCACGGTACGCAAATGTTTTTTGTTGCTTATGTTTGCATTTTTATATCAGGGTAATGAGTAGAAATTTGGAAATGTGTATGCATTTGATGGAAATGAAATAGAGATGCTGATTTATGAAAATACATACATATTTTAAAAGATTACAATCTATAAAATTCAAATCAAACTTACAAAAAGCTGATCATAGCAGTGCTTATTTACAAAAATTGTTGCAACATGTGATATGTAGTGTGAAGGGTACTAAACTACTAATGATTGTGCTGTTAACTATAGGAGATAAACTACTAACTCTTATAATTATTAATCCTCATTAAGATTTAACTATCAAACTCATTGAGTTTAAATAGTATTACATACTATGAATTTGGCAAGAAAGAGAGCAAAATATTGATACTTTTGGGTGTGATTTTGATAATATGCCACTATTTTAGTATTTTTTCAAATTAGAATAAACTGTATACTCCAATAATCTTTTTTGAGTTGTACTGGAAAAATAAAGTATGCTTTCTTACACTCTGCCGAAGTGTTATGGAAGTAGTCTTTTTTCATATACTATGGATATCTGATATTTCAGTTCAGATATAGCTGGTGTATGTGATTTCATAAACTATTGTTTTGAGGACTCTGCTGAAAATTACATCTTACCTCCTTTTTTTTTCCTTGGTAATTTGCCTCAAATATCTCTCTACTGATAAACGGAGTTTCTTCATAAACCAATGTATGATATCACTGTCATTGTTATACATGCCTTGGCTATTTCTGCTGACAGTTTTCATGTTTCTGACGTTAAAAAGGCAGTATGTTATTTGAATAGTTATGAAAAGGATTTCAAAGGGGGGCTTTTTAACTTCCAGGACGGGGAACCAAAAACTATTGCACCTTTGGCTGGAGTAAGTGCTAACATTAAATGGTTTTTTAACATCTTTCTATAAGTGTGTAGATAAAACAGAAATGAGTACTGAAAAAAGTTTTCATTTTCTTGTATAATCATGTGTTCAAAATGTGTATAAAATATGATATGGATTTGCAGATATAAAACTTATTGATAAAGTAGACACATTTTGGCAGGTTATATTGATAATGGAATACTTTTACAATTTGTCAAACTTTTGTTCAGTCTTCTATCATCTAGTAATCATTTCAGTATTCTGGTAACTTATTATATAAGTTCTAGAGGTTTTGGATTTATACTCGTTGAATTAACTTTTTATCAGGATGTTGTGATGTACACAGCTGACAGCCTCAATATTCATTCTGTTGATGAGGTTAGTGGTCTCTTTCTCTTGTTGTATACTTGTATATATTTCTATCATTATGTACTATCTTCCTTACGTTCAGACAAATTTTTTTATGTGGTTTGCTATCAATTGCCACCAAATCATTTGCATGCTGGGGCATATGATGACGTTGAGAATTGAGATGCAATGTGATGAAACTTCATAAATGTATTGAGTTTTTTTAATCTTCAAATCTGCTATAATTTAGAAAGGGAGAATGCTTAGTTAGTGTCTTGAGCCTCATTCTTGACCAAGGGCACCCACGCAAACTTACTGTAATTAGCAAGCATTTTACTATTAGTTATTCCTTAAAACAATAATCTACTGTTAGTATAATTAGTTATGATTTACCAGATTGTGTTGCAGTCTTGGACCCTCTGCTTTATGACAGTTTTTTTAGGAATCTCATGGTATTCTGATCAGTTAATTTTAAAAACCCGTATTGAATACATAAGTATGAATAACGTACCTGGAAATGCAGCGGAAACCATCGTACCATAACTGGAGAACAATTTGAAATCATAAAACAAAGTTAGAAATAAGAGTCTTAAACTCTCTTCTCACCTTTCGCAGATTACCTAATGGGAAGACAACAGAATTCTGAATCACATATATGACACGTGGGCGAGAGTAGGGATTCCCTATATATATTGTTACTTACTTGAATCCTAACCTATAAAGAATTCACAATCCTAATGAGATTTAAACCCCAAAAGGATGCCCATAACTAGGCCCACACATAAAATAGCCCATACCAAATTATACACTATAATAGTGTACATAAGGTGCACCAAGCCTAGATCAACATTGATCATAGACAATGATAGGCATATCAAGTAAAATCTTATGAAACAGGAAAATGACAAAAGTGAGCGATTTTTGTACGCGCTTAGCACGTCAGATTGCAAACGATTTCCCCAGGCCATGCGCCTCCGTTTGTAGCCATTTCTTTGTTTCTATGGCTGGAGTTTTCTTATTGTCAGTGCAACTAGAGGTCCTAAATAACGAGGAGAGACAGGAGAAGCCTCTTGAATGTCCAGTTCCAAACGAGCTCGATCGAATGAGGTTGGGGAAAATAATAATCTGAGGAAACCGGTAGGAGAGAGTTTCAAATCGAAACTCCTAAGTGCGTCAAACCCAAATCAGTGGCTGGGCTTCAGCTTTGGGAAAGGAAAATTGAAGATCGCGGAAGGTAATATCACGATATCGGAGGGTCCGAATGGGCCTGCCATTAAGCTGTCAGAAGACTTGAAAAATCAATTGTGTTAGCCTTGGTCTAATGCCTTGATTCTGAAAGTTATGGGGAGGAACCATACCCTAAACTTTATGCACGCAAAACTCAGGCAAAAATGGCAATTCATCGGCCATTAGCAACTCACGGATTTGGAGGGCTACTTTGTGGTGAGATTCTAGATGCTTGATGACTTAGAATATGTTCTGACTGAAGGTCCTTGGGTAATTGCAAATCAATATCTTGTAATGCAAAAATGGAGACCCAACTTTGTTCCCGGAGAAGATGCAATCCAGAAAATGCCAGTATGGGTAAGGCTTTCCAAATTGTCGATGGAATGGATTGATGTTGATTTACTGAGAAATATTGGAGGAATGCTAGGTACTATTATCAAATTTGACCCAATCATTGAATTGCAAGCTAGAGGTAGATTTGCAAGAATGTGTTGAAATAGACATCACAAAGCCTCTTAAAAGCTCTCTAAGTGTGGAGGATCGTATTGTCATGGTTGAATATGAGAGCTTGGGTCTGTTTTGTTTCAAATTTGGGAAAGTGGGACATTATAAGGACTCATGTAGGGAGGGTTTAGTGGCACAAAATGAACAAGATAGGAGTGCTGAGCAGGGGTCGAGTAAGGACAGTAGTGTTAAAGAGCCCTATGGTCCTTGGATGCAAGTCACTTATGGTAGAAATGCTAGAAATATAGGTTCAGGGGCTGCTAGGAAACGAGGCAACTTTCAGAGTCAAGGTTAGAAAACTGGGACTAGTATGAAGCATGGTAATGGAACTCAGAGTCAGGGGCTGTATGGAGCCAAAATGGCTGGCAAAAATGAAGTTAACAATGTAGTTTCAAGTAAGGCTCTAGTGGGAGCTGATAAGAAGATTATTGATAGTGCTAAGAGTGGATCTCGTTTTGCTGTCCTAAACGAGGATTTATTGGAGGGAAACTCCGTGAAGACTAGCCAAAATTATACTGATAGGCAGGGGAAAACTCCTACCAAGAAAGTCCTAAACTGAAATTTCCAATAGGAAACCTCCCAATAAAAAGTTTCGGGTGAGTGAAACTTCTAGTGGTTACCTGGCTGAAAATAATGTAAACAAAAGCTATCTTAACAAATCTTCGAAAGAAAATACCAGTGAAATGCACTCCAGAAGGAATGGAAAGGGGCATAAAAAGGTTAACCAGATTTTACCCAATACTACCACTCACAGTATGGAGGAGGATAATGAGGATTCTGTGGTTCTCCAATCCCTTCACTCGGAGATTATAGATTTGGAAATCACAACTGGTAGGGAGTACTAAATCTGATGTTGCTCCTTCCGTTGAGTGAGTGATTTTGTTTGAAGCTACTAATATTGAAGAGGTTGCCTCCAAGCTTAAGGAGGTAATGAAAATTTTCTTAGAGTAAAGTCTGCCTGGGCTTGTTCCTTTTTCCTCGTTTCGATGTTTTGTTCGTGGAACGTGAGAGGAGTTGGTAAGAAGGGGTTTAGTAAAGTTGTTACTGACCTCAGGAGAGTCTTATAATTTTGATATTATTGCAATTTTAGAACCAAGAATTGGTGACACCAAAGCTGCTAGGGTGATTGATAGGTTGGGTTTTCCCAACTAGTTCATTGTGGAAGTGTCAGGTTTCTCAGGGGGTATCTGGTTGCTCTGGGATGATAGTAAAGTTAAGCTTTGTGTGGTAGCCAAGTTGAAGTATACTATCACTGCCATTATCGTTGAAGGGACTAATTTCTAGGTGATCACTGTTGTGTAATCTAATCCTAATCCTATGCTAAGGAGATAGCTATGGGGTTATCTTAGTGCTGTGAAGAGTTGTTTTAAGGGCCCTTGGGGGGTTCTAGGCGACTTTAATGAGATTACCAACAGTGAAGAAAAAAGGGGTGGAAGGTATGGGTACACCAAAACAGGTTTTGCGGAGTGGATTAATGATAATAAGATGGTTGATCTAAGTTTTGTTGGGAAGCGGTTTACTTGGATGGCTAGGAGAAGGTTAAGAGAGAATATCTGAGAAAGATTAGACAGAGCAATCTGCTCTATGGATTGGAGACTCATGTTTGAGGATGGTCATCTTAGACATCTTCCTCGTGTGACTTCAGATCACTATCCTATCCTCCTGAACCTTTATAGTGTGCACATTCCTCGTAATTACCTCAAACCATTTAGGTTCCAAGCTTTGTGGAGGAAGCATGCCAATTTCAATAATATTGTGAAACAAACTTGGGAGACCCTTCCTAAGCACCTTGCAGGGAAAATTAAGGCCATTACCAATCGGTTGAAAGAGTGGAACAATGACACTTTTGGGTGTATTTTTAAGGAAAAGAGAAGGTTACTTGCTAGACTTCAAGGTATCCGAAGAAGTGTAGGCGAAAGAATTAATCAAGGTCTGATTAAGTTGGAGACTAAGCTGCAAGAGGATTATAATCGTATTTTTGAGCAAGAAGAGACCTTTTGGTTGCAAAAATCTAGATGTACTTGGCTGGCAGAAGGAGACAAAAACACTAAATTTTTCCATCTTGCCACTATGATTAGAAGACGGTATAATAAGTTGGAGGGTCTTAAGGATGCCGTTGGTAATTGGAAGAGTGATAAAGATGATATGAAGAAAATCGCCATTGCCTACTTCCTGAACCTTTTCTCTCGTCAAGTCCATATCGGAAACTATGAGAGCTTGCCTCGTTTTTTCCCTAGGTTGGAAGGCACCGTGGCTAGTGATCTGTGTAGAGTTATCAGTGAAGAGGAGGTCAAGGAGGGCATTTTCGGAATTGGAGGGCTGAAAGCTCTTGGTCTTGATGGCATATCCGCAGTCTTTTATCACAACCAGTGGGATGTTTGTAGCAAGGATTTGCTCGGATTTGTGAGGGAGAGTTTTAGGGATGGATCCTTCCCGGATGAGATGAATCAGACCCTCATTACTTTAGTACCTAAAGTCCCAAGTCCACATGACATGTCCCAGATTAGGCCTATTAGCCTTTGCAATACCACCTACAAAACCATTAGCAAAATTATCGTTCAAAGGCTCAGAAATATGTTGCCCAATATGATTAGTCCCAACCAAGTGGCTTTCATTCCTGGGCGTCATATTCAAGATAACATTGTGGTGGCACAAGAGGCTTTCCATAAATTCAAAACAATGAAGGGTAAAAAGGGCTATGTGGCTTGGAAAATCGATCTAGCAAAGACCTATGACATAATTCAATGGAGTTTCATCAGGCATGTCATCATTGACATTAGGCATTGGAGGTTCCTTTAGGGATCTCATCATGTGGTGTATCATTAGTGTGCAATATAGAGTGGTCCTGAATGAGGAGGTTTTTGAACACTTCTCTTCTAGCTGTGGTATCCGTCAAGGGGATCCCCTTTCCCCCTATATATTTGTCATGTGTATGGAGTAGTTATCTCACCTGATCATAGAAAGGCTAAACCTTGGTACATGGAAATGCATTAAGTTATCTAGGGGAGGTCTGGAGTTATCCTATCTGTTTTTTGTGGATGATCTGATTCTATTTGGCCAAGCCATTACCAACCAAGCCAAAACTATGAAGGAATGTATTGATATCTTTTGTGATTTCTCGAGTCAGCAAGTCAGCTATCCTAAATCTAGAGTTCTGTGTTCTAATAATGTCAAAGAGAGGGATGCTAAGGTGATGTTGAGGTGTGCGACTCTCCTATCACAAAAGATCTTGATAAGTATTTGGGGGTCCCGCCTATTCATGGTAGGATAGGTGTTAGAACTTACGGGGATATTGTTGAGAGTACTCAAAAGAGATTAGCGGCTTGGAAGATGGATTCCCTTTCGCTTGCTGGTAGAGTAACCCTCATTAAGGCTGTCACTTTTGCTCTCCCAATCTATGTTATGCAAACGGTTAAATTCCCCTTAGAAATTTGCAATAAGCTTGACAAGCTTAACATAGATTTTCTTTGGGGCCATAATTCTATGAATTCCGCTGTCCACCTTGTTAAATGGGATAAAGTCTGCCTCCCAAAAAATTAAAGGTGGTCTTGGTATTAAGAAGACTAAGGATATGAACCAAGTTCTCCTAGCCAAGGCAGGGTGGCGGCTCCTCCAAAATGATCCTGGTATTTGGAGCCAAATTTTGAAGCACAAGTACTTGAAGGGCAGTATTCTCATTGATTCTAACCTCAATAAGAACAAGGTTTGCTCTAGCACTTGGAAAGCTATGTCATTTGGTGCTAAACTTATTGCGAAGGGCTTTAAATGGAGAGATGGAAATGGGGTTCTCATTAGGTTTTGGGTTGATGATTGGGTCCCAGAATGTGGTATTCTTAAGGACCACGCTAGCATCAACCTTGATGATAATGACTTGAAGCAAAAGGTTAATTCTTATTTGTCGAATGGTGAATGGAAAATAGCTGATCTTGCTGCGGTGCTCCCTTGGAACATAGTGCATAGAATTCTCAGCGTCCATGCCGGCAAAGCTCACAGTGGCCTTGACAAGGAAATCTGGGGATGGAACAACTTTGGAGACTTCTCTGTTAAATCGGCCTATCTAGGTGCTAGTGAGGCTGAGAGACTGCCTCTGTGATCTTGGAGGTTCATTTGGAACCTGAAAATCCCTCCTAAAGTGCTCTATTTCCTCTGGACTTTGGTGCATGAGAAGATCCTCTCTAATCATCATAGAACTGTGCGTGGCATGTCGAATGATCCCTCTTGTCCTAGATGTAATGCTGGTATTGAAACCATTGACCACCTATTACGTGGCTGTAGAGATTCTATGCTTATTTGGGAAAATGTCTCTCTAGGCAGCACCACCTCTATTGCTTTTAAAGGTGATCTTGAAGGTTGGATTGTTGGAAATCTTCGATGTGGTGTGTTGTCTTATGACAAGATTCCCAACTACCTTCAGTTTGCTTGTGTGATGTGGTTCTTGTGGAAATGGAGATGCAATAAGGTGTTTGATTTAAATTTCTCTCTTCCCTATTCCCCAAATTTGATCATTAAGTTGTTTGTTAAGAGTTGGCTGGATGCTAATTCTTTTGTCAATAGCAAAGATGTTGTCATGTTTCCGATTGCCTAGCTGGAACCTGCTGATAATTAGGTTAAGCTGAACATTGATGGCAGTAGGAATTCGGTTTCGGGTATCATCACAACTGGTGGTGTCCTAAGTAATCAGTGGAAAGGTTGGCTGAAGGGTTTTGTGTTGAAGAAAGGTGTGGGAAGTGTTATTGAAGCTGAGTTTTAGGGCTTGTATGAAGGTTTGAAGTTGGCCTGGAACTTTGGTTTTAGGAAAGTTATTGTTGAGTCTAATTCCCTCACCACAGTCTAATTGATTTGCTCTGATACCAGGCCTAATCACCCTTTGTATAGTCTCATTCAGAAATGCAAAAATCTTGTGAAAGCTGATTGGAACTGTTTTATCAATCACATCTACAAAGAAGGCAACAATCTTACGGATGGTCTTGCTCGTATGGGGCATGATATGGATATTGTTATTGTCTTATTTGAGGAACCTCCTCTGGAGGTTAGCGCCATTCTTGATGCTGATTCTAGAAGCTTAGCCTGCTTTAGACGGGTTTGCTTCCTCTGCTCCTTAGTTTTCTTCTTTGTTCTGGGCTTGGCCCTCCATTGTACCAAAAAAAAAAAAAATGATGGGCATATCTGGTCCACTCTCTCATAAATAACATTCCAATCAATTTGGTTTTCACTAGCTCAAAACATAATGGACTATGTTGCTCACTAACTTTTTAACATTCTGAGCCAATTGATTTTCAGGTTACGGATGGGGAAAGACTAACACTAACATTATGGTTCAGTCGTGATAGTTCTCATGATGAGGATGCTAAACTTATTTCGGCTCTCTCAAAAAACCTTCCACATAGATCAAATAACGTCTCTCATTCATGCCTACCTCTGCCAGCATCCAGTAATATGTATTGGTTTTCTTTGAACCAAGGCCCTCTTGAAGAATCAGGATTTGACATATGTTGGGCAAGACTGCATGTTCTTGGTTATGATGTTTATTGTTCTCAAGCGATGAGCAGTTTCTCAGATTTCTCTGAACTACTTATGGTGCCATTGCAATTAGCTAGGGGAGATGAGTTGTTCTACCAAGAATTTGTCAACATCTTGCATGCACTTCAGGTATTTTCACTATTCTCCCTTCAATATTTGTTGTTGATGTTTAGAAGATTGGGATATTATTGACTTGAAGCACTAGAAGGGCGGCCATTGTCTTTCTTCTGTTTATGTCGCCTCCTACTATTTATCTCCATATTATAGAGAAAGATTTGTGATTAGTACTTATAATTAAATTTCACTAGGAGCTGCATGATCTGGATTAATTGTTACCACTTCCCTTTCACCTATATGGATTAACAAATAACAAACCAATGTACGTTACCAAAAGAATTCAAAATTTCAAGTAAGACATTTCAAATTCACAGGTTCAGGAATGTATTTAGAGCACTTTTTGAATAGGTTAAATCTTGGGAGTTTTCTTTTGTGGTGGTATGATATGTGGATTGCAACTTATGTTCGTGTTTGTTAATGCATGATTTGTCCTATTCAGATTCCTTCTGAAGTATTTAATCACTCAACACTAACATAGTTCTGTTCACTGTTCTCTATTTCCATTTCAACCGGTAATAATGCAGCTGGTTTATTATCCCAACCAAAAAGTCTTACCGATTTCTCTTGAATGAAAACTTGTATTAAGTACATACTATGCGATTATGACCGGAATCATTTTGTAATCCCGAATAGGTAGTGCAGTTTTTCCATTGGAAAGCCTCGGAATACCAAACTTCCAAAGTTGATATAGAAGCTGGCAAGGTGATGTCTTTATCACACTCACAGCAGGAGAAAATCAGTCGCCTGAAGTCATTTTTCGTAAAGGATGGTCGACTGGCTGAGAGAGTCTTCCATAGTGTGACAAACGGGGTGAATGTGCATCATGCCTTTGATTGGGCCAATTTTTCTGCTGCAGTGACTGCATGGGGAGATTATATCGGCAAGTTACATAAAGAAATACTAGTTAGTTTACCGTACTGGAGAACTCATCAATCAATATTTTCAGCGTTCCATTTGGCGGGTTTTGAGATTTGAGAAAGATTTTTATTTGCTAGATACAACCGTGTTGATGTTAGATTCATTTTCTCACTAATATTTTTGTATTATAATCTGTAAGTATCTATATTTTAGAAGGGTTAATTGCAATAATATACCCTGAGTTTTTTCAAAAAGGCATAATATCCACCTAATTGACTTAATTGCTGCAGACCCTCCTGTTCAGAGTTGACGATTGAGATTTGAGTAGGAAAAGTCGAAAATATCCTTGTACTTTCTGTGTTTGAAAAAGTCTTAATTGCCTTTTACTTTTTTTAAATAGTTAATTTTAAACTATTAAATCTTTCAAAAAAATAAATTGAACTACTAATAATAATAATAAAAAATTTACAATAAAAATTAAAAGAAATTGAAGAAATAAATTCTGCACGTTTCAGAAAAAGAAAAAAAAGAAAAAAAAAAGAAGAAATAAAACCTGTAAAAATACTTAAAAATGAAATAAAAAAGAAAAGAATCCTTAGAAAAATTTCCTTCCAATTTCTTTCCACCTTTTCATTTTCTCACTTCCTTGTAATGCCAAGCTACAATCAATGGAGGAAATCTGAAAAGAAGAAGAGTCTAAGCATTACAATCAATGGATGAAATCTGAAAAGGAGAGTCTAGAATAGAAGAGAAGTTTAGAGAGAGATGCGAGCCAACACAACATAAGGCTCAAAATACATACGAGCAAGCTTGAGATTTCTGTGCAGAGCCACTGAGGTTTGCCTGTGCAGATGTACGTAGGCGTAAATAAACCCAGTCCTCCACAGCAATCTGTCTGTCACTAGGATTCTTGTCTGCATAATGTTTCATTATGTGTTGTGCTTGAGTGATGGCTTCCTTGAGAACTGACTGAATCCTGACCATTTCAGAGACAAATTCCCTACTGTCTGGATTGCTAACATCAAACTGAAGGAGTGGAGAAAATATTGAAGGTTTGTAGTCATATAGAGCCTCGAAAGGAGTCATTGTTGAAGATGTATAATGGTCAGCCATAGGTAACCAGCTAGCCCATTTGGTTGTTCTTACCCCAATCATGCATCGAAGATAATTCTTAAGGCAATGGTTTAACTTTTCACTTTTGACCATCTGATTGGGGATGGTAGGCAGTGCTCATATGTATCTTGGTTCACACAGGCTTGAAGAGATGCTGCTAGAACCGGCTGGTGAAAACACCGACTATGATGGCAGGTACCCTATGGAGCTTATGAATTTGCTCAAAGAAGATTTTGGCCACTTGGATTGATGTGAGAGGGTCAGAAAGTGTGCATATTTTCTATATCTGTCTACGACTATCAAAATAGTGTCTTTTCCATTGGAGAGAGGTAGGCCTTCAACAAAATCCATGGCAATATCTTGCTAAGGTTTTGTGGGGACTGGGGAGAGCTAGGGGTTGTAACAATCCTAAGTACTTTTTGTGCTCACCTTTGCACTGCTTACATATGGAACAACTAGATACATGTGCAATGACTTCCTTAGTAAGTGCAGGCCAATAAAAAAATTGTTGCAATCATTTGATGGTTCCCTTGATGCCTGAATGGTCACCTATGGCAGATGAATGCTCTTCCTCTGATTTGCATCCCTATATAGATAAGCACATTCTTTCTAATCACTCTATGCTGCAATGTAAACTCGGTGTTTGCAGCTGGGGTAACCATGAGCTCATGAGGGTCCTGTTTGTAGCTTTCTAATACCTCAGTGAGCCAAGCCGGAGTAGTCATTGAGAGACGAGAGAGACTCCACTACTATTTGGTATTATAGACTGATGTGAATCAGGCAGTACTGACGCCACTGTACAATACCCCCCCTGGCAAACCATCTACCACCACATTTTCTAATCCAAAAATTAAAGGAGCGGTGGTATTTCACGGTGAAGTTCCTCACTTGTTTGATTATAACATACGCCTCAATCATACGTGGACTCTCTCTGGATTTCCTGATGTTAAATCCATCATGGACACAACCGGCCTTTACTTGAATGACTTGGAATTGGGTACCTACCATGCAATACAGCTTCAGTGGATTTTTGACTGTATGGCAGTGTAGTTCTCATCATGCTATAAATATGTTTTCATTTTTCCTCTCTTTTAGTCCTTCCTTTAGTAGTTATAATTATAGGTTATCTAATATGTCTGTGATAATAATGAATATAGCAGTGCGGTGATTTTTTGTTTTAAAAAGTATTACAGTTTTCTCCTTTTTGCCGTCTTTTCAATTTTATGTTTATCCATTTATTCTAGGGTACATAGTAGACTTGATACGGTTTCGGTTCGAATCGGGGACCGAACGGTAAAATCCGGAAAATCCGATTCTGGTTTCAGTTTTCGTAGAACCAGTCTGTTCGAATTGGACTAGAACCAGCGGTTTCATTTCCGGTTCGAACAGCCGATTCCTATGTTATTTTCAATTTTTTTTTTTCAAATGTTGGGTTGACTGTTGGGGCCTCCAACGGTTCCTTTTTTTTTCACTTTTGTTTTTCTTATCTATAAATACCCCCCTCCCTTTATTTTTCCCCACTCCAATTTCCTCCCAATTCTCTCTTATTCTAATTTTTCTCTCAATTCTCCAACTCTCCAACTCTCCAAGTTTCCAATTACTAAGTTTTTAATATTTATTTAATTTGCAATTAGTCAATTACTAAGTTTTCAATTTCATTTATTTGCAATTACTACCTACTAAGTTTCCAATTCTCTCCCAAATTTATTTCTAACCATTTATTTCCATCAATTTTTTAACATTTTTTGTTCAAGGAATTTTACAATTCAATTTTTAAATGGCAAGTGGAAGTGGAAGTGGAAGTGGAAGGGGTGACGGCCAAGACAGTTCTAGGCGTTCCATTTCGATGAAAGGTAAGGGTTGTATGACTGATAATCTCGGTCGTGATGGCACTGCCTATCATGAGTTTCTGCAACGTCGGGCCTATGCTGAAGACCTAGGCCTAAACTCTCCTACTCCTCCTCTAACAATTTTAGAACCCGATCTCAATGACACCCCCCAAAATTTGACAAGCCAGTCAAAATATGCTTGATCTCCCTCTAGATTTTGAATTTGATCCACCGGAAGGTCCGGAACCAGATTAGGCGGAAGATGTGTTACAGAAGCAGAGCAAATCTAATATCTTCATAACACATATGAAGAAAATTAGGCAAGAAGATGGAAGCTATGTAGTGGTTTCCAATTACTGCAAAAAATTATATAAGTGGCAAAAATCTGGAGGGTATGACACTTATTAGAAGCATTTTTTAACCAAACATCCAGAGGCAGAGATAAGATTGAGGTCACAATCACAAATTCCTAGGTACGCTACTCCTAACCAACAATTATTTCGTTATATTGATGAACAAAATAGAGAAGAATTAGCTAGAATGGTAGCAGTAGAACACTTATCATTTAGTTTTGGTGAAAAGGTTCGTTTTATTAATTATTGTCGACGGGCATTAAATCCTGCTGCATGTCGTGTTCCTAGAGCAACGCTTATAGAAACACTTGAAAAGATTTATGAAGAAGAAAAAAAGAAAGTTAGAAAAATATTTTTAAAATTATAACGATTGTGTTTCCGAATGTGCCGACACATGGAGTGACCATTGACGATCGCATTCATACTTGGGTGTCACTTGCAATTATATGGATGATGCATGGAAGATCCATAAAATAATTCTTGCATTTAGAGTTTTTGATGAATCACACAGTGCTCATAATATTTTTAAACAGCTTAAAATTATTTTTGTAGAGTATAAAGTTGAAAACAAAATTTTTACAATTGGTTTTGATAATCCTTCTAGCAATACTCTGCTATTCCTGCTTTACTTCATTTATGCAAACCTTATCTTGGTGGTAAATTTTTTCATCAAAGATGTGCATGCCATGTTTTAAATTTATGTGTTCAAAAAGGATTAGACACTCTTGAACATTTTATTCAACCTATTAAAAAAACCCTAAATTTTTTGTGGAGACATCCTTCTATAATGAAAGCAAGGACAAAATATTGTAAACAAAATGGTAGGTGTGTCGTTAGATTTCCTCGTGATGTTCCAACATGTTGGAATTCTACTTATAAATTGCTTGCTAGAAGTTATGATTATAAAGATTTATTAGTTTCTTTTATTCAATTTCATGTTAGTCACATTAATCTTTATCAAACTCATTAGGATGTTTGTTACAACGTTTTTAATTTGTTAAAAGTATTTTATAATGCTACTAACAATTTATTTGGTGCTTATTATTCTACAACTCATTTATTTATTATTGAGAGTCTTAATATTACTAGTGTCTTTGCTCATTGTGAATCTGACATAGAATTAGCAGAGTCCATTAATGCTATGAAGGAAAATTGGTTATAATATTATAAGAAATTTCCAAATATTTATTTGATTGCCACGTGTTTTGATCTACGTTGTAAATAAGAAAATTTGTCCTATTATCTAATTGGTTATTATTCCTCACAAAGTTTAAAAATAGAATATGATCCTGATATGTGTTGTGATAGAGTTAAGAAATTATTGTATTAGTTATATGATGAATATGTTATAGTTTATGAACCCTCACTGAACTTAGATGTTACACAAACAAAAAATGTATCTCAGTCCCCGTCATCCTCCAGATTTATGAATTTATGGTATAATCTGTTAAAAATAAATAAATAAATAAATAAACTACTAGGTTCTTCTTCATCAGGCTCCAACAAGTATTCCAAGTTTGAATCTTATCTAAGTAACTCTTTTGAGTTTATAGAAGAAACGGAAGTAGGGGTGTCAATACGGGTTGACGGGTCGTGTTAAGGCCAACCCGGACACGACACGATTATTATTGGGTCAACCCGAACACGACACGATTATTAAACGGGTTATTCCCCCTTGACCCAAACACGACACGAATAAAAATGGGTCGACATGAACACAACACGAATAACCCGTTTAATTAACGGGTTCGTCGGGTCGTGTCAAATGACCTGTTTAACTAACCCGTTTACACGACCCATTTAACATGTTAATATTAATTTCACTAAAATACATTAAAAATTAAATAAATTCTATCCAAGCATTTCACTATAATTAAATAATTATAATACTAATCAAATAATCAAATAAATACTAAAAACGAAATTTAAATCTTAAAGAGTTATGATCATCAGATACAAATCCATAATTAAGTCCACAAATACAACTTAAAACTTAAAGAGCTTTGCACAACTTTCTTCACTTTACCCGTATCACCACCAGTATTTTCTACTTGTGTATCAACTCCTCTTCCATACTCTCTAACTCTTTAAAGAGTTACTTTCTACTTGTGTATCACCATCATACACCTCTTCCATAGATGTTAACAATTAAAATCAACTAACTTAAACCACAAGAGGCAAGAAACAAAAAAACAAATAGCTGAGAGGCTAAGAAGCCAAGAGCCCAAGCTGACAACAAGAAGCAAAAAAATAGAAACAGATTAAGCTGAAAAACAAGCAAAAAACGAGACCAGCAAAAACAAAAGCATGGGGAGCAGAGACAAAAGAATCATGACCTATTCCAAAACAACAATATGGCATAATGTCACTCTCAAATTCGAATTCTTCACAATCCTACATACAACAACTTGAATAACTAAAAACCCAACCTCGTATACATGCAAAAACACATAATCTATCATTAAAGCACACATGCAAGCATCAATTAGGCATTTCAAACCACAAAGATGCACAGATTCGACAAAACCCAAACCCAACCTTGAAGAATAAATCAAATTAGATGGAGTAGAGATGTTTTTGTTCGAAATTTATGCACTAAACAATTAAGAACACATGTAATTTTCATCATGCATACATAAAATCCATTTTCCCCAAATTTCTACCCTAACCCTAACCTAAAAATCGAGTTTGAGTGTTTGACTAAGAGAGTGATGGAAACCACACAATGAAAACACCATTAAAAAATTAAATATTAACCCACCTCATATATAAAGATCCAGAAGACAATTTATTAAAATCAACTCAAGCTACAAGAAAATAACAAATGAAGTCAACGAAAATCCATATTAACATTAAAAGTTGAAGAAGTTTGAAGAGGAGATATAGAAACCAACATAGAAGAGATATAGAAAACAAAAATGAAAGAAGAGAGAGAGAGTTGAAGAAGTGCGTACTAGTTTGAAGACTTGAAACAACGAGAGAAGAGAGAGCTCCTAATTAGAAGCAGCTGCGGCTGTTGGTAGTGAAAAATGGAAAATTAGGTTTAGGGTTTTGATTTTAACTTTATATAGTATAGACCAAATTTACAGAAATATCCCTTAATATTAAATTTACATTTTTACCCTTACTAATTGTGTCAACCCGTAACCCGTTAAGCTTAACCCGGACACGACACGATTACTAAACGGGTTAGACGGGTTGACCCGTTTAGCCTCAACCCAAACCCGTAATAATCGTGTTCGTGTCGTGTCAAACCGTCGTGTCAAACCGTCGTGTCGTGACCCATATTGACACCCCTAAACGGAAGGTAAAAAACTTGATATCTTACAATGGTGGAAAGAGTATGGAAAGTACTTTCCAATCATGGCTATGATAGCTAAAAATATTTTTTCAACACCAGTTTCTACGGTGGCTGTGGAACAAGAGTTCAGTGTCGGGGGGAATGCCCTGGATGCAAAGAGTTCGTGCTTGAGTCAGAAATCACTACAGATGCAAGTTTGTGTAGATGACTGGACTTAAGCACAATACTGACAACAAGAAATCGAGTAGGAGGAACCGTACGATTTCTTAAAAGATGACGAACCTGAAAGTGGAGCAGCGGAGCCGGAATAGCAGATGCGGGGATCACGACAATAATTAATCCATGTCATCACCAAACCTGCAATAAAAGGTAAGAGAATTATGTGGCCTTTGATTCCTCTAAACCCCCCAAGACTAAAAGAATACGTAAACAACTTAATTGTGGTAAAAATTAAGTGCAAGGCTAATAACTTTACATTTTTTTTTAGTTTTATTTTAATTTAATTTTATAATTTGACATTTATTTATTTTATGTTATTTTCGGGTGACCCAAATATCCAATGAAATGTAATTTGTAATTTGTCATTTTGTTTAGTTTTATTTTAATTTAATTTTGTAATTTGTCATTTGTTTATTTTATTTTATTTTCGGGTAATCCAACCCAACCCAATGAATTTTATTTTATAATTTGTCATTTATATATTTTATTTTATTTACAATTTTACAAGTCCAATTTTTTATTTATTTATTTATTTATTTATTTTTATTTTTTATCTACAAAGGAAAAAAAAAAGGTTCAGAATCGTCGATTCCTCTGGAACCGAACCGGAATCGGAATCATGTCAGGTCTAGTACAGAGGTGGTTAGATATCTTTCCATTTGTAATAGAAAAAAAGTTTTAACTGGTCATCTTTATGCTATAACTAAGTGAGTTAAATTGTTTAGATGTTTTTTCGTGAAATAATTTCCTCGTTTTTGGCTTCATATGAGAAGTATTGCTATTCTGGTCATATGTTCAATTAATAATGATATGATTTTTGTGTCTCCCTATCTGTCTATCTATTTCTATTTCTGTATCATCTTCATTCGTTTTCCGTTGACTGGAATTAAAATTTTGTGATTGATTTGAGCAATTCTCTAATTTTGCCTTGCTTTCTGATTTTTTTTTTTTTTGAAACCATGGCTACTTCCATTTTTTTTTTTCGAAAAACAGGCTACTCTTCCTTCTTTGTAATCTGTGAAAAAAGTTTATTTTTGGTTACTAATGCTTTTGTATTTTTTGTAGCTTCAGCAGGTGTTGTACTCTTTCATAATTTTTGCTACTCAGCAAATTGAAACTGAATTTACTATCAAAAACGCAGAATCTCCATCATCACCCTCTTTTAGCACACCATTGTCTCTCAAGCTGCCTTGGACGCAATTTAGCCCTTCAAATCACCTATGTGTGTGAAAAAAAAAAAAACATTGAAAAGGCATCTGCGTATATTGTTAAGTTGACTGAGGCTATTACGAGAGGAGATGCAATGACCCGTTTAGGTGTTGATCGTATGTGAGTGATACAAGTTGCGATCTATTTTGGACATAAGTCAAACCAGTTACACATTTTGAATGGATTGAATGACTCATACAAGCTAGATTTCGTGAAGGCAATTCTGGAGGAGGGAACACTTTTATATATGAATTTGTGAACATGTTTGAAACATATATTTTGTTGGAATTGTGAACATGTCACTATCATAGATTATATGTTATTAGGTTCATGAACATTTAAATTACATTAACTCTTTGTTGGATCATATGTTATTAAGTATTATTCCATGTGACCTTCGATTTGTTAGATAGCTTATTTCATGTTGAACTTAGATTTGTTAGAGAATTTGCATTGCACTACTGTGGAAGTTTTGTGATGAAAATAATTATGAGATTTAGAGAATTTTATTTTTTCAACATTATACTTTGATTTCAACATTTAAAGTGTAAAATTTGAAGGTTTTTTTTTTTATATGAAGTTAGTAAGTGAGAAAATGAAATTAATTAATGATATGTAGATTAATTAAAAAAAAAACATTCTACATTGAATTTCCGGTTTGGGTAATATGTATCTTCTTAACTAAAAAATAAAAAATAAAATGAGGAAATTGTCAAAAACAATCCTATAAAATTATTAATTAAGAATAATTTTTAATCACAATATTATTATTTTTGTTAAAATGATATATATAAGTATATTTATTTAATAAAATCAAATAAATACTTACTTGTCCTGCCCCATTTGTCATTATTATGTGGTAACAGACATTAAACAGGACAATAGGGGCAGTCTGATCATTTGAACCTCTTGTCCCGTCCTGTCTCAGCCATACCAAACACATAATAGTACAGTTAACAGTTCAACTCCAAACATTTCAAACACAATACAGAATAACTGTTCTATCATGTCCCATCCTCGTACTAAATGCACCTTTTATTAACAAATCGGTTAGTGATTTACTGATGATTCCATAGCCCCTAACAAATTTCCTATAATAACTAGTGAGCCCGAAAAATCACCTTAGAGCCTTGAGATTAGTAGGTTGTGGCCATTCTTTCATGCATTGCACCTTCCTCTCATCAGCATCCACTCATTCACTAGAGATGATGTGCTCTAGATATTCTAACTTAGATCTACCAAATTCACACTTACTATTTTTCACAAATAGCTGGTGTTCTCTTAAGATAGTCAATGCTAACCTTAAATGTCCCTGATGCTCCTCCATGCTTTTACCTAACACCAAGATGTCAACTAAAAATATAAGTATAATCTTCTTCAAATATGGCTGGAATATTTCATTCATTAGTGGCTGGAAGCTAGCAAGGGCATTTGTGAGCCCAAAAAGCATGACCTTGTAGTCATAGTGGCCATGGTGAGTTCTAAATACAGTCTTGTGTATGTCAGCTTCAGCCACATTGATTTGATGATACCATGCCTTAAGGTCCAGCTTAGTAAATACATTTGCCCCATTTAACTCATCTAGCAATTCTTCACTAATAGGGATTGGAAACTTATCATTTAATGTGATTTTTTTCAACTCACGATAATAAAGGCCGAATTTCTAAGTACCATCTTTCTTTTTAACTAACAAGATGGGTGAGGCAATAGGAATATTACTTTGCCTAATGATCCCACTAGCTAACATTCCGATCACAATATTTTATATCTCACTTTTTTGCACATATAAGTTTATATCTTATGAATGATCCCTCTAATCTATTAAAATCTCATGTTATTCATGGAACACTTGTTAGTTAGTGGGATCATTCATGAGATATAAATATTTTATATTTTATATTTTATATCTCATGTTACTCATCTATAACTTCCTCATCCTCTCCCATTAACATTAAAATTGCTTAACATCACACTTATGGCCAAAGCTATAGACTTCATCACAATTATAACAAAGCCCTTTATCCCTCACGACCTTCATCTCAGTTGGGTTGAGTCTTTTGATTGGGATGAGCTCTTTTCTAGCTAAGGTAGGTGGTGGTTGGTGTGATATCAGGGGCCATTTAAAGTTATTGGTGGTGGTTAGACTAGTGGTGTGAATTGTTTTGGTGAGGTTCTGTGGGTAGACAATGGTGTTTCGTTCTGTCTTGATACTCAACCATATTAGAGGTTTGATGCAATATATGTAAATCTCCAATGACATCTTTCTACTCTTAACTCCCAAAATCAAACTAAAATGACCTCAACAAAAACCTCCCACTCTACTACACCATTTGCATCTATATTTGATTGAATCCAAGACTTAGCCCTCCCCTTAAAGTTCAATGAGGTAACTAACACCATTTGCCCTCTTTCCATGAGATTAACGAGGAAATATCTCTCACACCTCTTGATCCACGTTTTTGGGTCCTTTCCATCAAATTTAGGGAAAAAAAAACTATCAAGTTGTACCTTAGTTGAATTGGAGTTTCTATTAGTAGAATTATAATTTCTGTTGAGATCTGATCCAGATGGGTATGATCCAAATATGCCTTTCCCATTCCCCATGCTCGATCCTTCTTGAAAGTTCACGAATTTTACCATTATACACGTGGGTGTCTTTTAAGTATGACATAGAGGGTGTGTGAAAGGGTTGTTAATCCGTTATTATCAAATTTTCAGATTAGTCAATATTACAAATATAACCCCAATTCACAAAACAATAATCAAGTGTAATAAGGTGCGGAATTATAAAACGACACTTGATTTTTACGTGGAAACCCTCAACAGGGAAAAACCACGGGCTATTATAGTGCGCCACACTCGAACCTCGAATCCACTAAATGTGTTAAACGATTACAACCTACTCCCGGTATATAATCACACACCTACCTAATCCCGGTATAAGTGAACCTAGTCCAATTGCTTGTGTGACCACCTAATCCCGGTGTCCGACCTAATCCCGGTCTATCACAACAAGACTTCAATTGCTTGCGATCTAAGCAACCTAATCCCGGAAGCTACACGCAAGACTTACTTCTCAATGAAGAGATTACAACCTATGTGAATATATATAAATACTCAACAAATGCAATGAGAGCTAGGCAACTCTATATGCTTATCTAGGATGATTAGTTGGCAATAAATGCAACCCTAGATATCAATGGCTAAATGACATGTCAAATAGCTTAGCAAATCATAGATTAAATAACCTAGATGTTGCTATAAAAATAACCCACAAACATTCAATCATGTCATCACAAACAATCTCTATTTTGAATATAAGATATTAATCTAAGATCATTCAAATAATAAAAGAGATGCCTTGATAAATACAACACTAAATATCAATGATAAAAGTGAAGAACATACCAAGGGAAGTGTGATGACCAAAACCCATGCAACTAAGCAAACTAACTATGCTAGAAAATGCTTAGATGATCTTTGATGCACATGAATGTTTATGGCATAGCTTTTAGGCAATAATGACCTAATCAAATAAGCTATGTAAAAATAAACCCAATCAACACATAACCTCAATCATGTATGTAGAAATTACTCAAGAACATACAAGTAATAAAAGAGATAAATTGATAAGTAAAAACACTAAAATAAGATGAGATTAGTGTTCAACAAATCATACCATGTGTGTTGAAGAAGACCCATGCATTAGCACACACTAGATGATCCTAGATGATGCTTAGATGATGATTTATGCATGTGGAAATGGGTTGAGAGGAATAAAGATGTGATCTTTAAGTTTTTCCTCTCAAGTCTCTCTAAATATCTCTCTAGGGTTCTTAGGATCAAAGACTTATGTTTTGAACCAAAGATAAGGATATATTTATAGAGAGTAAAAATGTTGGGTGAAAAGACAAAATTGTCCCAACTTTACGGGCCAATTCGGCGGCCTATTCTATTGCCCGTGACAGCATAATCAAGGGTGCAGAAATGCACCTGACACATTCGGCGCCCAGATTGTGCGGTCACTGACCGCAGAAAACGCGACAGCGCATAACTCAAATTTGTGCGCACCGAAACATGACCAAACGACATCGAAACCTTTCATATGATATATCGTTGGAAAGGTATGGAAGTCTACTTTCTACTCCAATTTATGGAATGACATTTTGATGTATGTAGAGAAAGTTATGGTCAATTGAGTGACCAATGGTCAGATTCGGATAACAGCTGAGATGCCCTGTTTTAGTGGTCACTTTGGAGATTTTAAAACCAATCCAAACAGTCATGAAATATTACGAATAATATACCGTTGGAAAGGTATAGGTGTCTAGTTTGACCAGAATTTTACAAAACTCAATTTCAATCTTTTTATAAAAAGTTATGGTCACAAGACCATACAAAGGTCAGTTTTGAAAAATATTTAAATCATTGAAATCCAATCTTTTGAAACTAGACACTTCACTCCAAAGAACCAAACTGAATCTACCACTTACCCAAGAGAAGAATGAGACCTTCTCAAGTGGTCAACCATCGTGCTAAGACATGCACACCATCATGCAAGCACGGATGTTTCCGATCACTCAAACGGAAACGAATTACACCACACCTAAAACTGTCATACATGAAGTGCACGTGTGGGAATTGAATGCATCCTAATGCCTAAACTTGTTATGGCATTTCAATAAACTAGATGCAATCAAATAAACATGCAAGAAGAGATGTTCAAGAACATGCAAGCACTCATATAAAACACACAACATACAAGAATAAGATTTATGCATGAGTTGTGTGTGTGTGCAACTAGATCTCTTTAAAGCAAGTAAGCACTAGAATTTACCTTTGGTGCTTCTTCTCTTGAGGTCTTGAGAGGGCCATTGGATGATCACCAATTCCTAAGCTACCCTTACATCAACCCCAACATGTGGTTTGTCCACGAAACAAGCCAATCAACAAATGGGAATCCTTACACTTCTTATTGAGGTGGTCTAGCTGCTTGATGATCGAAGAATTTGGAAAATTTATCTTTGATTTTCATCTTAAAGGAATCCATTCCCTCAACCACTTAATGAAGTGTCAACTTCATCTCCATCACCTCAATCTCCAGACCACTCGATCATTCGGTTTCTTGATCGAGAAATCTAATTTCCAATAGTATTTTAAAACGGTGCTGGCGAGTTCCTTAAGCCATAACTATGTTTGCCCAGATGTGGCTCTGATACCACTTGTAGTGCCAAGCTTTGGAGCTCAACACTACAATCAATGGAGCAAATCTAACAAGAAGAAGAGTTTAGAATAGAAGAGAAGTTCAAAGAGAAAAAAGAGATTCTGAACGAAAAGAGAGAAGAAGTTTGTTGTAAAGTCATCGAACTGATTTTGATTCACGAATGGGTTTATAATCCCATTACATCCAGCTGTTATAACAACTCACTCAATAAAAAAAAAAATGGCTACATACCTTTTGTAACTAACTTCCGCACTAACCAAAAAGCACCGTTTGTACATTAACACTAAAAAGTGAAAACGCAGCGTATTACTAAAGTTTGCAGACCTAACTATTAGCTAACTTAATTGAATTTCAATTACCCATTTCCAACTACTAAATTCCTGTCATATGACATTCCTAAAATCCATATTTTCAGATTCAAAAACCATATCACCCAACTTATCTTCATTATCCAAACAACTCTTCTTCACTTTATCATTGAAAATCCTACATTCTTTCATAATTTCATCAAAACAAAAGCATAACCCACAAGTAATCTTTATCAAAACAATCATCAACCCACAAATTGAAACTTTTTTTTTTTTTTTATCAAAATAAAAATTAAAGACAACTCCACCACCGTTGACACTCCACCGTCGGTGGAGCATTAGTTCCTCCATGAGGAGTAGATCGCACCTCGCACTGAGGAGCGTCTGCTCCTTGCAAAGGAGCATATGGGCCTTTAATGGACAACCATATCTCCATTAATAGAGATTCGATTATCCTTTTTGGAGAGGATCTGGTTCTCCATTAAAGGAGATATGGGTTTAGATCTCAGGAGATTTGAACCTAGATCTTCTCCATGGATAGAGAGTTTGATCTCTATATCAGACTATGATATCCATGGTTTCCATTGGAGGGGATGATCCATCCAATATTTAATTTCATTATTATATATTTTTTGTTTAGTTTTTAATCAAAAAATAAATAATTAGTTTATTATTAGATTTCAGTCCAACAATAATTGATGTATTAAATGGTGATTTTATCCATAGCAATCCAGTCGACCATTATCTTTAACAGATATTGACTAATGGTAAAGAGGCTGTAGCAATTAATTGAATATTAATCCTTTATTAAAAATTACAAGGTATGTTATTGCAATTAACCCTATTTTGGAATGAAAGAAAATCTTCCAAGGTCCTTGTGTTAATCTATTTTCAACTTGTCTTCTTGTGATTCTCTTTTACACTTCATCTTGTAGAAAGACCAAAATATATACAGGATTAGGGCCGACCTTGGGCCTTTCTGTAGGGGTGTCCGACCTATGCCCTTTTTAAAAGGGCTCAGAGTTACTTGTTTTAAGTGTTAAATGAAGGGCCCATATAGATAGATATATATTTATTTCATGCCAAAAAAAGGCCCAATCGTTTGTTTAAAAAAAAAAAAAAAAAAAAAGCCTAAAAACTTAGAAAAACAAAAACAATAAAATTGGACCAAATTTGCTTCATCCAAACAGAGGTACAATGGGTAAAGTCCAAACATTTTTTTTTAAAGCCCAATTCGATTTTTCTTTTTTCGTTAGAAAAATTACCTAAAATTTAGGGTTTCATCTTTTTCTCTACAACCACCGAACATACACATCTCTTTCACTTTCTCTCTCATCGTTCTACATATTCTCAATCCTCTACATTCTCATTTCTCATTTTCTCTCCATTATACATTCTCTCTCGACCCTCAGGTCTCACAGCTAGCCCCAGGTAATATCTTTTTGTTTTAAATTTTTATTTTAATATTGTATTTATAATATTTTGTCAGCCATTTGATTTTGGTTTAATTTTTATATTCATATATTGGAAGATAAACTAGTTTGTTTATTAATATGAGGATTAAACAATGTACTAGGCATTCCTATTACATTTTAAAAAAAAAAAAACTTTATGCTAACTTTATAGGCTGTCCTTGAACCTTCTTTTTTCTTTATTTGAAACAAAGAAGCTTGAAATTCACATTGTACTTGTATGAGATTTCTTTTGTATTACTTTTCTCACAATGAAGAATTTTAGACATAATTAAGGTTGTTATAAATGGAAATATGAAACACTATTAATGAACATGATAGATAAATATGAATTGTTTCTCTAGAGGCATTTTTCAGTGTTTTGAACTAAATGTATCATCTTGTGTGCTATGATGAGTTACATATTACATAAACTAGTGAATAGTTTTTGATAAAATTTACTGATGGTTTCACAAACACCCATTTTTAATTGCATATTTTTTTCATGAGTTCCATTTCATTATTGAAAGCACTGTTTTGTTTCCTTTGTTTGTAGAGCTTAATGACAGGTGTTGTAGTTTTTTACTCTTAAAATCATTTTTCCTAATATATCATTTAATTGCATTTACCGAGAAAAAAAAAATTCAATTTTTTTGAGATAGATGCGACTTGTTGAATCCAATTGCTTGACAGGTTTTATTGTTTCGTTTCACTTTGATTGTTATTTGTTATGAGTGGTCTATCTTTTGTAATTTTGTAAGCTATTAGCCTATTAGCAACAATTTTGATGTATAATATTCATACTAATAAATAATGTAGTACTTCTAGCTAAATTTTACTTGAGTTATATGAGAAATTTATTTGTCTATGTAATAAATGTATTTATCATATGATATTATTTTTTTCTTTAATGAAATTATCATTTTCAGACTAAATATATGAAAACATGTTTTATACACACACACACACACACAAACACACCACTCAAAGCATCAACAACACTTAATATTTTCTTGTTGCAATACGAGAATTCAACCATGGACTTTTTAAGTACATTATGAAAATTTTGGGATAAGATCTAACTATACTTAAATTTCATGAAAAAATAAAAATAAAAAAATAACAACAATAGATTCATAATTTTTTTTTAAAAAAAAAAAAAACCATGAAACCATATATTTCTACAAGAAAATTCCATAAATGTATTGTCTTATAATTTAATTGAAATTATTAATTTATCCCATTAAGCCAAGTCAGGATCGATAAAATATTATTAATTTATAGATGTTAATATGTTATAGTGTAGATTGTGTTATGATAATATGGACTTATCACCATCTAGATAATGGCTTAATTTCATAACCAATTATTCTTTGTTTGCAATTTTCATAGTTACTTAGGATGTCAATTCTTCTTCAAATAAGTTCCTACGGGAAGAAAAGTCTAGATAATGGCTTAAATTACATAAAGAAGACAAGTCTTCACCTATTATTTATGCGAATGATGACTGGCCTAAAGGAAGATTGTTGTTTGGCCAAATAGTAGGCATACTTGTGGTGATAAGTATGTGAGAATTATTAGACTTTCCATGTGAACAATAAGTCGGTCCCAAAGAAAGGCTTATTGCTTGACAGGATTAATTGTCAATATTTGATTACTGCATGGAGAGTACCACTTACTGTTGATATTTCTGTCCAAAGACTAAATGTCAATGTTGTGCTAGGTATCTTGTGTTAGGGCCCACCGTTGTGTGAATTGTTTGATCTTGTCATGTATGAATTTATTAATTGAATATTCTTGGGTTGTGATATGATCGTTAATTGTGAGCTTGTAATTTTGTCTTGTTCTTGATTCAGTTACCACTTCTGCTTCAATAATATCTGCCAATATCAATTCCATTCATGTGCTTAATGGCACAAACTTCAAGAATTGGAAAGAGAACGTTATGATTATTCTCGGTTGCGTGGATCTTGACCTTGTGCTTCGGGTAGAATGGCCTACACCTTTCAATGAGAATTGTTCCACTTATGACAAAATGAACATGGAGAGGTGGGACCGTTCTAATTGCATAAGTCTTATGATCATGAAACGTTCCATTCCAGAAACCTTTATGGGCTCTATGTTTGAAGAGAAAAATGCTACGAAATTCCTTAAGAAAATAGAACATCGTTTTGCAAAGAGTGAAAAGGCTGAAACAAGTACCCTTTTGGCTAACCTTGTTTCAATGAAGTATAAAGGAAATAGGAACATAAGGGAGTACATCATGGAGATGTCTAATCTCACTTTTAAACTAAAGGCACTAAAGATAAAGCTGTTTGAGGACCTGCTCGTACATCTAGTTCTTATCTCACTTCCTGCACAATACAGTCAATTCAAGGTGAGTTACAACACCCAAAAGGACAAATGGACTCTTAATGAGCTCATATCTCATTGTGTGCAAGAAGAATAGAGGATTAAGTGAGAAAGAACTGAAAGTGCTCACTTAGAAACCAGCTCTAAGGACAAGAAAAGGAAAAAAGGAAAAAAAGTTACGTCTAGGACATCACAGCACAAGGTGCAAAAGAAACAGGTAAAAGAAACAGGATGAGGTGTTTACCTGTTACTTTTGCAAGAATGCTGGACACATGAAGAAAAAATATTCCAAGTACGCCAACTGTCATGTCAAGAAAAGTATGCTACTCATTTTGGTTTGTTATGAAGTTAATTTAGCTTTTGTACCCAGACACACTTGGTGGATAGATTCTGGTGCTACTACTCACATAAGTGTGTCTATGCAGGGTTGCCCGTGGAGCAGACAACCAAGTGATGCTAAAAGATTCATCTATGTGGGTGATGACAAAACAGTTGCAATAGAGGCTATAGGAACCTTTAGGTTGTTGTTAAAGACTGGTCATTTTTTGAATTTGGAAGAGACTTGTGTAGTACCATATTTTAGATGGAATTTGGTTTCAGTTTTTGTTTTGGACAAATTTGGTTACTCTTGTTCTTTTGGAAATAATAAATTTAGTCTCTTTCAAAATTCGAATCTTATTGGTACTGGTTCTTTATTTTTACATGATAACCTATATTTGTTGAACATAATTGTCTTATTTAATGAAACCTTACATACAAGTTCATGTGGTACAAAATAAAAATTAACTGACATGGATTCCGCCACACTATGGCACAAGCGTTTAGGCCATATCTCTAAATAGAGAATCCATAGACTAGTGTCTGACGGGATTCTTGATCCCCTTGATTTGACAGATTACCAAGTCTGTATTAAGTGTGTAAAGGGGAAGCAGACAAACGATAGGAGATTAGGTGCCAACAGATGTTCTGATGTCTTAAAATTGATCCGTACTGATATTCGCAAACTATTCCCTATAGCTTCTTGGAATGGTCAATAGTATTTTATTATGTTCATAGAAGATTATTCAAGGTACGAGTACCTGTATATGATTCATGAGAAGTCTCAATCCCTGGATGTATTTAAGGCCTGAAAAACTGAAGTTGAAAACCAACTTGGCAAGAAAATTAAGGCTGTCAAATTTGACCATGGTGGTAAATACTATGTTAGATATAACGGATCCAGTGAACAACGTCCAAGACCATTCGCGAAATTCCTAAAGGAATGTTGTATCGTCCCGCAATACACAATGCCGGGCAAACCCAGCATGAATGGTGTTGTTGAGAGATGTAACAAAACGCTTAAGGACATGGTAAAGAGTATGATTAATCATTCATCTTTACCAGAATCCCTCTAGGGAGAAGCTTTAAAGACTGCAGTATATATACTCAATAGGGTTCCAAGTAAAGCAGTAGCTAAAACCCTTTATGTACTGTGGACAGGTAAGAAGCCTAGTGTTTGGCATCTACACATTTGGGGTTGTCTAGCTGAGGCAACGCCTTACAAGCCAAATGAAAAGAAACTTGACTCGAGAACTGTGAACTGCTACTTTGTTGGGTACTCTAAATGGTCAAGGGGTTTCAAGTTTTACGATCCTACTACTAGGACATTTTTCAAGATAGGAAATGCGAGATTCCTTGAGAAAGTTAAGTTTGTGGGGGGAGATAAGGTTAGAGACATTGTTTTGAAGAGGAATTCGTTTCTCTTCCTATTGCTATTGATAATGGTCAGGTTCTCATTCTTGACATTGTTCAAAATACGTATCCAGAATATCAAGAATATCAAGACAATGTAGAAGAGCTCCCAGTGCAAAATGAAGAAATTATACCTAAAGTGCAAACTCAACAACCTCGAGAAGATATGCCATTGAGAAGATCCACTAGAAAGGAGAAGTGCGATTCTGGATGACTATGTTGTTTTTCTCCAAGAACATAAGGGTGACATAAGAGTAATGGAAGATGATCCAATCAACCTTCATCAAGCCAAACAAAGTTCTAATTCTCAAAAGTGGATTAATACCATGAATGATGAGATGAAATCCATGAAGGACAATGACGTTTGGGATCTCGTCGAATTACTTAAAGGTGTGAAACCCATTGGTTGCAAATGGATAGTTAAGACCAAAAATGATTCAAAAGGCATTGTCAAGAGATATAAGGCTTGTCTAGTTTCCAAGGGTTTCACTCAGAAGGAAAGCATGATTACAAAGAGACTTTCTCTCCGGTTTCAACGAAGGACTCTTTTAGGATCATAATGACACTTGTGGCTCATTTTGATTTGGAGCTACATTAGATGGATGTAAAGACTGCGTTTTTCAATTGTGACATTGATGAAACGATATATATGATACAGATAGAAAACTTTGTAACCGTTGACCCAAAGAAGATGATCTACAAACTGAAGAAATCCATCTATGGTCTCAAATAGGCTTCCTGTCAATGGTATCATAAATTTCGTCAAATTATTATCTCGTATGGTTTTAAGGTAAATAAGGTTGATAATTGTGTGTATCATAAGTTCATTGGGAGTAAGCACATATTCCTGGTGTTATATGTCGATGATATACTGCTTACTAGCAATGATTTTGGCTTATTACATGAAGCCAAGAGATTTCTAACCAAGAATTTTGAGATGAAAGATCTTGGGGATGCCTCTTTTGTATGCCACAAATACATCGAGATTGCTCTCGAGGTATCCTTGGGTTATCGCAAAAGAGCTATATCGAAAGAGTTCTTAATAGATTCGACATGAAAAGTTGTGCACTAGGTGATACCCTTGTTGCTAAGGGAGAAAAGTTCAGTATCAGTCGATGCCTTAAGAATGGGTTGGAATGGAAAGGAATGCAAAAGATTCCTTATACGTCAACTGTAGTAAGTCTTATGTATGCTCAAGTATGCACGCGTCTGAACATAGAATTCATAGTGGGAATGTTAGGCGGATATCTAAGTGACCCACGAATGGATCATTGGAAAGCATCCAAATGGATTATGCGTTATTTATAGAGAACAAAGGATCACATGCTTACTTATCAGAGATCAGATCATTTGGAGATCGTTGGATATTTTGATTCCGATTTTGCTGGATGCCAAGACAGCAAAAGTTCCACATCGAGCATATTTACCTGCTAGCTGAAGGAGCCATTTCCTAGAAGAATGCCAAACAAACACTCATAGCTTCTTCCATTATGGCAGCTGAGTTTATAGCCTGTTATAAGACATATAATCATATAGGATATAGCTTCGAACTTTTGTCACTAGGCTGTGAATTGTAGATGGTATTGAAAGACCGTTACAGATACATTATGACAATAATTTGGCTGTGATTTATTCCAACAACAACAGAAGCTCTACGAAATCGAAGCACATAGACATCAAGTTTCTCGTTGTTAAAGAAAGAGTTTAAAGTCATCAGGTGGTTATAGAACATATCAGGACGAACTCCATGATTACAGATTTGCTTACTAAAGGTTTACCGTCCAAGGTCTTTCATGAGCACACTGCTCGTATGGGTGTTGTTTTAATTGAGGATGTGCATGTTTAATGGGAATTTATATTATGATGTTCTATGTTACAAACACGTTATATGTTTATTTTCTGCAGAGTAAAGTAGTTCATTTATAAACTCTGAATGTTATTCGTGTTTGATCTCACTAAAGAATAAAGTTGGACCAGTTGGAAATAAGCATGTTTAAGATCACGTTGCATATAATTTCCATGCTATGCATCCATAGTCGATCTATGTCATTGAATATATTGGTATGGTGGCCATTGATGGGTCTAGTTACGAATGTGTAACGAAGGTCGCTTTAATCCCATGCTAATATAGTAGATGGACCAGATTGTAACTAAAGAGATATTTAGAAGTAGATAGCTTTTAGTGCACACTCAAGGCTATATATAATAATTTTTTCAGGAATCATATATAGCCCAAGTGGAAGATTGTTAGGATTTGGTTAATCTCTAATTGTGGGCTTACATATTGAATAACAATTATATTATAGGTTGTCTAACTTAATTGGGCTAGATAGTGATGTGTATTTTTCCGATCCTGGAAAATACATGAAAGAATTTGGAGGAAGTATTTCCAATTCGAAATACATAAGAAGAACGGAGGAGATAAAATGAGATAGAGAGAGGCAATTTTGCTTTAATATTCGATATCCTTCATTCATCTTTGTCTCTGGCTATTTATAGGCCACGAGCAGTTAACAAACAATACAACACAAAGCATATACTAACAACTAAATGGGAAAATGGGAAATGGATGCAAGAAATAAGGTGAGTGGTGGTGGCCACTCACGCACACATCATTAATTCAAATAATCATAATGAATGAAATAAGGTAAATGGATGCAGGAAATAAGGAAAGTGGCGGTGGCCACTAATGTACACATCAAATAGGTGAGGTGTTAATTGGGTATGGGTTGTAATGTGTAGAAACCTAATGCTAATTAGATTGGGGTTAATGGGATTCCAACTCAAGTTAGTATATAAAGATCCTTGTCAAGGTTGTGGTCCCCAAATCAAAATCAGATATCAAAATTTGCTCTCCTCCTCCTTTCCCATTCAAGAGAGAATTCGGGAGCATCTTTGGAACCTAAAAGAGATTTTGGTTGTGTAAGACTTCATCCTTCATTACCTTGTCAACATAGATTTATGTATGTTTTTTTTCTTAATAATATCCTTGACAATTCGACATGATGACCTTGAGATTCTTGATTTGGCATTCTTAATTAGGGATTTGTATTTGGGAAATGTCTGATATTTAGATTTAAAGCTTACATTTGGCACTTGCTAGTGCCAACATGAGTGTTTGACTGCTTGCTAGTGCTACAATCGCTTGCTGGCTAGCATCGATGCTTGGCATGCTGGAATTTTTATTTTATTATTATTATTTTTTTCAATATTTTAGGTTTTCCTACTTTGACTTTTTCAAATTAACTTTTCCTATTTTGGATTTAATTTAATTCCTATCATGTTTCAAAATTAAATTTTTATTGGAGAAGGAGTTTTAGAAAATTCACTATGTCCATCACTTAGAATTGTATGGTGACCCTGACCCACTACTATTCAAATCCTATATATATATATATATTCCAAAATTGGCCTTGATTTTATCTATAATTCTAACTTCTAAGAAAATTGTGACAGGGATTTGGTGTTATCATTAAGAGATTTGAAAGGTTTTCTTTACTTGAGAGACACCTTTCCAATCATATCTGTGCATTCCTGGGTCTTCAAAGTATTCATTCAGAACGATTTCTGAAAAACTTAAAGAAAAATAATTTACTCTAATATAAATCTCACTCAAGTAAATTTTTAATTAATAAGAAATTTATAATGAAGTTGTGTTTACTGGTTACCTGCATTGAGAACAAAGCCAACTACTATCATTTTCTCTAAGTTTGGGTGCCTCTACATCACCCTTCTAGGCTTAGTCATGTTTCCCCAAAACTGCCACCCAATTAAATAATGTCAAATATAAGAAAGTATAATTTTTATTTAATTACCATTGTAACAATGTTTTGGCAAGCTTGGGGGCAGTGTAGATGTCTACAAATGAGTCATTGAATGCTGGATCATCCACTCCTGTCAATCCATCTTCATAAATAAATAAATAAATAATTATCCCCAGTTGTTAGTTGATATCACAAAATCTATGTCTAATTTCTCTCCTATTACTCACATCTACTAATAATTATATTAAATCTATCAGAACTGATTGATTAGTTTGAATTGAACATATAAACGATTCAATTTTTGAATACGCTAATAGTTTTACTATATAATATGGAATCATTATAAAGCAACATATTATTAGATTATTCAAGCTCGAATAAACGAGAAACGTGTCAATATTTAATTAATGATGTAAGATTAAGACTTAAAAGTTGCTGTATTGATCTTATTAATGAATGGAGAGCCACTTTCTTAGACAAGCTAATGTTTACTTATGCCTTTTCCCTTATGTCAGTCTATTTATATTTTTATTTTATAAAAATAATGTTAAAATTTCAATTGACACTCAACTAATTACTATATATTCATTTAGAGAGATTACTAAAGTTATAAAAGTTTTACTTGAAAATCCAATACGAAAAATGATTTTGTAATTGTTATATAGATAATGAGATGATGTGGTAAAAAAAATGGTATTCAGAAATTATTTAAGATGAATTTTATGTAAAAAATGTAGGCTTAGTAGCATCCTTTCGCGGTTATTATAACAATATCAATATAAAAATATACTTTACTTGGATGAATATTGATGTTGCAAAATGAAAATATGCGTTTGGGATATGCAGAGAATATACAATCAATAATACAATTAATAATTTATTGAACTAGAAAATAGGTAAAAAGCAACCATGAACTTCTTCATTTATTACATCTGATTTTATTGTTTTTTGTAAATTGTAAAATGCCAATTTTACTCTGCCTTTAATTTTGGGTAGTGGTTTTTTTTTTTTTTTTTTTTTTGATAACTGCAAGCAATACAAGAGATAAACAGCCCAGAAAAGGGACAAAACACAAGAAAAGCAAGAAACAAAAAGCAAGCCAAAACAGGCTACGGGAAAGCATATCCGCTTCCACCAAATTCCAAACAATAGTAGTCCAAACCCATTCTAGCTAATCTCTAGGCAACACAATTCGCAACAGAGGTGATAGCCACAAAATCCATTCCATAGTTGCAAGGACGGAGCCAAGTGAGGACGAGAGGGGGCCACTGCCCCCCCTGAAGTTTTATAGATTTTTAAAATTTACCCTAAGTTTTCATATTCTTATGTTTTTACCCTTATTTTATAGTTCTTGGAGTTTTACATTTTTATAAATAAATCATCTAAACTTTCAGATTTTCATGCTTTTACCCTTATTTGATATTTAGATTTTCTAATTCTTTTATAAATTAAGTGTTAATAATTTTCTCATAATCACGTAGAAAATATATTTGATTCTAAATATATTATTGTTATTTCTTTATATCTCAAACATAAATCAAATCACAATATATATATTTTGTTATGTCAATTGTAATTTTTTCTTATCAAAATTACACTTACTCAATTCAATATTAAATAATTTTATTATATCCTTAAAATATTTTCTCTCTCTCCAAAGCTTACTTATCTCACACTAGTACCGATAAGTTATTTATATAGCTTTTTCTTTTAAAAAATAATGTGTTGATTTATATAATTAAAACATGTCAAGTAAATATAGTCATATATTTATGTTTAATTATTAAGAAATTTTATCAAGCATACTTTTATAATTTTTAACAATTAAAATATTTTTTGGATATTAGAAAAAGACTAGAATAATTTTTAACAATGAAATTTTATCATCTTAAATGTTTTTTATAAATGCACAAATTAAGATAATTTATCTCAATAAAATATTAATATTCATTTAAAATAATTAATGAAAAAAATTAATGTTTTAAAATATAAACAACATTTTTTTTAATTAACCTCTACGATATATGTCGATTTAAATTATTATTTCACGGCGCCCCCCCTAGAGCATAATCCTGGATCCGTCTCTGCATAGTTGTGATGTTCCAGAATTGCAATATCCTCCAAAATATTGCCATAGTTAGCCCCAAAAAACTTACCACTCAAAATGCGCTCCACAGCAACACACCTATCAGACTCAAAAACACAGGGCTTCAGACCACAATCCAAACTGAATAAAATTCCCTTGTACAGAGCTAAAATACCAGCAACCTGACCATCAAAATTACCGTCAATGGCCTGAGCACACGAGGCCATGACAGCACCCTCACAATTCTGAATCACAATGCCAATGCCAATTCTATTTACATCCATACTAGCCATAGCACTGTAGTTGACCTTATAAATTCCATTGGCTGTAGCCTTCCAATGAAGATTAATTCTTTTATCAGTTTCATGTCTCAGGTTCGAATCCAACCTGGGGGTCTCTCAAGTCATCGCATAATTATTACTCCAAGAAAGCACATCCGAATAAGGCTGATTACTACTATTATGAACAAGAGTATTACGTAAACACCACAACCTCTAACAGATAATGCAGAATAATTTTAGATCCTCCTCCTTATTAAGCTGTTTAGCCGCATTAGTAATAAGATCAAAAAAATTATCATACCCCTTGTATCTCATAGCTTTCCTTGAAAATCACTCTCTACACACCAGCTTCGCTTTATGGCACATCCATAAAGCATGAATAGTGGACTCATCCGCTTGATTGCACACAGGGCATATGCTATTCACCCCAATCCCCCTTTTACTAAGATTACCCATAGTAGGAATCTAGTCATAACATGCCCTCCAAATGAAAATCTTAATTTTTAAAGGCATCTTCAAATCCCATAACAGTTTCCACCATTGTTTTCTAAACAAAGTATTAGAATGACCAGCCCTATCATCCAAATTTCTACCCAACCAGTATCCACTTTTAACCGAATAAGCATCATTTCCTTCAAACTGCCAGATAACAACATCTTTGCTGGTTGTTGCACCAACCGGAATTTTCAAAATATCATCCACATCATAGGGCAAGAAATTAGCCTGAAGCTTTTGAGTATCCCCATCACCAGAGGGCAGTAAAAGATTAATCACAGTCGCGTTGGAATCTAACACAGGGGCAGACATAATTTTGAAATTCCACATTCTTGGGACCCAGTTGTCCTTATAAATCCGAATGGAAATCCCATCCCCCACTCTCCATCACAGCCTTTTTTCAATAATACCTTTACCCCAAAGAAGACTGTTCCAAATATAGGAACCCGGAGCCTTTTTGGATGCCTCCATGAAGCTGCAATTAGGGAAATAGCAACCTTTTAGAATTCTTGAAGCCAACGAATCCGCGTTTTTGATAGTTCGCCAACATTGCTTCACAAGAAGTGCTCTATTAAACATCTCGAGATCTCGGAAACCCAAACCCCCATCTTTCTTAGGTTGACATAAGCGATTCCAAATACACCAATGAATCTTTTTATTCTTCTCATTCCCCCCACCCCCCACCAAAATCTAGTTCAAAGACGCCGAATTTCAGCAATCAAACATTTAGGGAGCCTGAACAATCCCATGGCATAAGTAGGAATGGACTGAATTACCGCCTTAACCAAGACCTTTTTCCCACCGATAGATAGAAATTTTTCACACCAACCCTTAATTTTGTGCCAAACCCGATCAACTATGTTAGTGAACAACCTTCTCTTATTTCTTCTAGAAAAGCATAGCAGCCCCAAATAGGATTCATGGCAATCAACTTTGTTAACCCCAACCAGAAAGGCAAGTCTATCGCTCAAGCTGTCCAAGAGGGAGGGACTAAAACACATAGCAAATTTGTTGTAGTTGACCACCTAACCCGAAGCACACGCATAAGCCTCTAGCACATTACGAACCTCACTACAATTCCTGTCATTAGCCTTGGTAAACAAAAGGCTATCGTCAGCAAAAAAAAAAAAAAAAAAATGTGAGAAATTACCAGTCCCCTCCTACTGCACATGAAACCAGTGATGTCCCCACGATCTTAGGCCATTTTCATTAGATTGGACAAACCTTTGGCACATAATATGAACAAATATGGGGAAATGGATCCCCTTGTCTCAAACCTCTAGAAGGATTGATGTTGCCTAAAATCTAACCATTTAGTTTGAAAGAGTAGGTGACTATAGTAACGCAATCCATAACAAGCCGAACCCATATGATCGAAAACCCCATTCTTATCATCATTTTCTCAAATGAAGCACCATTCAACTTTATCGTATGCCTTGGACATGTCCAATTTCAAGGCCATATACCCTGTCTTTCGTTTTCTTCTTTTCAACTTGTGTAAGCATTTGAATCAGATGTATAATTTTTGAAAAAAATAAAAACAAATTGTCTTTAGAATTTATTTTAAACTTTAAAATTTTAAAATACAGTATCTTTAGAAAAGAAGTGTAAAAATGAAAAATTGGATTGTAATGAGAAAATCTCTTGATCAAAAACTACCAATAAAGACAAATTACTTTAATTGAAATAAACCAAATACTATATATGCTCATTAATTACACTCATATCTTCAACTAGATCTCTTTTTTTTTTTCTTTTTTTCTTTTTTTTTTTGGTAAAAGGGAGGCAAAAAACGCCCAACCAACAAACTAAAAACTAGGGATCAACCTAGCAACAGGAGAACCCTTGAAATCATCATCTAACAGAGTAAAAAGCTGGGAAGAGGGATCTTCCAAAAAAACAGTCCCCAAATCTAAAGAATGGCCAAACTTAGCCAAGAAATCAGCAACTCTATTGCCTTCTCTGTAAATGTGGGTAATGGAGCAACACCAATCCCTCTCCATAAGCATCTTGCACGCATAGATAATATTGAAGAAGGGATGATTCAGGACTGGGACCAGATAAAAGCTGAACAGTACATTTGGAGTCAGACTCCACTTCAACCTTCCTAAAGCCAGCATTCCACGCCATCTTCAAACCTTCAAAAACACCCTATAACTCAGCCTCTAAAACAGTTCCAACTCCCTTATTAAGCGAGAAGCCAGACACCCAGAATTTCCTATCATCTTTGATGACCCCACCAGCAGAAATTGACCCCGTCTCAGACTTCCAGCTACTGTCAATATTCAGCTTAACCCAACTAGAATTAGGAGGAGACCAAGCAATAGAGCAAGTCTGCGTAGCCACAACCTTCTCTTCACCCATGTTAGCTGACAGCCAATCTTCAGCATACATAACAATAATCTTGCCAGGGCATTGCGGGAGTTGAAAATTAGAGTCAAAAATTTCCTCACATCTCCATTTCCAAATAAACCATAGAGTCACCGCAAAAAGCAAATAACCAGGTAGCCAATTCCAACACAGCTTATTTCACTTCAAATTCTCAAGGATCCAAACATTCCAATCAGAATTGTAAGACACACTAGAGGTAATGCCGCTACATATATCCTCCCAAATCCGACCAGAAACAATGCAACCCCTGAAAACGTGCTCAACATCTTCAATTCCAACCCTGCATCTATCACAAGTGACATCCATAGTCATACCTCTAGCAGCTCTACTGTCATTAGTCAAAATTTTATTATGGAGCAGAAGCCATAAGAAATTCAGAATTCTCGGCAGCAACTTTAGTCTCCAAATGAAACCCCACTTCCAAGGACCATCCTCCACCAAGCCAAAGTGAATCTCATAGGCACTTTTCACTGAGAAATAACCATTCCTAGAAGCACCCCAAATGACCGCATCATCCCTATTACAGGAACCGTTCAAATATATACTAAAGATATGATGGACAATGGTCCATCAACTAGATCTCTTTATTAAATAAATAAATAAATAAATAAAACTTATGATAAACCCTAATTAAACTATAAATTTTATTTTAAGTATCAAACTTTCTCATCATTAAATGATTATAATATAACAAAATTTTCAGAGGACTCTGATCATACAGAAGAGGTAGGTATTATTGACCTTTTTTTATTCGTCTTTATTTATGTCTAGTTATGAACTTTATCAATAAATAAAATATACATTTTTTTAAAGATGACCGTAGATATCAATGATTTATTTTTTTAAGATAGCCGTATATATAAACGAATTACATATTGAGAATCCAAATGCACTCCAATAATACATCTTCTCTATCATAAGGTTCTTACATTCGAGACATTTCCAAAAGTAAAATGGATCATCATTACAAGAGAATTTGATTCCAAAAATAATATGATTTTTTTATAAAAATAAAAAATAAAAAAAAAATTGGGTGTGTTACTAATTTAAGAGGATTTATAAATAAAATGTATTAAAATGAATATATTCATTTCAATAAGGGTGCTATTGGTATTAGGATGAGTGTTTATCGTAATATGTGTACTTAGAGCATCTCCAAAAGACTCTTTTATTTATACTCTTCAAATGTCTATTTGCTTACCTATATGACAATTTGAGGAGTGAAAAAAGAAGAGCTCTTCCAAAAGACTCTTCAATTATAAATACGTTTATATTATTTTAATGAAAGTGCTCAAATTCCCCCTCCCAACCAAAAAATCTAATTGTCCTCCATTTTTTCAAGTTAGAAATAATAATTTTTCATGTTATTGATATGTTATTATTAAATATTCAATATTAGCCTCGTTTTAAAGATCTACATGAGACCTTTCCAGTGGTATAATTTTTGATGATATAATTTATAAATTAAAATTTATTATATATTAATTGAATTTAATTAAAAAGATAAAGGATATAGATGTTAAATATTAATGATGATGTGATATAAAAAATAATATAATAATAATTGAAGAGGGAGAAGTTGCTCTTCAATATTGAAGAGTGAGAAGCAAAATCTTATTTGAAAAATCTCATTTGAAGAGTCTGTTGGAAACATATATGCTGACGTGGCTCGTTTGATTTTTAGATATATCTTATTTGAAGAGTCATTTGGAGATGCTATTATAAAAATGGGTATACTAATTAATTTTATATGTAACAATATCCACACTCTTTTGTAGATGTGAGAGAGAAACCACTAAGCCAACATCATCTTGTTTTGAGAAATATAATTGAATGAAATTTAATTTCACGATTTTATTATTTAACATTGTATAAAAAGTGTTTCAAATAAAATAAAAAATAAAAACTATTGTATAAAGGTGACCGCCTAACCTATCGAATGGGTTTTCCATTTTACAATTGGATTTTTTAGTTAGCAAATTAATACAAGCCCTTAGATCCATTTTTAAATGATCAAACAGACCAAATGCTTCACTATTCATCACTTCATGATAAAGGGATTTTTGATTCCCCTGCACAGTAGTCAACCCCATAATTTACATATAGGAACATGAAGTAGCTATCAACATTCAACAATGAAGTTATAATGACATTTAATAATGTCCCTAGTTAATTATTTTGAAACACATCAATTTATGGTACCAAATTAATTGTGAGTCTCTCCACCACACATTTAATCAAAAGTTTATGTTTTATGTCAAATCAAAGCAACCATTCAACCAACATGTACGTGAGTGACATGATGACTAGGAACATTTTTCCTTTTAGTTGGGGGTCGAAAAGTTGACAAATTAAAATGAAAACATAGAGGGTAAATGGGTGATTGTTTTTATTTATTTATTTTATATTACGATAATAAGAGACTCAACTCATATCCTCATGACGTGGTTGTAAGGAGCTGACCTCATCTTATATAAGGTTTAATTTCTGAATTATTATATAAGATGCAATAGATGTTAAAATAGTTGGGGCCTACAGGGACATAACTCAACTGATAGATAGACGAGTTTGGAGCTTAGATAAATGACTCATAGATCAGCAGCTCGAATCTTATCAATGACGAAAATTAAAAAAAAAAAAATACCTAGTTCTGATTTAATAGATATTCTGAAAATAAAATAAAAAAAAAAACAAAGATAGGTTCGGTTAATTGGTGAGTCTAGGCATATTCAATTAGACAAGTTGAATTATTATCAGCAATGACATCAGCCATGAAAGTTAATACTTATGATCTGCTGCTTTTTCATTGGTCCAACGTATGAAGTTCTATATTTTGATAAGATCACGCATTATATTCATCAACAAAGCCACAAACAAATCAAATCGATACCAACTACAATGACGTTTATCAATTAGAGTCTGAGACGCATTTCCTGTAACCACACATTAATATTCCAATGTCATCTTCAACTAATTAAATCGTTTATCATTCAACGGACAGGGCCGGTGGTTAGCCATGATTTGACACTAACAACAGCTAACCCAACACAAGTGACCGGAAAATTAAAACTTGTTTTTTTCTTTTCAATCTTACAAATTGATACACCATTACAAATAGATGAATTAAATAGTAGAGACGTAAAGGTGTTTAGAAGTGCTCCATTTATGCAAAACATTGCCAAAAGCATTATAAAAGGCAATATCAACTTCTTTTTGAGTTATTTTGATCGACATGAAGCCTTGTCCATCGTAATAAAACTTCATTTCATATGGTTTCCACCAATTCACATCACCTCTCCATGCCTTTGACCCTCCTCCACTTGTTAAATATTGAATTCCACTGCACATCATCATAAATTGCTTCAATTCACAATTGATTTTTTTTTTATTTTATATTAAGTTAATTATTTAGATTAATTACCTCTCAGAGCTACTAATGTGTTCCAAGCAATGGTCATGGCCATTAATGTAAAGATCAACCTCATTTGCCTGAAATAATTTATCACTTTTATAATTACTTTACTGGGCGGGTCAGGCTAAACAACATTAATTTAAACTACGTGTAATAACTTACCTGAAGAATCGGGAGAAGTTGTCGTGCAAGTTCTTTTGTGTTACCATGATGACCAGCGCTTTTGATTGTATGATGGCCTACTACTATCTTCCATTTTGCTGTTGATTCTCTTAGAGCTGAATCCACATCCTGTTATAAATATTTGACGTATTATAGAAAATTAACAGATCGAAAGGATTTGTGGGTTTATAATCGTAAATAAATAAATAAATAAAAATTACGTTTAGGAGTTGTGCAACGTAATTGTGTCGGGGGTGAATGCCAGTCCAATCATAGACATGGTCCTCTGGCTCAGTGAAGTACTTATCAACAAAAGGAGTTGTATCCACAAAGATGAATTCTGCAATTTCTGAGAAAATAAAACAAGAATTGGGTGGGTGTTGCTTTTAATTAAGAATTGAAATTGAATGCGTTAATGGGTTAATTTAATTACCAGCATTAACAATAAAGGACCTCAAGCAAACCCATCTGCTGTCTATTTCTCTCAGTATAGGACTCAACTGAGCGTCCACGTCACCTCTATAATCATGGTTGCCAAGTACTGCCACACATTCAACAGTATTATTATCACTATTGCTTTCATTTCTCTTCTTTTATTTCAATTAGTTAAATGTTAATATGATTTTAGACAAGTGAATAAAAAGGTTAATTTTGTTAACACGTGTCCTCTCACCACATGTTTATAATAATATATATATTTTTTGAAATCCGGATTGAGATTAGATCAATAATACAGATCAATATTCGTAATCAAAGTTGTCATGGTCATGACTCATGAATATCTTTTGTTGATATTAATGTTAAATTTCAATAAATGACTTCATTATATTGGAATATATAATTTGATGGTTTAGATATATTTACCATTATACCACTGTTTTTGCAAGGCAGGTGCTGTATAGATATTGACAAATGATTCAAAAAAAGCATCATCATCCACACCGGTCAATCCATCATCATAAAAGTTATCTCCGGTGGAGATTATGAAATCAATCTCCAACTTCTCTCCAATTATTCCCATCTGAATATATATAAAAAATTAAAAAAAAAAAAAATTGTAAGGCAAGGTAATTAATCAACTCAAATATGAATAAAGAGTAATTACATGGATATAAATAAAATTGAACCCAATTATTTTAAAATTTCAATAAAACTCTTTTAACTTTTTTACTTCGCCTAGAAAAAAGAAAAAAAGAAAGTATAAAATGATTTGTCATATAGCCAATAATGAAAGAAATGGTGACATTCCAATATTCCAATCCACGTGGTATGCCCCACTGTTTGGCCTGAAATCAAAAATGAGAAATGGGATATGGCATCTGCATGGAATTATACTCCCTTACAAACTAAACAAATTTTCTATCAAAAAAGTAAAACAAATAAACAAATAAAAAAAAAAAGATATATATATATACACGAAAATTTTCTCTTCAATGTGGATTGATGAATATTTATCAGTGCGTTGCATGTTGACCACTTTTAGTTCTTCGGTCATCCAGAGTTGTTTATATATATATATATAATATTATAATCTTTGAAATTGACTAATGATATGTTGTCATGATTTCATTGGATGCTAATTGGCTAGATACCAACCAGTCCAGATTCCCCCCCAGAATGTTATGTTCCGGTCAGTTACTATTTTTATTATTAAAATATATAAAATATAATATAATTCTTAGAAGGATTTTGTACTAATGATATGTGTGGCTTTAAGAAGTAGAATTGTATATAAATAAACAAAAATAAATCGTCTATTTAAATTGTTTGAAATCAAGAAATAAAGAAATATATAATAGATTAATAGTGAATTAATGATCGATATTTAGAAGAAAAGTTTTATGAGACATAATGAAGAAACAACACAAGCTTTTACGTGCACAACATGTACAATTAACACAAATGCAAACATGGGTTGATAAACGTTTTAAAGATGATGTGCATTAATTATTTAATTAACAGTTAGTAAATATATAATAATTAATTAATTAACCTGATATGCAACTTCAGTTTGATTGTAACCTCCTTTTCTTCCCCAGTCTCCGATGACCAGAAAGCTAAAAGATCCATCGGCTTTGGTGGGGGTGTGATCGAATCGTGGAAGCTCGGCCATGGAGGGAGGAACAACAACACACCAGCTTAACATAATAAGGTTTGCAATAATCATGGTTTTGTTCCACAGAGAAGCCATGCTGGTAATGGAAGAGAGAGAGAGAGAGAGAGAGAGAGAGAGAGAGAATATTAAACTTGGACACTGTTTTCGTGGGGCTTCAACTCCAATATATATAGCAAGAATTCATGAATGGGTACAGAGAGACGCAGAGTGATAATTAATTATTAAAAACAAGTAAGGTGAATTATATAGGGGCGGTGACAATTGTCGACAATTACAAAGTTCCCAATTATATATAAATATATATATTTTTTCTATTGTCAAGTTTATATCAAGAATGTGGATCATTAGATTTACATATTTTAATTCAATGTGTATTCACTTATCAAAATTTCTCCATAATCTCTAGTAGAGTGATAATTAATTATTAAAAACAAGGGTGAATTATAATTATATAGGGGCGGTGACAATTGTCAACAATTACAAAGTTTTCGATTATATATATATATATCCTTATCTGCGCACTGATATAAAATACATCAGTGCATTATATATGGATTATAGATTATGAATAAACACTGACAAGTGCATGCAGACCGAGTCAAAACAATTGAATCTAATGGTCTACATACAAGGCACTAATATAAATTTCTCAGTGCGCACTAAGAAGAAAATTTTCCAATATATATATAGTAGTTCTCTCATAGGGGATCTCTTATTTTAATTTTGGTAAGGATTTTGATGAAATCACATCCAATTTTATGAATTTTGATTAAATTTTTTTTTTCTAGATTATATGTTCAATGAAATCTATGTATGAATAAAATTTGAGAATTTTTCAAGTACTACAACTATCTTTCTTAAATTTTCCTATATTTCGTCCATTATCCGATGCATTCATATTTAACAAAATTGGGATAAATAGTTGTAATGCTTGAAAAAATCTTAAATTTTATTGATAAGTAGATTTCATTGAACTTATCAGCCATTAAAAAAAAAATAATAATAAAATAAAATAAAAAAATAAAAAAATTCAGATTAAAATTCATAGAAATTGACGTGATTTCATCAAGGTCCTTACCAAAATTAAAATAAGGGATCCATTATGAGAGTACCATTAATTATATATATATATATATATTGAGTCTCTCATAAGGGATCCCTTATTTTAATTTCGATAATGACCACTATGAAATCACATTGATTTGAATGAATTTTAATCTGAATTTTTTTATGGATGATAAATTCATTGAAATCTACCTATGAATAAAATTTGAGAATTTTTCAAGCACTAAAATTATTTTTCTTGAATTCCTATATTTTGACTATTTTTCTAATGCCTTCATATTTAAAAAAAAAAAAAATTTGTTAAAAATAGTTTAAGTGCTTGAAAAAATTTCAAATTTTATTTATAGGTAGATTTCAACAAACTTATCATCCACAAAAAAATTCAAATCAAAATTCATTCAAATCGATATGATTACATGGTGGTCCTTACCGAAATTAAAATAAGGGATCCCTTATGAGTCTCTCTCTCTCTCTATCTATGTATCCATCTATATATACATATATATATATATAAAAGGTACTGTTGTGAATTTTGGAATTGTTATGAGTGGTGCTTTGTCATCCCCACTACTGAACTATTTATACTCCACTTTTTAAGATTTTGATTTAATTATATAAAATTAAATGGTTCTATAAATTTTTTTTGATTTATTTCCAGGATTACCCTTTTACATATTTTTCAAACTTAATACAACTCATATCTTTTTTTAAAAAGGAAAAATAAAATAAAAATACACTTCATCTCTAATATTTATATACAGTTTTCTCACATCCATTCATACGACTTGTTTTTTCTTCTTATTTAATGGTGAAACCATCCTTATCAAATGCGATTTTTTTTTTTTTTTTGTAGTCGATTGGATTGTTGGTGGTAGATTGTGAATGTGATATATGATTTATTTTTATTTTTTTTTAGCGTTTGAGTTAGGGTTTTGGTGTGGTTTCGTTTCGTTTCATCAGAAATTAAGTTTTCTTGGTTGCGATTCTCAAGTTTTTTATTTTTATTTTTGTAAATAACATTAAACTAACTTTGAAAAATCCAGGATAAAATCTACAAAAGAATTGATACAAAACATAGAATGCTTGGAAGATCTGAAAGAAAATAAACCATAGAGAAAAAAATAATAACAAACATGAATCTGGAATTTGAAAAGAATAACAAAACAAACATGTGAAATAATAAAATCAATAAATACTAAACATGTGAAACATGATATTGAGATCTAAATAAAATATAAATATAAATAGTAAACATTCAGCGATTAGAAATAATCTATGTCATTAGGATTTTGAAATAAGGAAAGTTGTGTTTTATTAGTTTTATTTTGTTGATGATTTTTTTAATAAAAATTGTATGTCTCTTTAAATAATTTGATAAAAGAAAAAAAATACTAAATAATTTATAAAGTAGGGTATATATAGCTCAACGGTGGGTGTGCCAAAAATTTACTTGTGTTAGAGAACCTACTTATGAAGCTCAATAGAATAAAATGAATCTCATATTGAAAAATATATATAGTAAGAGAATGCCAAAACCAATAGATTAGTTTTTTGGGTCGTAAGACTATCCAGTCTTATATATATATATATATATATTAGTTTTTCTTAAAAGATCATTTATTTTAATATATATATATATAGTAAGAACTTTGGTGAAATCCATCAATTTTAATGAATTTTGATCTAAATTTTTGTTTGGATGACAAGCTCAATCTACTTGTAAACAAAATTTGAAAAAATTTCATATACTAAAACTATTTGTTTTTTTTTCTTTCACTATTCTTGTTTTTTTGTCCAATTTTCTAATGTTTTGTATTCAACAAAATCGGAAAAAAAATAGTTTAAGTGTTTGAAACTTTTTAAAATTTTAGATATGAAAATTTAATAATTAGGAGTCTAACATGATAATTGTTGGAAGATGATGACACTCGAGAGTGAGTCCCACATATAAATCAGAAATTTCATTTTCTATAAAAGTATAGAACTGACATTTCATTTTGATTATTAAAGATGCTTCAATAGTAAATGAGTAAGAATCAACAAATGGATAATGGGGGGGTCCATGAGCATCAATCATGACAGACTGCACCACCTCCTTGTTTATTTAATAATATTTTTGAGATAAACCATATCCATTTTATTCATCTTTCTAATTACAGTACACTCTCTTTGGTTGGAAATGCACATTCCAATTTTTATGAATTTGCAACCAAACATTTTGGATTTTTTTTTTTTTTTTTTGGTGTGTAGATAAACTGACGAAGTTGTTGCATTATTGTTCATTGTTTTGGATAACGTGCATTATTGTTCAGTTAAATAATATGAGAAAATAAGAGAGAAGCAACATGTAGATGTGTCATGTGCACCATTCCATTAATATTCTGTCTCACTCATGATTCATGAACTGTAAGTGAAGGAAGGTTGCTATTATATTTTGTGATGGACTCATGGACCATGGTCCATGGTAGGTATAAGGCCTTTTCATAAAGTGGAGCACTGAAAAAAGTTGCCTTGAATTCTTTTATTGTAAAACATTATCATAATTAATATAGACATCAAATGGACAACTTCACGAGGGATTGAAAGGGGGGGAAATTCATAAACAACGCTTGTGCACCCAAGCACCACCTAGGCATGCATCACTTGTGCACCCAAGCACAGAAACAACGCTGCCGAGGTGGCCCTTCCTGACGGCACTATTCTTCATATACAAAAAAAAAAAAAAAAAAAAAAAAAAAAGCAAGGTTTCACATTTTACCAAAATATTTCTTCAAGAAAGATGTTTCGATAATTTTACTTAAAAAAATTTTAAAACAAGGTTTTTAAAGGGTGTTTCGGCAATTTTTGTTTTAAATAAATACAACATACAAGGATTCACGTGTTTTTTTTTTTTTTCTTCAGATTTCATGCTTTTAAGTTTTATCAAGGTTCCAGGAATTTTTTTTTTTCAAAAACAGAAACAAAATAAAAAAGTTGCAAGGAGATTTTTGTAATTTTGGTTATGGACTGAAATTAAATTTAACAATTTGATTATTAATAGAAACACATTTTGCATAATAGTTGTGGTCATGTTTTATAATTCTCACCGATAAAAATGAGATGAGTTTGAAACTTGATAGGCAGAAAAAAGAAAAGATATAATCAATCAAACACAAATCATCATAAATTCGGATAAACGGACACAGCCAAATATAATTTCGAACTTGTAAGTTCCACGTTTTCTTCCTCTAGCAGCATTCCTCCTGCAGTTGATAGTCAGTGAAAAATTAACAAAATATATATAGATGGAAATAGATTTCTTGGATAACAAGAAACACTATGAAAAATGAGAATAAGCATGTTAAACATTTCATTGCATACCTAAGAGTCTAATACTTGATTTTCCAGATCGAAGAGGAATGAGTCTTATCAATTGCATAATTCAGTGGACATGAAACATTCCCAGTAATTCTATGTGCTGATAGCTTAGACCTCAACAATGACAGCAACTCTTTATGTCGAGATTGTTTCCTCTTTAGCACTTGGACATAAGCATTTAATCCTAGCCATTCAACTTCCCCCTCCTCCAATTGAAGAACCGGGCAAAAATTAGGACCGATATTCACAGATTGCATTCTTTTCTTTATCAGCAAATGCAGATACCTAACAATTCAAACAGAGGATAATGTAAGTAGAAAATGAAAACGAAAAGAAAAATTCAACTAACTTGAGGCTTCTATAACTAAGATCACTACTCAAGTCAAGTTTGATGAGACTACTTCTGCAAGTTAACAGTGAAGAATAACATCTGTACCTCAAGGATCTTTCAATGATTTTCAGATAGGATCTCGTGCAGAGTTTCCAAATGGATGATAACTCTGATACATAACAATGGAATTTCATTGCACATAACAGAAAAACTTGGTAGATGTTCAATCTGACAACATCAGCTGAGTTTATATTTGAATCGAAGAATATAGGATGGCATTTAGGTCTCACGAAACATTGTAACTTCATCTTTAGGTCATGATCTGGTTTGCCTTGCCAGCGGACAGTAAGAGTGGAACGCAAATGGTTGTTCAAATACCTGTTTTAAACTTTGTAAAGGTTACTTTGAGAAGACAATATCGAATGAACATTATGCATTTTATATAGTCTTAAAAGTAACTGATGGCATTAACAGCATCTGAGTGAGGAGTATGCCATTTCAGGATAACTGAAACTATATTTATAGAAAAACAAACCTTGTGTAATCTCCCTGAATTTCTAAAGTGCTAGAGTTGACGAGCAAACCACTCCAACGAAGAAATGAGATACCATCTTCACCTACATACAATCTATTTGACGGAAACCTTGATTTGTTTCCAATATCAAAATTTACACAGAACTTTTCCTCATTCATGTAGCAGTTGTAATCCTGAAATCCCCTATGCAATCTGTAGAAGAAGCTAGTGGCCTGCTCCTTTGAGGTTGATATGAAAATAAAGTCATCAATAAATCTTAGAAGCATATTACTCGGAGATGGGATAATTGTTTTTTCCTTGCTATATTCTCCGGAATTATGATTTCCAGATGGAACTTCAATAACTGACCTTCGAGTTTTCTCAAGAAATGGATAGATCACATTCCTTTCCAAATCTCCATAGTATAATGAGCAAAGCAGAGAAGATAAAACACTTCCTTGAGGTATACCTATGCCTTGCTGGTAAAATTTCTTATTAAGCTGCATCACATTGCGCTTCACGAGCTCATTTAGAAGAAACAAAATATTCTCTCTTCTCACACAGCGGTTCTGAACCTGAAACATTAACCCCAAGAAAATAAGAAAAATGAACAGAAAACCAGCTAGCTGAGAAGAGAAGATCTGCATCCGAAGACATCAATATCCCAAACTAAACCAATGGAACAAATAAAAGTGAGTGAGAAAGAGAGAGACAGGCAGAGAGAGAGAACTAAATTCTAGAGATTTCCTTTCAGGAAAAATCAACAAGGAAATGAAGTTTAGAAAAGCAAAGGTTCTTTCCAAAAAAAAAAAAAAGCAAAGCTGCATATATTTAGACTTGTAGATCCAATGCGCACTGAAATGCAAAAGATCATTTTATACCTTGCAAGCAGCATCAGACATGAGGAAAACAATGCATAAGTCATACAGGTATACTAATTTGCATTAATTAGCAGAAGTAACTTCATTTTATAACTGATAGCGATAACCAAGACAAGAGAATAGAAGCTATAACCAACCTTCTAACAAAATATAAAGAAGAATATTTACTTTCCGCGAAAAGTGATCAAATTGATACCTGATTAACAAGGATGCTATGCAATGAAGGAAAGGTGAGAGAAGATGTGAATCTTGTATAACAAGGGTAGATATTGTGATCCATCAATATAAGATTCTCATGCACACTCAAAGATTTCTTCGTACAGACAACTAGATGAGACCGCTCAAGAAGATATCTATCCTTCAATACAACATCTTTCATTACATCAAGCAGCTTATCTTGATCAATGGAATCAAATGCTTTTGAGACATCAGAAACCACAATGAATACATCAGGAATGGTTGTCAATCCATTCTTCAGACCAACAAGAAAAGGGCATAACTTTCTGTAGACATCATTATAATCAAACACCGATGACCCTAACTTGTCAGGTTCTTTCAACAGTAATCCTTTTAGAACGGCATGTGAATCACGAAGAACACTATTTACAGACTTGAAGTGGTCAAATTTGAGTCTTTTATGATGTATATAGGTGTTCTTCATTCCAGGACATGTATCTTTTAAACATGAATCGACTGCCAGCATTTTTGATGATGCTTTAAGATTTGCTAGCATCCTTACTCCATTTTCTTTTGGACAAAGTCTGAGCTTTGAGAAACCAAATGGTCTATTGCTTATGATACATCTAACATCTGCATCATCTAAGTGGTGATAGCTCTTATCTTTTAAGCAAGTGATAGCTTTGTTTGTCAACATTTCCCAAACTGACTTTCTATAATAATATATATCTTGTTTCCCATGCTCACTTTCTGTGACATAGAAGTTGGCTTGTACTAATGGCACAACTAGACATGAAAAGAACCAAAAAATCCACTTTGTCAAAAGATTGTATTTCAGATTGTGCATGGCATTTTTCAATTTACCAAACTCTTTCTGCATTATTACATCTTGCCCTGTTGCATCTTTTAACACCTGAGCATTCAAGAAGCATAAAGAGTGTTTATTTGATAAAAATGAGAGCACTGAAGTTTTTAGATTCTGCATACAGTGCTTTGTAGAGAATTTCTCAAATCTTCTTAGTCGAATAAACTTGGAAATGTTTCTCCTCAATATTCTCCAATTAGAAGGAGTCCCTAGCAAATCAGCTGGAATTATACTCCTGCAAACAGCCCAGATAAATGAAACCACCTGATTTTTTGAGCAATAAGGCTTGATTGCCTCAACATGAGAATCACCAGCTTCCAGAATTTTGTTGCAATGTTTAGTTCTGGAACCATGAGACTTCCCACGCTCTTTCCCCCCCAATTCTTTTCCCTGAAAAAGCCAAAAAAAAAAAAAAAAGAAGTCATGTTTAATTACAAGAATCGGAAGAAAATGAAATAAGCCATAGGTAGCCCTGAGACAGAAATAAGCATTAGCCTGCCTAGGATAGATAAGCAACCAGGGTAATGGAGCAGATATTCATGAAAGATCTATTCTATTTGTTACAGAAGGCGGGCAAAAATTGAGAAAAGGGAAGGTCCTATGCATGGCTGCATGCTGCCAGATTTGACCCTTAAAAGAAAAGGAAAGGGTAGAAAAGGATGCAAAAACAGTACAACAAGGCTTACAGTACAGTATGTCATACATAAGCCTATTACACCTTCATGCACCTCATACGCCTGAAAATTTGAGCATTAAAGTCCTATGACTGCTAACCTCCAACAAAGAGCTTGAATTTTCCTTAGTTCTTTTATCCAATGATGGAACAGCACAATGCTTATCCAACAATCTCATATGCTGACAATGTTGAGATCTACGTATGAGAATCTTCATCAATTTTACCAGGGATCGATACCTGGGGAACCAAAAACAGAAACAAATTGATTAGTGGACTTAAAGTGAATGTCTATGATCCGAAAATGAACATATTACTCCTATTTATCCTCTCGGTCTCGGGTTTACAATTCAACATAAGGTTTCACTTTGTCCCGCCAAATAGCTTTAATTTTTTTTTTTTTAAAGAGCCGTCATAGCATCACCGTCTTGACTATTTTCAAAACAGTATGACAAAAGCCACAGGTTCCGCACTAAAAGCCTTCAAATCCTCTTTTAAAGACACAACTGTTGTTCCTTTTCATCTTGACCATTTTAGAGGCTTCAATTTGATGCCTGGGCCTCATCAAGGGATATTAACATCTTGGAACTTAACTGGGACTATGATTAGAACAACTCTCCCATTCCTTTTACAAGAGGGAAATATCACACAAAACATCATAAAATCCCTAAACAAATATCATAAAATTGAAAAATATATTGTAAACCCATACGGCTTCGATGTGCAATGCTCAACTTACAGGCATGAAGATCCAATGAGGCAAAAGCCACGGCTGCAGGAGCATGGCATTGACTGAGCATTTACATTCTCATCAGATAAGCCAAAGATATTCGCAATAAGAAGCTGTGAATCGGCATAATTGGGCTTTAGAGAATTTAGTATATCTGAAGATCCTTAAGGAATACACAGCTCTTATCTACTGCGAAGGACATGCAACGGTGCCCTATAACATCAGAAGTTTAAATTGAAAGTATGTTTCATGGGCCAAAAATAGGAAAGAAAAAAAAAAATCATAGGCGAATTTCTACAATCATATAACATACAAATTTATTGCTAATTATAGAATCCATAAAGTAGGATGATAAGAAGGAGAATAGTAAGCAAATTAAAAAAGAGAAAGATCACACAAGAAATGCACATATAAAATCCTTCAATGGATACGTTTTCGTGGGAGAACAGTTGAAGAACATTCCAAACTATAAAACATGGGACGTCTATTAATATGATCCCTTTGTGAGACTAACTGGGAAGGTTGTAACATTAGAAGGCAAGAGCATTTTTCTTGCATCTGCAGTTAAATCGCAATTTGAGATAAAAACATCAACACAGAATAGAAATAAATAAAATGTAATGACAATAGAAGATTCCAATCGATCCACTAAAATACAATACCATGAAGACATGCTTATCCAATATTATTATAGTGTAAATGCATAAAATATGTCATAGGTCATGCAACATCAAAAAAGTTGTTTCAACTTGGTAAAATATCATGACAACCATTATTTTAGACCGAAAACCAGATCACTGATTCTAAAATTCTTCAAAGGAAATCATCTTTTCATGGAAATAGCTTACCCTGTTTTTAAAGTCATATTGAAGCCTCCCCCTGAAGCTTTTGTCATGGGTAAAAGTGTCTGTGCGAGGTGTCCTATCACTGGATTCTTCAGAATATTTTTGCTTACGATTTCTGCTGCGCTGCCAGCTAAATGGTCTTAACCGCTTTCTAGGATTAGCTGCAACCTGATTGGAGCATTGTTGAAGCTCCCCATCTGTATATTTATCAATAACAGCACCAGTTGTTGGAGTAGCTGCTCCAAAGCAACTCATTTGACCAGAGTTACACTTGGGATGCTCACTGAATCGCCTTAAATAACTTCTTTCATTACAGCCAACACTACCAATTGTACTTGAGTTAACACTGACGCTGGCAGATGAACTGGCTTGCTGTCTCTCTAACATTGAACTAACATTATCAACTCTTTTCCTCTTCTTTAGAGGTCCTGGTGAAGAGTTACACAAAATGGTATTACAAACCTAAAATAAATGAAGTATGATGCATATAAATTGACTACTGATTACCAAATTCAACATAAGAAGGAAGTTGACATTGGGAGTTTGCTCTGAGCTTCGACAATTTAAATGATTTTTCAGTGATAGGAGGACCAGCTACTTGATGGTGTTTCTTAGGGGAAACGGGCAAAAATATTGAAGTATACTTTAGTATATAAACCATGGCACTGTCCCCAACCTGCACCATTTGTAATATTAATACATGGCATAACTATCCATATATCAATGCATAAATAATGTAACAAACAAACACTCAGAGATAAAAATACCCTTTGTAAGAGAAGATCCCAAGCTGAACAAGTTAAAAGCTCTACAACGCAGCTTGATTGTTTTCCCTGTTAAAAGATGACTAAATTGTTTATAAACAAGTACACCAAAAATAAAGGGAAAAAAAAAAAAAAAAAACAAGTAGTGCAATTTAATATAACCATCAAGACATGAAAACTTCAATATAACCACTGCACATTACATTACATATAAGAATCAATATTTACCTGGTCAAAACCACTGCATATTACATTGGGAGACATTGGTTTCTCAGACATTATCATTTCAATAGTCCTTGCCACAATCTGAAGACATTACAACTACTTAAAAAAAACCCACATTGGCTACTCAAAAATCATTCAATTTAAAACATATTCAACTTATAAAAATGAAACACCTGTTTCTGGGACCAGCGGTTCTCCAGAGAGAAGTCTAGGAGAGGAGGCGCACGGTCGTTAACCACAACGAAGCAGTTGTCGAGGAGTGAGCGATAATCAGAGGGATCATCTGCTCGAAGAAGAAACGACATGGGGTTTACATCACCGGTGCGGTGGAGATTGGACGATGATGATTGAGGCATGAGGGAAATGATTGTGTGGGCAAGAGTTTGAGGTTGGTCCCTGAATAGCCTCCATAGAACCTCTGGAACCCTCCGTTTCTTCGCCATTTCTCTCTTCTCTGCTCGCTCCTCCTCAGTCCTGACTACTGACTACTGGTGACTAGTGAGTAGTGACTGGCTGCGGCCATACTGCGAAATAAAGAGGCGCAACTTTTGAAATTTTGTTTGGGCCAATGGCATAAACGAGAAAACCTTCAATGGGTCCGTCTCATGGATGACGGTGGTGAGACGGACCCAATGAAAGTGTGCCATATGGCATAGCATTAAAGTCAAAGTTAATTTTTTTCGTTTCCAATCATACAATGACACGTGGTTAAATTAAAAATTAAAAATTAAAAATTCAACTGAACTTTTATCTTCTCAACCCATGCCGTACTCATCTCTTCCTAGAATACAGATCAGTTTTTCTCCCAATTTTTTTTATTCACCTTCTTCTCAACTTTTATCTAAGTTATTTTACTTTCAATTTGTTTTTTTTTTCTCTTTATCTTTTTTTCCCTCTTGCTCTCACATCTCAATTTCATCTGATAATGGAAAAACAGAAGATTCAGATTTTCCATAAAAAAAAAAATTCAGATATAATAATAATAATAATAAAACTAATGTAAACCCAAACATCCAAATCCAACTTCATCATCTTTCATCTTCCCATCTTCTTCTCCAACACTCAAACCCTAACATAAACTCAAAAGCACCAAACCCTACCCACCACCACCATCATCACCACTCTAAACTCACAAAATCACCCCAACCACCACCCCTACTCCTCGCCGCCGCTATCGATCTCTTCCCCCGATCCCCTTCTCTTTCTCTTTTCCCTCTTCTTTCCTTTGATAGAGAGTGGCCGCTGCCGCGAGGTGAGGAGATGAGAGTTTCACGGCAACCACTGTGGGTTGCAGGGGGGTGAGGAGATGGGAGTTTCACGGCGGCCACTGTGGGTTGCGTTTTGGTTTTGGTGGAGAGAAAGAGAGGTTAGGTTTTGTTTTGGGGTGGTGGTGGTTGGATGTGAGGCAACGGTGGGTGTGGTTGTTAATGGAGTTTGATAGAGAAATATCTAGTGACTAGAAAATTTTATTTTCGAAAAGAAAAAAGCAAAAAAATTGGAAAAAATATTGTTTCAGTTTTGTAATCGGGCTGCCCGTACATCCAAGTAAAAAAAAAAAAAAATTTGTTTTAATCATTGTGTCACATGTCACAGTATGATTGGAAATGAAAAAATAAACTTATGTTTTAATGCTATGCCACATGGCACATTTTCATTGGGTCTGTCTCACCACCGTCATCCATGAGACGGACCCATAGAAGATTTTCTCGGCATACACATACCCCAAGATTAGTTATAATTATAAAAGTATATTACTTTTGGCATAATAACACAAAACTTACCTGATGTTTGAGAAATGTTACAAGGACATCTCATGTCGTTAGATTTATTCCATTAACATCCAAGGGCTAGGGGCAAAATAGTCTTTTTGACCATATAAAAAAATGAAAAAAGTTTATTATTTACTTTGTTATTAATTTATTATGTTAGGTCATTTAGTTTTGGTTGGTTTGATTCTATAACAAAATATATTTTTTTCTTGTACTGTTTTATAGTTGCTTAGGATGTTCAATAATGTTCGTATTTCAAGATCTAGCAACTCATCAAACAAATTGAAGTCTCCAACAGAATGGTTCACAATGTAAGTGCTAAAAGCAAGTTTTGAACTTTTAAGAGATTTTAGAAAAGTGTGCACACATGCAATTCATGATCATGCATTTCATTATTTGTGCTATTGAAGCATGTTAGGAAATATGTTTTAAATGTGTGGTGTTCATTTTTGTTTAAGTTGTCTAGTTTTGAGCTTTCAAAAAAAAAAAAAAAAGTTGTCTAGTTTCAAAATTGGTTTTCAATGTTTTAAGGTTTTTTAAAATTGACATTAGTAAGGTTTTGTGATCATAACTTTTTATAAAAGAATTCTAATTGAGTTTTGATCTCGGATGTGTCTTTTTCAGTTTTCAATTGAAAAAAAGAGTGAAATTCTCAAAATTTTGGTCTTTGTTATAACAAAATTAAAACAAGAAGGAACAATAATTAATTAAAGAACAAATAAATAAAGAATAAATATAAGAAGAGATGAGAGATGGGCGAGAAAGAGAAGAGAGAATATATTGCCTTTTGTTTGATTTTTGAATGAGAGTTTCAGTTGAACAACAACAACCACAACATTTATAATAAAAGTCACATATAGGCAAGGATGACATCACTCTCACACGTGATTCCAATCTTCAAGGCTTCATTTTATTGCCACAATTCATTTGCATGTAGACAAAGAATGTGAAGCCTCCATGTGTATTGGCTTTTTCAATAAACTAAGAAAGTGGAAAGCCATGTGTTGTAATACTCCCCCTTGGATTTCCATCATTTGTATTTTAATTTGTTAGAAAAAACCCAGTGGGATAAAAACCTTAGCAAAAATATATATAATGATTTTCTGGATCAAGTGGTGTGGATATGTTTAGAACTACCTCATTAAAACCTTTCCGGTAAAACTCAGTGGGACAAAATCTGGTAGAAGGAAAAAGAGTATAGTACACATATATCCATTCAAAATTTTGCTCCCCCTGAATGAAACTTCAATATCAATCATGTAATTTGCAAAGTCGACGCATGCCAATCTCATATACCAGTTTCTCAAAGGTTGATGTAGGCAATGTTTTAGTAAACAGATCTGCAAGATTATCTATAGACCATATTTGTTTAACATCAATTTGTGGGCTCTGCTGAAGTTCATGAGTATAGAAGAATTTTGGAGAAATATGTTTGGTTCTGTCTCTTTTGATATATCCCCCTCTAACTTGAGCGATACAAGTCACATTATCTTCAAATATTGGTGTTAACATTTCTGTAGATAATGAAAATCCATATGTATTTTGAATATGATAAATAACTGACCTTAGCCACATGTATTCTCGGCTTGCTTCATGAAGTGCAAGGATCTCAGAATGATTAGAGGATGTAGCAACAAGAGTTTGCTTTGTGGAGCGCCAGGAGATTGCTCTGCTATTATAGGTAAAAACATATCTCGTTTATGAACGAGTTTTGTGGGGATTAGATAAATGCCCGACATCAGCATAACCAAGTAAACCTGAAAAATATAACCCTAAATCTTTCATTTCACGAAGATAATGAAAAAGATGTTTAATCTCATTCCAATGTTTTTGAGTTAGTGCTGAGCTGAATCTAGCAAGCAAATTTACTGAAAATGGGATATCTGGTCTAGTACATTGAGCCAAATATAATAAAGCACCAATTGCATTGAGATATAGTACTTCAGGACCAAGTATCTTTTCACCATCTTCAATTGGTCGAAATGGATCTTTCTTAGGATCAAGGGTTCTAACAATAATATGAGTACTTAATGGGATGAATATTGTCCATATTAAATCTTTTCAGAATCTTTTCATTATACGCTGATTGATGGATAAGTATACCGTCTGATTTATGCTCAATCTCCAGGTCAAGACAATATTTTATCTTTCCCAAGTCTTTCATTTCAAATTCCTTTTTCAAATATTAAGCAGTTTTCAGGATCTCTCTAGGAGTTCCTATCAAATTCATATCATCATCGTAAACTGCTATAATAGCAAATCCAAATTTTGAATTATTTATGAAGACACATTGGCATATAAGATCATTAATATATCCTTTTTTAACCAAATATTCACTGAGGAGGTTGTATCACATGCTCCCAGATTGCTTTAATCCATATAAGGACCTTTGTAATTTAATTGAATATAAATTGTGAGGTCTCGAGTTGTATGATTTTGGCATTCTAAATCCTTTAGGGATTTTCATATAAATATCTGAATCGAGTGAGCCATATAGGTAGGTAGTTACTACGTTCATAAGACGCATTTCAAGTCTTTCTAAGATAGCCAAACTTATCAAAAATCAAAACGTAATTGTATCCATCACTGGTGAATACGTCTCATCAAAATCAATATCAGGTCTCTATGAGAAACCTTATGCTACGAGTCGTGCCTTATATTGCATCACCTCATTTTTCTCATTACGTTTCCATACAAAAACCCATTTGTATCCAATAGGTTTGACATCTTCAGGCGTCTGGACTATTGGTCCAAATACTTTACATTTGGTTAATGAATTCAATTATGCTTGAATTGCTTCTTTCCATTTAGGCCAATCAGATCTTTGCTTACAATCATCAAGGTTATGAGACGCATAATCATCATTTAAAATTTTAGTAGCCACTGTGTACAAAAATATATCAACAATGATTGTTTCTTCACGATTGCACATTCCTCATGTATAATTTATAGAAATTTTCTCATTTCTATATTCTTGTATCGCTTCAGAGATTTCTTCCCCTGCAAGGGTCTCTTGTGTCCTTTCAGAGACATCTAACTCTTGTGGAGTTAATTTAGAGAAAGTGGACTTATTTATAATTTCAAGAGTATGATCCTGATATTTTGTTTTCTTTCTCCGAGGAATAGTATCTTTAGAACCAAGTGGCTGATGAGCGTCGTTTGTGTACTCAACAAAATGATATTTAAAATGTGATCGTTTAGAAAACCGATTTTTCACCACTTAGATAGAAAATTAGTAAAGTGGCAAGTGGGATTCGTTCCACAAGGAATTAGAGTGATTAGTTGAATAAATTAACTAATCTATATGCAATAAAATAAATCATAAAAATATGGATGAGTGAATGGGTTGTCAAGCAATCAAACATACATGAAAAATAAACCTAATAAACTAATAAAAGAGTACTTAACAAATCTAGATAAGATAATGGAATAAACAATTAAGAGAATAGCTAGGGAATTAATGGGATCACAAATGAATTACGGGAAATGCTTATCAAGCTACTTTAGTGAACGGATCCCATAAATGTTAACCAATTGATTTCTATAATGTGTTTAGGCCATTATTATGAACCTTAAACAACTTCCCCACCGCAATGCCTAACCGATTAAGGAGAGGGGGTCACGGCGGGATCGGTTTGTTACAATTAACGGCTTAGATTATCGTGGTTGATATACCCTCCGACAATCTATCCTATTCACTATGTTCTCAATCCATCAAGGTTGTCAATCCAATCAAGATTATATAACAAATTATCCTAAGCAAGATTATAATCAACTAGTGGGTATACATGTCAATTACATAATGCAAATAATCTAATTATAAAATGAATAGAACACAAATAGAGATTACAATATATAAAAGCTTAAGCAAATCCCAATCCAAATATTCTCACATCACAACCCTAGAAAGGGGATTTAATTACACATATTACAATCAAAGGGAAGACAAGTAAAAGATTAGGAAATCACCCATGGGTCTCCTTTTGTAAGCTTGATCATTTCCTTGCCTTTGATGCTCCTTGTGTAAAGAGTGGATGATGAGGATATGTCTAGATGGGTGGAGTCAAATGGGAAGTGACTAAGGAGATTTGTGGAGAAGATGGGAAGAAAAGGAATGATTTGGGGAGGTAATCTAGATGTTAAGTTTAGGTAGGAGAGAAAATGGAGAGAAAAGGAATGGTGGAGAAAGGAGGTTTCTTGGTGGTCAAGAGTTGTCTAAAAGAGGAAAAATAGTGATGTATTTATAGGTGTGAAAAGCTAGGGTATGAAATGGGTATGAAATGACAATAATACACCTCCTGAATGCCAACACTGGAATTCCAACGTGGTCACCATTTGTCCTTCTAGGTCGCCATGGCGACCAAATGGTGACCAAGTGGCGACCATTCCCACTTTGGAATTCCTACGTTGGAATTCCTATGTGGTCGCCATTTGCAAGTGTAGGTCGCCATGGCGACCTCAAATGGCGACCATGAGATGCTTTGCAATTTCCTCTGTCGCCATGGCGACCATGTGGCGACTTTTCTTGCTCAAATAGCGAGAATGCCCTGTTCCACCTATTTGTGAGTCTTTTTGCACCAAATTCTTCATCTTCTTCGCAAATGCCCTTGAGTTCTAATAAAACCTGAAAACACTTAATTTACACCATTAAATCACGGGATAATGCCCAAGAATCGAACAAAAGGAGAAGGAGATGGGGACCAAAATCATACCAATTTTAGTTCGATCAAATACCCCCAAACCTATCTTTTGCTCGTCCTCGAGCGAAACAAACAATAAGCACATAATGGACATGTGTCTAAAAATCAAATAATCACATTAAAGCACCAACTCTTTGCAAAAGACTCAAAAGCCAATATTTCAACTTGCAAAACCAAAAGTGAAGAGATTAAACCAACGTTGTGCTCATTAGGACATAATGCATGTAAGAGATGCTAAATAAAGATTAAAGACATGCCACTCTAAGTACACATTGCACGCAACGCGATTCCACATTTAAGATGCTTAAGCTTCAAAACTAAAGTGCCATTAGGAAAAGAATGTAATTCGCCTCAACATCTAATCCTCACCGGATTCTCTCATTTTCGCACGGATTCCTAGGTTTCACTCACAATCCATATGCAATATGAGTTTATGCTCAAGATATCAAATTAATTGCACATGATCATTTTTTTTAAAACACAATTTCTAACAATTTGTCTCATGAATGGAATTGAAAACCATGAACGGAAAGAACATGCATCAACCGATATTTTCAAAGTGGACATCCCTAAAGATCAAATAGGTCTTTTCATTTGGTTGTAATGGGGCCAAAGGTGAATGGTGAGACAATAAATGGGAAAAATGGATTGCAAACACCCAAAGGTCACACTAAGGCATACATTCTAATTAAGCACAACATACTCATTACAACTTGCATATTCCACACTAGGCGTCTAGGCTTACAATTTACTTTGTGCATTTTTCTACTCTTAATTTTCATTGAGTAGCTCATTTAATTCTACAAAATTGATCTAGGCATTTTGTGCCTCATTCATCATTTTCTTTTTCTTTTCTTTCTTTTGCTATGCTTTTCTTTTCTTTTCTTTGCTTGTCTTTTCTTTTTCTTTTCAAGCATTGCATTTCATCTTCTTTTTTTTTTTTTAATGTGTTTGCACATACAAATTTGCCTAAGTACACGCCTTACATTTTGATACTCCTCAAAACTTACATTCAACCCCTAAGCCTTAGCAAACCATTTGGTACAAGGTAAGTCTAGTGTTTAGGCTATATGGTTTATGTTGATGTGGTTCATGAATGAAAAGCTTAATTGTGTTTGGCTTCAAATGGGCTATGGAGCACACACATAGAGGGATAGGAAGTATTTAGGCCAATTTGGTGGTTTTTTCACATGCATTGCCTAAAATCATTTCTAAAAGATTGTCCACAAAGTCAATCAAGGCATCCACAAGCAGTCCATATGTTCTATGGCAAACAACATTTAAGTGCGAATGAGACATTTTAAAATATGCTTAACATGTGTTTGAATGAGTGTTTTAAAGAGTAAAAACTTTCCCTCAAAATACGCTTTTTAGGGTTGTGTTTGTGAACCTCACGGGAAGTTTTCACTATTAATTCCTAACCTTCAAGCACAATTGAATATTCACTCTAACATCAAGAGAAAAGAATTAGCGCGCTTTGAGCAATGCAACCCTAAATGGCATGAAGTTAATCTAAACTAAGCAAGGCAAAGATACACAATTCCTCACTTGCACACACAAGGGCACAATCTTAACAAGCAAAATATGCTCAAGCATGGCATTATCACAAGATTTTCGAAAAATTTTGAAAAATTTAGGCTCAAAATATTTGCACACAATTTGCAAACAAGAGACGATGTTGCGCACACACCCAAACCTAAATTAGACATTGTCCTCAATGTCTTTAGGGCATATACCGGTAAATTCGGCGCAACACATCCTCAATCAAAGAGTTTAAAAACACATCAATGTCCATATTAAAATTTATCCCAAATATTGTAACCAAGTGTCTCAAGAATATCCTATATGCTCATAATCAACTCAAGAAATATATCAATGCAAATTCATAAAGAGTTATCATCACAATCCATGTGGATTAAATATATGATCATTCAAGCCTAAATCCACTATCACAAACAACTCACAACCTTATTCTAAGCAAAAAATAAAATAAAGACAAAAACAAAATTTAAACTAGGAAAAGAAATGTACCTAAGTGGGTTGCCTCCCACCAAGCGCATGATTTAACGTTTAGGCAAGACGTGGCATGGTGCTCCCGCACTTCGAACTCTCACAATGTTGCTTCCTTAGGATAAGGTCCTTGCCCTTTTTATGAGCACTCTTGGCTTGCTCGTCCCTCCAAGACTTGCAAGTTGTCTTTGTTTCTTCCCAAGAGATAAAGAACCTTGCCTTGCCGCACAAGCAACACACATTTGCTTCCTCAAGAAGCAATAGAAAAATCTATACACTCACAAAACATATTAGAAAGTTCCGGCAAAATATAACCAATATATGCAATTGCCAACAAGAGTTTGGAACACCATTTATTCAAAAGAAATAAACTAAACAAATAAAGCGTAAAAAAAATAAAACGCACACAAAGAATTTTCAAAATTATGTACATGTGCTAGGGGTGTCATCAACTAAAGGAGGTTTTATCAAGTTTGGAAATATGTTCTTTTTCACAATCCAAACAAGTTGAGTTGATTTCCCCTTTTATTTTCTTTTCTTTTCTTTTGGGTCTAACTTGTTCAACCAAGTCTTTTCTTACCCAAATTTGCTTCACTCTAGGTGCAATCTTCCTATTCCTAGATTTTCTCAATTTTTCATGCTTATGAAATTTAAAACAATGAGCCTTGAAGTGCCCTTTTTGAAAACAAAAATAGCAAATAGGAGGATGGTTAAGAAAACTCCCTCTTGGTTGGTGACTATGTGGCCTTTGATGTTGCTTCAATTGTAGCTCCTTGACCTCTTTTTCCACCTTGTCCACATAGACAATGTAGTCACACTCCTTCACTTTTGCTATCTTGAGGGCTTCATCCTTCCTACCAAGTGCCTCATTCGTTTCTTCCAAAGCTTTTGCCTTCCTCTCCACTTCCATAAGCATATTCCTAGTCTTCCTTGCACACTCCTCTTCGAATTCTTCAAATAGCCTTGCAAGGTCTTCGAATTCCTTTGATGTGGAATTCCTCTCAACTTCAAGTCTCCCAACTTGTATTTCCAACTCCTTGTTCTTGTTGGAGACTTCTCCTACCTTCCTCCGTAAGGTGGCATTTTCTTCTTTGAGCATGTTTACTTCAAGAGTGAGCTTTTCATTTTTCACTTCAAGCTCTTCAATCTTCACCTTCCCCAAGGCCTCCTTATCTTCTAACTCCTTCATCATGAGTTGTAATTTTCTTTCCAATTCTTCCTTCCCTTGGGAGGTTTCCACCAATTTCTCTTGAAGCAAAGACAATTTTTCCTCTAACTTCGTGCTTTGCTCTTGGTTCCTAGGCGGTTCGTCCTCGATTTCCGCACCATTCTCAAATACTTGCACAAGAGCATGCACACGGCTCCTTATCCTCCCTTGCTTGGGATACACCGATTCTATTGATTGATCCGGCCAACTAGGGATCACATGGTTGGACATCCTCTCCTCATGTGCTCGTTGTGCGGATTGGAATAACTCCATGGTCTTTCGTTGAGAAGCTTGGATGCTCTCAATCTCCCGAAAGTGATACTCCATGAAATTTCTCCTCTCATCATCTATGGCATTTGATTGGAATGATGAGACGGAATCTTGGTTAGTCCACCAATCCGCATTGAAACCATTCCTATGAGTCTCGTAGCTAGGCCCTTGATTTTGCATGAAGAAATCTATAGAATCCTGAAACAAAAGAAACAAAAACTACCAAAGAAGTAAAAAGAAACTAAAAGACTAAAAACAACTAAAAGACTAAAAATTAATAACACCTAAACAAAGAAAAGTTAATTGATTCAACAACCGCTTTAATTCCCCGGCAGCAGCGCCAATTTTGATGAGCGTCGTTTGTGTACTCAACAAAATGATATTTAAAATGTGATCGTTTAGAAAACCGATTTTTCACCACTTAGATAGAAAATTAGTAAAGTGGTAAGTGGGATTCGTTCCACAGGGAATTAGAGTGATTAGTTGAATAAATTAACTAATCTATATGCAATAAAATAAATCATAAAAATATGGATGAGTGAATGGGTTGTCAAGCCATCAAACATACATGAAAAATAAACCTAATAAACTAATAAAAGAGTACTTAACAAATCTAGGTAAGATAATGGAATAAACAATTAAGAGAATAGCTAGGGAATTAATGGGATCACAAATGAATTACGGGAAATGCTTATCAAGCTACTTTAGTGAACGGATCCCATAAATGTTAACCAATTGATTTCTATAATGTGTTTAGGCCATTATTATGAACCTTAAACAACTTCCCCACCGCAATGCCTAACCGATTAAGGAGAGAGGGTCACGGCGGGATCGGTTTGTTACAATTAACGGCTTAGATTATAAGATTATCGTGGTTGATATACCCTCCGACAATCTATCCTATTCACTATGTTCTCAATCCATCAAGATTGTCAATCCAATCAAGATTATATAACAAATTATCCTAAGCAAGATTATAATCAACTAGTGGGTATACATGTCAATTACATAATGCAAATAATCTAATTATAAAATGAATAGAACACAAATAGAGATTACAATATATAAAAGCTTAAGCAAATCCCAATCCAAATATTCTCACATCAAAACCCTAGAAAGGGGATTTAATTACACATATTACAATCAAAGGGAAGGCAAGTAAAAGATTAGGAAATCACCTATGGGTCTCCTTTTGTAAGCTTGATCATTTCCTTGCCTTTGATGCTCCTTGTGTAAAGAGTGGATGATGAGGATAAGTCTAGATGGGTGGAGTCAAATGGGAAGTGACTAAGGAGATTTGTGGAGAAGATGGGAAGAAAAGGAATGATTTGGGGAGGTAATCTAGATGTTAAGTTTAGGTAGGAGAGAAAATGGAGAGAAAAGGAATGGTGGAGAAAGGAGGTTTCTTGGTGGTCAAGAGTTGTCTAAAAGAGGAAAAATAGTGATGTATTTATAGGTGTGAAAAGCTAGGGTATGAAATGGGTATGAAATGACAATAATACCCCTCCTGAATGCCAACACTGGAATTCCAATGTGGTCGCCATTTGTCCTTTTAGGTCGCCATGGCGACCTCAAATGGCGACCTCTCATGGGTTCTTCTGTCGCCATGGCGACCAAATGGCGACCAAATGGCGACCAAGTGGCGACCATTCCCACTTTGGAATTCCTACGTTGGAATTCCTATGTGGTCACCATTTGCAAGTGTAGGTCGCCATGGCGACCATGAGATGCTTTACAATTTCCTCTGTCGCCATGGCGACCATGTGGCGACTTTTCTTGCTCAAATAGCGAGAATGCCCTGTTTCACCTATTTGTGAGTCTTTTTGCACCAAATTCTTCATCTTCTTCGCAAATGCCCTTGAGTTCTAATAAAACCTGAAAACACTTAATTTACACCATTAAATCACGGGATAATGCCCAAGAATCGAACAAAAGGAGAAGGAGATGGGGACCAAAATCATACCAATTTTGGTTCGATCAGTGGCCTACCATGCTTCTGGCGTACAGTAGATGATTCTTTTGCTATTATTTGTTTAGATCGTTTTTCTGGAACAATCACTCGTGCTGGTACATTAACAGCTAGGATGTATGGTTTTGTTACCTTAGTAGCATCTATAAATGCATCTGGTAACTGATTTGCTATTGTTTGAAGATGAACTATCTTGCGTACTTTATTCTCACATTGAGATGTGTATAGGTCAAGATGAGTTTGACCAAGAACTTTCCAAAAAAATTCACATTTCTCTTCATGAGAAGTTTTTCCTTTCCCTAATGATGGGAAATTTCCCTCATCGAAATGACAATCAGAAAATCGTGCAGTAAAAAGATCACCAGTTAAAGGTTCCAGATATATAATAATTGATGGTGAATCTAGACCAACATATATTCCCAAACGCCGTTGGGGTCCCATTTTAGTTCTATGTGTAAATGCAATTGGGACATATACTGCACAACTAAAACTACGCAGATGGGAAATATTTGGTTGATGGCCAAATACAAGTTGCACAGGAGAATATTGATGATAAACAGTGGGACGAAGACGAATTAATGCAGCAGCATGTAAAATAGCATGTCCCCAAACAGAAATTGGTAATTGTGTTCGCAATAATAAAGTTCTTGCAATTATCTGGAGACGCTTGATAAATGACTTTGTTAATCCATTCTGAGTATGAACATATGGAACTGGATACTCAACATCAATCCCAACTGATCTGCAATATTCATCAAATGTCATGGAAGTAAATTCATCAGCATTATCAAGGCGTATTGACTTAATTGGATGATTGGGAAAATGTGCCCGAAGCCTGATAATCTATGCAAGTAATCTTGCAAAAGCAACATTGCATGTTGATAATAAGCAAACCTGTGACCATCTGATGGATGCATCGACTAGGACCATAAAATAGCGGAACGGTCCACTTGGTGGATGAATAAGTCCACTTATGTCCCTTTGAATCCTTTGTAGGAATTACAGGGATTCAAAGCCAACTTTATAATTGGATGGTTTTATTACTAATTTCCCTTGTGGACATGTAGTACATAAATTTTCATAGGATAAAAGAATCTTCTGGTTCTTTAATGAATGCCCATGAAAATTTTCAATGATTCTACGCACCATTATAGATCCCGGGTGACTAAGACGGTTATGTCAAAGCATAAATATTTTTGGATCTGAGAACTTCTGGTTCATAACTGCATAAACTTCTACACCTCTTATAACAGTGTAATATAATCCAGATGATAAAGCACATAACTTTTCCATAATGAGTTTCTGGCCTGAATCATGAGAAGTAATGCACAGATACTTAATATTCTCATCATTTATAGTTTCTATATGATATCTATTACACCGTATATCTTTGAAACTAAGTAGATTTCTTATGTATCTACTTGAATATAAAGCATCATTGATACATATTATAGTATTGTTTGGTAACAATATCATGGCTTTACCGAAGCTTTCTACTAGATCTGCTGGACCTGATATTGAATTAACATTTGCCTTGAGTTAATTCAGAAAGTATTTCTGATTCCACGGAATCGTATATGTCGTTGCACTATCAGCTAGACATATATCTCCTGTATTTTGCTTTTCAATATCACCCAAATTATTGTTTAAAGACATATATATTCACAAAACAGAACAAAAAATAAATAAAGTACATATCAGATAGAGTGATCAACAGTGTATATTACATAAGGAATATTTACATAAACATTTCACATGATAACAATAAAAGATATTACAAGCAGTACTTAATTGGTATGGACATTTCCATCATCAGTTGAAGTGGTCACTTTATCATTTGGATCATTTAGGAAATCAGAAACATTAAATTAGGTGATATCCATAAAATCTGAATCTTCCATGAAATTGGTTTCAGGATTCTTTCCCTTTTCCTTTTCTTTGATCGATGCTTGATAAAACTCAACCAAATGTTTAGGTGTGCGGCATGTACTTGACCAATGATTATGACAGTCATACCTGAAACAGATGCTATCATCTTTCTTAGGCCCATTTTGGATACTCTTCCCTTTATCTGGTCTGACCTTATAAACATTCCACTTCTGGGGAGTGTTTTCATTATTTTGATTATAACCACTAGGACCAAAATAACCATATGTTCTTCCACGACCCCGACCATGACCATGGCCATGACCATAGCTAGACCACGACCACGGTAGGGACCGCGACCACGGCCACGACTGCGAGTATTTCCTCCAATAGTGATAGCATTCACTTCTAGGAACGCTGTAGAGCCGGTCGGGCGTGATTAATGATTTTTTATTAAGAGCTCATTATTTTTCTCTACAACCGGGAGGCATGAGATTAGCTCTGAATATTTTAAGAATTGACGTTCTTGATATTGTTGCTGTAATATCATATTAGAGGCATGAAAGGGTGTAAATGTCTTTTCCAACATATCGTTTTCTGTTACATCCTGACCACAAAATTTCAGCTGTGTAGAGATTTTGAATAAAGCAGAATTATACTCAGAGACTGATTTAAAGTCTTGAAAGCATAAATGTTGCCACTGGTACCTGGCATTTGGTAATGCAACATCAGGTTGGTTATCAAATCGGTCTTTCAGCTCTTACCATAGAATTTCTAGTTCAGTGACAGTTAGGTATTGAGCTTTTAGATCCTCATGCAAATGGTGACGGATAATAACCATGGCGGTAGCTTTATCTTGTTCATATGCCTCGGCCCCATTTTCAATATTGTAATACAGGCCTTCTGATTTTAGGAATAATCTGGCATCAATAACCCAGGATATGTAATTTTCCCCAGACACTTCTAGTGCAGCAAATTTCAAACTTGCAAGCTTTGCCATTATTACAACTTCTGGTTATCTGAAAATCACAATCGAAGTCAAACTTCTAGTCTGATAAAAAATCGAGGAATTTAAATCTTCAGATATATAAAGGAATAAATCCAGAAATTTCAGATTCCGGCAATGATAAATAAATCCATGAACTTCAGGTTCTGGATGGGTGACCAAATTGTTTAAATAAAAATTGCATAAAAGTAAATAAAGTGCGAGAAAGTAAATTGCGTAAAAATAAAATGCGAGAAAGTAAATTCAGAACTGCAGGTTCTAGTATTAATAAATAAAAATCTTAAAGCTTCAGGTTCTAGTAGTAATAAATTCAGAAGCTTCAGGTTCTAGAAATAACAACATCGTGCTGATAACGTGTTATAATAAAATTAAAACAACAACGAACAATAATTAATTAAAGAACAAATAAATAAAGAATAAATAGAAGAAGAGATGAGAGATGGGCGAGAAAGAGAAAAGAGAATATATTGCCTTTTGTTTGATTTTTGAATGAGAGTTTCAGTTGAACAACAACAGCCACAACATTTACAATAAAAGCCATATATAGGCAAGGATGACATCACTCTCACACGTGATTCCAATCTTCAAGGCTTCATTTTATTGCCGCAATTCATTTTCATGTAGATAAAGAATGTGAAGCCTCCATGTATATTGGCTTCTTCAATAAGCCAAGAAAGTGGAAAGCCATATGTTGTAATATTCTTTGTATTTTTAATATTGTTTTTCCAAGCTGACATTTCATCACTTTAATGGACATAACTTTTTCTACATGCATTCAAATCATGTTTAAAAAAAAAAAAAAGAAGTAGACATTCGTACATTTTCAATGATATATTATTTGATAGGTTTCGATATCATTTGATTGAATTTTGGCACACTTTAAAAAGTCATTGTTGCGTAGCAACAACCCTTTGTGCAAGCTTCAAAGTAGTGTAGTCACTTAAAGACATAAATTGCATTGCGCGTGCGCTACGTTGCACAAGCTTTTAAGCTAGCACATTTTGTTGAGGAAAAGGTATCAAATGACACTCTTTTTAGGTTGAATTTTAAGAGTATCTGATTGTCACATTTATGTACCTTTTTGAGGTCCCCATTTTTCTAACTTTTGTGCTCGTTTTCAAGCATGTTTGTGTTTATAATGTGTTTGTTGAGCCTTATGTAGGTTATATTTCCTAAGCAAGATGTTTGAGCTTAAATTGAAGATTAGGAGGCAAAAATGAGCAAACAATGCATAAATGAAAAAATCAGGCAAAGTTCACTGGTCTATACCAGCGTAGTGCTACCTGCGAAGTCTCATCCAGAAGATCTCGAGACTTTAGTGAGCTGGTCCATAAAAGCGAAGTGACCCTCAAACCAAGAGCCAGAACTCATCTCAAAGTGCCAAGTTCGTTGGTAGTTCACGAGTGCACACCAGCGAAGTGACCCAGAAACTGAGAGACATAAAGCCCTAATTTGATTTCGCTGGTCCTTACCCACAAATGTTGGGCCGCGAACTGGTGCTAGCTCAGCTTAAGGACAAGTTTCAACCATTTTTAGAGGGGCAAACTTGTCCTTTCATGCCCTATTCATGCCTTGGCCTTCCAAACATATGTTTGACATTTAGGCTTTATATAGAAAGTGGTCATGATATGTTTGACATTTAGGCTTAAATGAATCCTTGGTTAAATGAATCATTTAGGCTTACAGGAGAAGAATTTTGGTTCTTAACATTTAGGCTTAAATGAATCCTTGGTTGTTACTTACATGATACACCCTAAGTGAGTAGCTATCGAGGGTTAGATATTTTAGTTATTAATCATTTGTCCTTAATGGAATCCGTGGTTGTTGCTTACATGATACACCCTCGATAAGTAAAAATCAAGGGATAGATAAGTGTGATTATTTAATCTTTGTGCTTAATGGTTCTTTGGCTTTTGCTCACGCTATACACCCTAGGTGAGTAGTAGTTGAAGATTAGTGACTAATTCTGCCACAATACGGTAGGAGTCTTTTACCAACTCCCAACATGTGGTCAAGCTTCTCAGTGCTTGAATTCATCTTGGTCATTGACTCTTTAACTTCTTCAAGCTCCCTCTTCATTCCTTCTTCATTCCTCTTAGCTAAAGCTATCTCATCTCTTAGCTTATCTTCAATCTTCTTGGATCTCACTACTTCCTCACTTAAGTGGGTCACTTTGGTTGATAGCTCAAGGTTTTCTTCCTTCAACCTTTGAATCTCTTTTTTGTTCTTCATCATTGAGCTTTCGAACTTGGTGATGTAGTCTTCAAGATCCATGGCATCCATATTTCCATTTGTGGGGTGAGATGAAGAGCCATCATTACTTAAGTCATCTTCCTCTTGACTCTCTTCCTCTTCATCATCAACATCTTTGCTTTTGTGGGAGGAAGCTGTTAGGATTATGCTCAATAGCAAGAGTGTAATATTGTAATTAACAATCTTTTTCATATTAATAAAGTGATTTCTGGTTTAAACAAATCTTATAGCATTTATAGTTTAATAATTGTCAAAGTAAATAATCATAAGGTCTAAAGACTATGAGAAAAGAAGAATTGTTCGTACATCTGGAAATGTATGTGGTAGACACAATTCTTTAGTTAGTCTTGAATATTGTTCACAACTGAAGTTAAAGGTTGGGCACCTTTATCTTGTTAAAGTTGTAGAATTCTTTTACTAGCATTTGAGTGGGATCAAATGAGATATGATGAGTCTAAAATCATCGGAGTGTCTTCGAGCAAAAGAATCTAGTGCACTGGGTGCATTGAACAAGATCACAATGAAATACTTTATCTATAACCGTCAGTAGATAAAAGTAATTTCATTATCAGGACAATCGGAGAGTCTATCTTAATCCTGAGATAAATGATGGACTTATGGTTGCAAGTGATATCATTTGAGCTATCAATGAGTACGATTATATCGCATAGTCTATCCTCGATAGTTTGGTGATATTCATTTGTTAATCGATAGAGGACTTCATTTATAGATATGGACATCGTGGCTCCATTTATCGAATGAGAGTATAATATCATCATATGGATGTTTTGAGGTAATTGGATATTAAATCTCAACGTTGAGTTTTCGATAGTGTCTATTGAAAACATGGCTTCTGGACAAGTCAAAATATCCAAGTTCAAAACGTGGTCATATGAGTAAATATGGTAACTTGGAGAGTTATAGGCGGTCTATGAACTCTTGGCGATTACTGATATTAATCACGAGGATACACTATCTCCAATATGATTGTCTAGGGTATGAATGAGGAAACATCTTCCTTTTCTGTCTTTATTTAACAGTTCAATTTTAGCTCTTTAGTGGAATGAGTTAAAATTAATGGATCGGACCTAAGTGAATCATTTGTTGATTGTGATTAGGTTATGTCTATTGAAGCTTAAATTTAGATAGCCCGCCAAGATCCCCAATCCACACGGACTTGCATGGATCACTTGATATATTCTACCGAACCAATTTAGGGTCCATCTAGAATTGCATTTAATATATTAAGAATATAATTTGCACATTATTTATGTAATGGGCTGCTCAATTATATTTATATATTAATGGATGACATGTGAGCTTGTTTCTTTTAGTAAGAATGAGTCTAGTTCACATGTGGGCTTTTTATTTAAAGTCTCATGGATTAAATGAAATAAGAAAATAATATTTGGCCCAATATTTTTATATGGGGCGGCAAGGTGATTAATTAACCTTAAATATTATTTTGTTTTCATTGTTTAATTAAATAAGAATTAATTAATTTATTAATTAATTGTTTAATTAAGAAACAAATCTTTTCTGATTAGGAAATATGATTCCTATTGGTGTACTATTGGTAGTAGTATACTTAAATTGAAAGACTTGTTTGACAAAGAAATAAATAATTAATTTTATTTATTTAATCAAATAAGAAGTTTTTTTATTTTAGTCAAATAAAGGAATAAAAGATTTATGAGTTTGATTAGGGTTTGAAAGTCTTAAACTAAATAGGAATTATGGTGCAATTCAAACTCTTTTTTGTTTGAGAATTGCGGCAACCCTAGTCTATTTTTGGCTAGAGATTTTGGCCACCCTAGGAATAAGGAAGAAAGAAATTTTGCCACGTATATAAGGGCACTTATAATTTTCGGCCACATTAGGTTTTTGGTGTGCAGAATTTTATTTTCTTCTTCTTCTCAACTCATAGAAAGAGAGCTTTTATTCTACTAAAACAAAAAGAAACATAGATTATTCTTTGATGGTGTTCTATTTGCTGATTCATCAATAAGCTTGTGAATACTACATCGATCAAGGTTCACGTGAGTTTCGATCATAAGATTGAGAACTCAAAAGTGACCAGAATAATCTTAGGTTTTTTTTTTATTGTTTTTGTGACTAACGAATAAGAGAAAAGTTTGTTTTATCCAATCACAGGCTTGCAATTCAAAGAAAAGGGAGACCACGCTCCTAGGTGATCCACGTTCGTGCTAGGTTTGAAGATCTTGCGGATTACCATCGACGTAAGTCAATCGGATCACACGACAAAAGGTATTCTTCTTTTGTTATATATTATATATCTTTAATTGATTAAAAGGGTTTAAGGTTCATAAAAGGAAAAATTTTTAAAAGCTACTAAACTATTTTTTTTAGTCTCGCTTCCGCTGCGTGTACTTTTACGGTGTATTTTTCCCTACAGAAGCAAAGGCTATGAAGTTAGCCACTTGATCTTTATCATCTAAAGATTCTTCTCTCTCTTCCGAGTGATCACTTCCACTCAAAGTGGCGACCATCACCTTTCCTTTCTTTTTGTTCTTCAAATTTCCACAATCGGGAGAGATGTGTCATATGCCACCACACTCAAAGCATTGGATCTCCTTTCTTTCATTTTTCTCTTGCCTTGGCTCAAACTTCTTGAAGGAAGCCTTTTTCCTCAATTCTTGGCCTTTGGATCCAAAACCCTTCTTCTCGAACTTGACAAACTTCTTGAACCTTCTCACCACCAAGGCCATGTCACCATCAATGCCATATCTTTATCTAAGTCATCATTATCCTTTTTCTCAACCTTGGAGACTTTCAAGACTATTCCTTTTTGCTTTTTAAGAGGTGTGGAGGTAGGACTCTTTCTAGACTCATAGGCTAGAAGCCTTCTAATCACTTCACTCGGCTTCATATTCTTGTAATCACTATTCTCTTCTAAAACTGTCACTTTGGACTCAAATCTCTAAAGGGATCTCATAATCATTTGTCACCAAGTTGATGACTTTGGTTCACTATGTCCATCAACTTCACCCCGAAGTCATTGAAGCACTCATTCCCCTCCATCCTAATGGTCTCAAATTAAGTTTGGAGGACTTGGAGTTTGGAGTCTTTAACCACTTTGGTTCCTTCATGTGCTGTCTCTAAGATGTCCCACGCATCCTTAGCAATCCTAATGGTTTGAATCAATTTGTATTGATTGTCGTCCATAGCACATAGGATGGCATGCATCACCTTATTATTCCATTTGGAGGCCTCAAACTCTTGAGTACTCCATTGTGCCTTCAGCTTAGGAACATTCTCTCCACCTCCTGTAGGAGTCATTATTGGCGAAGTGTAGTCGTCTTCAATTGCCATCCAAGCATGGACATGAATTTAGCAAATATACAACTCTATTTTGCCTTTCCAAGAGCCATAATTTATCCTAGTGATCAAGGGAGGTCTTATGCTTGAAGCACTCTCGTTTCCACCACCGTTCCCACTCATAGGTGGCGTATGGTTGCCATGGTGGAATGGTAATCAGAATGAGAATTGAAATGGAAAGGAATGGAAAGTTGATTCCTTTGTTTGATTGGGACTATAGAATTAGTATCTGAATCAATATTATTTTATTTGGTTAACAATTGAATGGAATGGAATTAACTATATTTTAACCAAAATACCCTTAATTACAAAACAATTATAATAATAATAAAATATGAAAGTATATTTAAAAAAATATAAATTAATGTAATTAATAATAAAATTTATATTTTCAATTACAAAAAATGTATATAAAATTTATATATATATAACTATAATATATAACATGTTATATATATATATATATATTATAATGTATAACATATTATATAATATAATAAAATAAATATATATATATTACATAATAATGTATATAATATAAATATTATTATATATTTTAATATATGTAATATATATTATATATTAGTAATAATAATATGATTAATATTAATATTATTATATAATATATAATATAATTAAATATCATATATTATATAATACAAATATTTTATATTATTATATATAATATAATAATATATAATATATATTATATAATATATATTTTGGATAATAATATATATATATATATATGTATTATATATTATATTATTATATATATATTATAAAGAACTAGTTTCAATAAAAATTTTCAGAGTGTTTTCTATATCTTTATGGCTCTCTAAATTTTCGTTTTCTTTTCTAAATGATCTTGAGATGATATATAGTCTGTAATAATCCGAGTATGCTCTGTGCTTGTCTTTAGTTAAGGATCCTGCACATCAGAAAAGGATTTTGGTTCTATTGGCTCAAGGTCCTTGCCTGTTTTCATGGCGTTTCTTTGTGAAGTACCCCTGTTTAGCCGATGGATAGGCACCTTTGGGGAAAAACTTTGAACCCATGTTAACGGTGACAAGGCTCCCTGCCACCCCGCCATAATATATATTATATATAATATATAAATATATATAATATATATTATATTATATATATTTATATATCGTTATATATATTATAATAATATAATATATAATACTAATATATATAATATATATAAAAATATAATATATAATACATATATATTATATAATATATTATTTTTGTAAAGGAGGGTATTTTTGGAATGTAGTTTTTGCATATGAGGGTATTTATGGAATAAATTTTTTAGGTTGGAATGGAATGGACATTCCATTGGATTTTGGATGGAATGCTCATTCCATTGGAATTTAACCAACCAAACATTGAGAATGGAATCCATTCCATTCCATTACAACCAACCAAACACCACCATAGTGTTTATATGTATGAATGAGATGAATGCAAATGTATGGATCAATCAAAAACACACAAAATGCAAGACACATCAAAAGCAATGATCTCCTAAATATGTCTAGGAACTCGTTCTAATACCAATTGAAATTATTAAAGTGTGTATAAATATACCTAGGGAGGGCGGAAGGGGGTGGGGGGGTGGGGGTTGGGGGGTTGGGGTTGTGAATAGGTTTTAATCAAGTTAATTACCGATTTTTTCTAATTAGTCAATATTCAATAAACACCCAATCTAAGCAAAAATACAATCAACTAAATCTAAGTGCGGAAAACAATAAATTGCACGTTGATTGATCTACGTGAGAAATCCACAACTGAGAAAAACTTATGGGCTATTGTGCTAGCCACACATGGTCCTCAAATCCACTACTTGAATGAAAATTTACAACCTAGGTTGACTTCAAGTCAAACCATGCTTGGTCACTAACCCTTCCACTCTACCTAACGGGCCTTTAATAGAGATTCTATACCTACTTGCTTACGCACTAAGCAACTTAGTCACAATGCTTCACTTCTCAAAGAAGAGGTCAATGACCTATGTGAATATTATGATAATATTCTAAATGCAAATAATGCTAGGCTACACTAAATGCTTATTTAGGAATTCAAGATGTCAATAAGAGCAATCCTAAATATCATGTGGCTACATGTCATATATAACTTAGCTATATTAGATAAAAGCAATCCTAGATATAATAGCTATCACAATACAATGACTCAATCAATCAACACAAAAATCTCAATTTTGTAGATAAAATCTAATCTAGATGCATACAAGTAATAAATGAGATTTCTTACTAAGTAAAAATACTAAAATGGATTAAGATGGTGTTTAACTTACCAATTCAATCATATGTGTTGAAGAAGACCCATGCAAGAGTATATCCAAGATGAAGCTAGATGATGCTAGATGATGTTTGATGCATATGGGAATGAGTTTGAATGATCAAAGGTGAGTTCTTGGATGATGAACTCTATTGGAAAATGCTATCTCTCAAAAATATGATTTTGAACTCTTAAAAACGATTTAGAGAGAAAACAACATATATATATATATATGAGGTCAAGTTGAAGCTGCATTGTTTTGATCATTTTTTTAAACATTTTACCTTGACCATTGTACACCCACTGTACATATATCGGATGTACAGCGGTTCGCCTGGAAAATGAAGAACAAGTTCTTCGAGAACCGATGTTCACGGGGGCGACTTTTGGGCGACTCAAGGGCGATTGCTCTCAGGTTTGGAAAGTCGTTGTTCACCTGTTGTACGTACAGCGGCTAAACAGTGAAACACCAGCGATTGTGAAAACAATCAGGTGTCCCGCAGCGACTGTACAACAGTAAGAGCTAAAAGGCACAATGCCTTTAATAGGCGCTATACGTATAGGGAGCCACCAGTGGCTATACATTGCTTATTATAAAACATCATCCTAATTCCTATGTCAATTCCTATGATGACATAGTAATTATCAAACAAGATGTAAGCAATTATAATATGCATGAAGAGAGTTTAAGAACATGAATGTGTACAATCATGAAAACACACAAAACACAAGAAGTATAGAAATGCATGAGATATGTGTGTGTGTGCAACTAAGCCTCTTTATTGAAATTAAGCACAAGTGATTTACCTTTAAAGTGCTTATAATCTTGAGGTCTTGAGAGGACCTTTGAGCTTAATCACCAACAATTAAGCGCCTAAGCTACCCTTACATCATAACCTTAATTGTGGGTTGTCAACGAAATAAGCCAATAAAAAATGAGGAACTTACAATTAACTAATCTCGAATCATATGATCGTACGTGAGATCATGTGATTGTATATGTTTATAATGTTATCGCATATGAGATCATGTGATCATATATAAGTTACATGTTATCACAACAAAAACTAAAAACAAGTGATCACATCAAATTTTTGTTTTGATCACATGTAACTTATATTTTATAACATTAGAAACATATACGATCACATGATCTCACGTACGATCACATGATCATGGAGATTTGTTAATCTCAGGTATACCTGACCTGTTAAGCACTACAATTAACTAATCTCAGGGATCATGTGATCGTATATGTTTATAATGTTATCGCATATGAGATCATGTGATCTATATAAGTTACATGTGATCACAACAAAAACAAGTGATCACATCAAATCTTTGTTTTTATCACATGTAATTTATATGTGATAGCATTAGAAACAAAGACGATCACATGATCCCGGAGATTTGTTAATCTCAGGTATACTTGACCTGATAAGCACTATATATATAGTGCTTATCAGGTCAGGTATACCTGAGATTAACAAATCTCCGGGATCATGAGATCGTACGTGAGATCATGTGATCGTATATGAGACCATGTGATTATATGTTTAGAATGTTATTGCATATAAGTTACATGAGATCACAACAAAAACAAGACTTAAAATTTTAATGTGATCACTTGTTTTTGTTGCAATCACATGTAACTTATATGAGATAATATTATAAACATGTACGATCACATGATCTTATGTACAATTTCATGATCCCGGAGATTAGTTAGTCTTAAGTATACCTGACCTGATAAATTATATATATATATATATAGGATGCCCTTGTGTGCAACATTGCATGGAGAAACTTAAAAAAAAAAAAAATTGGCTATCACAATTATGATCATACCTTTTTTGGTACGATCACATCAACTCATATGCATTCACATGTGGTCAAACTAAACTTAATTTTGTGATCACATGTATCTCATATGCGATAACATATATATATATATATATTTATATGATCACATGCAATCATATGTGATCACATACTATTGCACGGCTGTTGTATTGTGCAATGTTGCATTATAGAATGACCCTATATATAGTCTTTCTTGTATCTGTTAGCCTTAAAAATAATAAAAGTTAGGACGAATTATCTTAGACTTTGGATCATCCAAGAGATTATATATTTTTTTGAATTAAAATATAAAAACAAAATTTTGTATACTAAAATTTTAATTACCTAGTTAAAGTCTAAGATTTTTCCTCTCTCCTTTAACTATTGGCATTACACTTATAATAATAATAGAACTATGCAGAAAATAATAGTTGTTCAGTTATAAGTAGTACTGTTTTCGAAAGTCAAACAATGTCAATAGTTGTCATGTTTTAAGTTCAAATATAATTTTATTATTAATTTTTCTTTTCAGATCTGTTTTTTTTTTTAATGGAAGATATAAATGATGAAATTTAGGATCATTCTAGAGGACCTATAGAACGATTATGGCGATAATGTTCAATACTGATGTTACTATGTACTTGCCTCAAGTGAAGCCGGACGCTAAGCCAAGTTTAGGCCAAGAGTTTGCTTCAATTGATGATGCCACTACAAAAAAGTAAGCTATAGTCACATTTTTTTAGACAAATTTTAAATGCATCACTACAATTATTAATTTTTGACAAATTTTATTCTTTATCTCTGTGTTTTGGGGCAAAATCTCCCTACAAAAATTATTTGTCAAAAATTCAGATTAACTGAGATTTCTTAAATTATAAAATAAATAAATAAATAAAACACTTTTGTGACTTATCGATATCTTAAAATAATAAAAATAATTACTCACGCTCCATTATTTTTTATGTCACAAAATTGCTGTTTTTTTTTTTCTTTCCACTTATGACTTATGTGAGGAATCATCCTCTAAAACTTTTTGCCGAATTTGTTATAGGAATCCTTGTTTTATTTATTTATTATTATTTTTTTTTGATATAACAAGGAACAAACAGCCTAACTAGGCTTTTTAGAGTCGATGACTCTATCGATACACATAGGAAATTCTTCCAACCAGAAAGTATCTTCAAGATACTACATGCATTTCTTGAGAGGCCTTGAGCAGCTCTATTAGCAGGCTTAGTTACAAAGCGAAACATCAGACCTTGAGGACCATCATTTTATCTGCTGAACTCCAGAAGAATGGCCCCAAACTCAGAATCTAAATGAGAGCCACTATTAATCCAATCAATCACTTCTGCATTATCCAACTCAATCACATAAAGAAGAAAGTCATAATCCATCCCAAATTTAATTCCCTTTTGAATTGCTAACATACCAGTAGCCTTTATAGTCATATTGGTCTCTAGCTTTTGAGAGCAGCACCCAATAACCTCCCCATCAGAGTCTATAACCACAACACCTATACCAGTTCTCTCGCTTTGTCTGTCAAAAGCAACTGCACAATTCATCTTGAGCTTGCCCATTTTAGGCGGGATCCAATACGAACAGAGATGGGGAGCAGCATAAATCTTCTGATTGTTATCCTGGATATTGCAAATAGATTCAACTAGAAAATTCTTGCTCCAACAAAAAACATCAGAAATCTTTGTAGAAGGAGAATTATGAAGCAGGGCATTACGACAGCCCCAAATCTTCCTAACAAGAACACAAAACAGCTTTTTATCCTCCTCATTCACCACAGAGAACCAATATATCACCAAATCAAAAAAACTGGCATGATTACCTGTGTTGGCAGTCTTCAAATGAGACCACTCATTCGGAATAAGATTCAACTTCTTACAATCCCACAAGGCATGCATCGTTGTTTCTAGCGAAGTATTGCAAGCAATACAGTTGCCATCCGTCAAGATCCCACGACGAGCAATGTTGTACTTGGTCGGGATCCAATTAAAACAAGCTCTGCAAAAGAAGATTTTAATCTTCAGCGGGATATTTAGCTTCCAAATGGACAACCACCAATCTCTAAGAGGACTAGGATTAGAATTGCTAGGACTCGCATTTAAGCCCCGATCAAAATAGTACCCACTACCATCCGAATATCTCCCTTTGGCCTCATAATGCCAAAACAAAGAATCATGGTTGCTCCCCGAGGCAATAGGGGTTTGCATGATGGCCTTCGCATCTTCCGCAAGGAAATTGGTTTTGAAAATGAATATAACGAGTCCTAATTATAATCTAGAGGGGGGTGAATAGATTTTAATCCCTCTTTACCAATTTTCGAGATTAATCAAAACTACAAAAATAACCCTAACAAATCAACAACAAAAATCAAGTATAGAGAATGCAGAAAATAAAAGACACGAGATTTTTACGTGGAAACCCACACGGGGAAAAACCATGGGTTGTTTTGTGCGCCACACTAGAACCTCAATCCACTAATTGCAAATACGATTACAATTTAGGTTGACCACATCACAACTACGATTACTAATCCGTCTTTGATACCCGCGGGCCTTTAAGAGTAAATCTAGTTCATTGCTTGCAATCTACCAAAAGGCAATCACAAGACTTGACTCTAAATGAAGAGATAAAACAACCTAGTGTGAATATTGACAATATTCAAGATGCAAACATGCAAGGTTAGACATTTAAGCTTATCTAGGCATGGATGAACATGTTAGACATTCCTAGATATCATTTTGCTAAATAGCATGCATATAACATAACAAAATAGACAAACAAAGTCTTATATGTAATATCTACCACAATACAACTCACAAAACACAATAGCACAATCTTGAACCTAAGTCAAGTCATAAAGAAGCAATCTTGTAGAGAAAGAACATGTGAAGAGATGCAAGTGATGTTCTAACTACAAGTCATGTGAGCAAGAATGAAAACCCTATGAGAATCAATCTAGAACATGCTAGATGATGAATGGAGCATACAAGTATGATGGGTTTTTGTGTTTTAAGTAATAAAATGTAATCTTGATACCTTGGTTTTGAAGACACTTAGAAGCTCTTAAAAAGGTGTAATTTTTGCTCTAAAACGAGCCAAGGCAAACAAGACATATATATATATATGAGATCCAAGTGAAATGAGGTCGTTTTGGAAAAAAAAACGCTTCAGCTTCCCGTTAGGTGCGCTAGTCGACTAGCGCACCCACACCAGTGCACAGCCTTTACGCACATCTTGCGATGGACGACCAGCGCAACTCACAGGCGCAATACCAGCGGCACATCTCTGAGAGAGTTGCGCTGGTGAGGCTGCACCTGACGACCAGCGCAGCACCAGCGACAAACCTCTGCCAAGGTTACGCTGGTGACTTGCGCTGGTGTAGCGCCTATGGGCCAGCGCAATGCGCGGGTCAGCGTAGGTCAGGGCACCAGTGCACACACCTAAGGCTAGCAAAACACAAGAAATATGTGCAAGTGTGATTTGTGTGAAATACAAACATACAAGAAGTAAATATCACACATGTATGCTAGAGAGTGTGTGTGTGCAACTAAATCTCTTTAAATAAGAGTCAAGATCAAATAGCTACCTTTCATGAAGCTTTTGAAATCCACAATGAGGTCCTTAAGCATTTGAGAAGAAAATCTTCAATCCTAAGCTACCCTTACAAGATTGAACCCCATTGTGATTTTGTCAACGAAATAAGCCAATTAAAAAGTGAGGCACTTACAGGTTTTAATTAAATCTAAATTCTAGCCACCTGTAGGAGAGAAAAGCCTATCAACAGTAGCATATAAACCCAAATTATGGGGAGAAAGAATCTTGAATTCCGAAGTTCTTGGGATCCATCTATCCCTATAAATTCTGATATCTCTATCATTCCCCACTCTCCAACGCAGACCTTTAGCCAACAAATCCCTCCTCCATAACAGGCTGCCCCAGACATAGGAAGTTGATGATTTCTTTCTCGCTTCCAAGAAACTACAATATTTAAAATAGCAACCCTTCAGAGTTCTTGTTGCCAAAGATTCCAGATTCTTAATAATCCTCCACCCCTGTTTAGCCAGGATAGCTCTATTGGAAGATTCCAAATTACGAAAGCCGAGCCCTCCGTCCCTCATTGGCTTACACAAATGCTCCCACGTGCACCAGTGCATTTTCCTCTGATTACTATTACTGCCCCACCAAAAATAGGCACAAATCCTTTGAATCTCCAGTATTAAACTTTTAGGAAGGCGAAATAAGGTCATAGCATATGAAGGGATTGCTTGAACAACTGCCTTAATAAGAATTTCCTTTTCGCCAATGGAGAGAAGATTCTCACCCCAACCTTTAATTTTCCACCACACACGGTCAGTAATCTCAGCAAAAAGTTTCCTCTTACTCCTACCAGAAAAAAATGGGAGCCCTAAATATTTTTCATGACATTCAACAAGTTTAACACCAATCAGCATAGCAATTTTTTCCCCTTCCTCCGATGTCATAGAAGGGCTAACACAAACTGCCTACTTACTAAAATTAATTACCTGACCCGAAGTTTTTTCGTAACTATTGAGGATTTTTTTTCACAGTAGCACAATTACCCTCATTTGCTTTAGTGAACAGTAGGCTGTCGTCAGCAAAGAACATGTGAGAAATAGACGGTCCCCCTTTGCTACATTGGAACCCCGACAGCCTTCCAATGTCCTGCTCCCTCTGAATCAAAGAAGACAAACCTTCCACACAAATTAAGAAAAGAAATGGCGAGAGGGGATCGCCCTGTCTTAACCCTCTGGAAGGCTTGATACAACTAGAAACCTCACCATTAATCTGAAGCGAAAAAGACACAGAGGTCACACAATTCATAACTAGCTTAGTCCATCTCACTGAGAAACCTAATCGAATCATCATCGCTTCTAGATACACCCACTCAACTCTGTCATACGCCTTAGAAATATCCAGTTTAATGGCCATTAAACCGTTCTTCCGCCTTCTCCTTTTAAGCCTATGTAAACACTCAAACCCCATAATGGTGTTATCCAAAATAAGCCTTCCCGGCACAAAAGCACATTGTGTCTTTGAGATAACCCCACTCTACACATGCTTAAACCTATTAGTGATAGTTTTAGCAATAATCTTGTATATAACATTACACAAGCTTATTGGTCTACAATCAAAAACTTTAGTAGGATTTTTGATTTTAGGAATCTTCGCAATTACCGTACTATTCATACCAGCCACCGAATCCCCATCATTCTGGACCCTCAGGCAAGCCTTCGTCACACTCGGACCCACCACCTCCCAGAACTTCTGATAAAAAACAGCAGGTAACCCGTCACAACCAGGAGCCTTCATCGACTTCATATCAAAAATAGCCATTCGAATCTCTTTGGCAGAAAACTTAGTATCTAAAAACCGAGACAACTCTTTTGTCAGCTTTGGTCGGATTACTTCCACTACTAAATTCAGATCATCTTAAGAGGGGTTGCTGGATGCAAACATCTTGTAAAAATACCGACCCGCAATATTCTTAATGTCTTCTGTCGAATCTCTCCAAGTGTCCCCTTCATTAATAAACCCTCTGATTCTGTTTCTTGTCTTCCTAGCCGTAGCCTTTGAATGGAAGAATTGCGTGTTCCGGTCACCACTTTGAATCCATTCTACCTTGGCCCGTTGTCTCCAACACCTCTTTTCAATCTTAAGAACCTCATTAAGTTAGGACTCTAACCTATTAATCACTCTCCATGAGGCCAGTTTATCAGCTCTGTTAGCTTCCCTAAGTGCCTCTCTTTTTTCATTAAGATTATGCCTCATTTCCTTCTTTTTTTCCCTGTTCCACAAATTCAAATGGTTGCCGCTTTTATCAATTTTCCACAGCACATTCACAACACCATTACTACTGAAATTATTTTTCCAGGCAAAGGATACAATCTCCTTACACTTTTCATCATTAATCCAGCACTCTTAAGAAAAAATTAAAAAAACAATCTCCTACCATTTCCCTTAGACAAAGAAATCGTCTCACATTTAAGAAGCAGGGGCCTGTAATCCGAGACCCAAAAATCCAGATGCCTAATCATAGAATTGGGGAATGAGTTCCTCTAGCTTATACTGCATAAACCTCTATCTAGTCTTTCCATCACCGAAGCAGCACTATCCCGCTTGTTACTCCAAATAAATTTGGGGCCGATGAAACCCATATTCTCTAAATTGTACTATTCTAGCGACTCTCTAAAATCAACCATTGACCTCCAATTCTTGATAGCACCACCAAGCTTTTCCTCATCCCACATAATCTTATTAAAATCTCCCATACATAACCAATGAAGATTATACATTCCTACTAAACGACGTAAAAACGTCCAAGAATGTTTCCTTTGAGCTTGCTCTGGATGGCCGTAAAAACCTGTAAATCTCCATACAGCAGCATTCTTATCTTTAATTTTCATATCAATATGCTCTTGAGAGTAAGTGAGTAGGTCAACATCAACACTGTTCGACCGAAGCAGACATAAACCCCCAGACCTTCCTATACTATTCACCACTAGCTTTCCACTGAATCCCAATTTTACACGCCACCTCTCCATCTTCGAATTATCACACTTAGTTTCGTATAAGAAAATCAAATCCGGACTTACCTCCGGCTTATTAGAACGTAGGGCATTGAACGCCCGTGAGCTACCCATCCCTCAAGCGTTCCATACTAGAATATTTATTGTGTTCGGCGGACCGGTTGAGACCGACTGGATGATATAACAGAGGTGACACCTGTATCAGATGAAAGAGAAACCTTATACTTAGTACCACCTTCATCCAAATTCTGAACTGTCCGAATCGCATAACCACTTCTTTCAACGCCCACCAATTCCACTGCCTTTGAACATCTTGAATCAGTGTCCAAAGAGCGCTCTTCACTATAACCTCTACTCTCAAAAAATTCTCCCATTCTTTGAGAATCCCCTATACACCTATCTAAGGCATCCAAATTTTCTTCGTTAGACACCAAGAAGACCTTTCTAGTTCGCTTGCCATCTTCAATCCCTAGCTTAACATTCTTTCTCTTCCCTAATTTTCCCCAAATATTTTTCCATTAGCCCCATCTCTTTCGGTATGAGACACTCGTCTCCACTTATCGGGTTTAAACCCCCCTGACTCGCTACTTTCTTTTACTGTATACCCATTGCCCAAACCTGCATCACTCAGAACAGGCCCAATATCAAGAGGACCAACAACCGGGTTTTTAAGTTGAGGCCCCAACAAATCCGAGCTAAATGCCTCAAAAGGCCCAAACACAAGCCCACTTTGTATGCTTGAATCTGTTGAAATATCTTTTGGCTTAAACATCCCGTCATCAGGAGCAGGAGCCATTAAGGAGCCGCTAAAATCCTTTTCCCCATGGCCTTGCTTCTCTATGCTGATATCAGTGACTACCTCATCACCCATGCAAACATCTCTCTGTATAGCTGGACTTGATATTTCCTTTCCCCTATTTTCTGAAAGCACCAACTCATTGTGACCACCATTGACATCAGCTTTGGAAACCTCCCACTTCCCTTTCCAATTTTCCATCCATCGTCTGTTATCTTGCCACTCGGGACCTCCATAACCTTTAAACTTTCCCCAGTTACCTGACTCCTACCTTTCCGATCCTCTAAAGCTTCGCTTAAGGGGACTTGAAGCACGCAGCCAAACTGCTAATTTCTTGGTGATAGCAGACGAAACCTCTCTCTCCTCTTCTACTTCCACAGCACATTCGTCCATCACATGTCCTATTTTATAACACCTGAAACAGTAATCCATTAGCCGTTCATTGCGAAGAAGCATCGTGGTTATAATCCCATCACCCATCAAATCCACCAAGAGGCATCGTTGTAGAGGTCTATCCACTTCTACCAATACTCTCACCCTAAGAAACCTACTAGACCCCTTTACCGTCGCACCAAGATCCATATCCTGCACTTCACCTATCATATTACCCAAAAAAGAACCAATCTCTTCAGTAAAGCAAAGCAGCGGTAGATTATGAATCTGAATCCAAAAATCCACCGACTTAAACTTCAAATGTTGTATTTCACCAGTACTTGCCGGCTTCTCAAAAATAATGGTAGCTCTATCAAAATTCCAAGGTCCACCCTTTAATATTCGTTGCCGATCCTCAAAATTAGAGAAGTAGAATACAAAGATATTCCCCTCTACTGGCTCTATCTAAACCCCACCATAAACTCTCCAAATTTTGTTCATAACACTAATAAAAACGTCTCTATTAACCAGTTTTTTCTTCAAAACCTTCCCCACCAGACTCATAGCCATTCGGTTCTCACTCCTCTCTTTTAACCTCACATCTAAAATACACGCCGACTCTTTTTTTTCCTTAATTGTTAATCCATCACACAACTGAATAATCTCCTCTACACTCATCTTAACAGTAATTAAACCAAAATCAGAACCCTAATGAAAACTGAAAGGACACAAGGACACATTGACCTTCTAAAACTCACACCTTAAAATCAGAGAGAAAAAACCTCAGAGAGAGAAAGAGAGAGACTTTTACTTATCTTCCTTGTTTTATTGAAATCTCTCACAACTCTTTTTTTCAATATGACTTGACTTCTTTAGCAAAGCAGGAGGAGAAAACATATAAATTAATAAAGATATTTGATTCACAACACATTTTTTCTTTTCAAAAACTATGGATATAATACAAATTTTGAATTGTATTCTTAGTGTTTTAATTGAATTTTGTGAGGTTGGATAGTGTTCTAATAACATTGAAATGGAATAAACCCCCAATTAAGTCGATGAATATTTAGTGTAACAGATTAAGAGCTTCAAAAAAGCTTATCATAACTAAATTATATTTGTGGCAATTAATATTTGCACCCATTTAAAATTCTTATTTCACAATAATAAACAATAAAAAAAAAACAAGTAAATAAAAAAGAAAGAAGAAACTTTAGGTATAATAATGTACACATCTTAAAACACAAACAACATCCACACAAGAATAAAATTTGATGAAATTTAAATTTTTTTGATGAGATTGCTTTTTTATTTATTTATTTATTTTTATTATTATTATTTTTTAAGTTTTATACAATTACATAAATTCGGGGTTTTCGATGTGTAAGTATTATACAATTACATAAATTCGGGGTTTTCGATGTGATTGCTTGAATGATAAGAAGAATGAAATGCAAAGGTTGGTCTGGTGGTTAACCACTCACACTTACACTATGAGGTTATGGGTTCGAGTTCTCCTCCCTCCTAAAAAAAAACCATTCGATAAAAAAATTTGATTTTTTTAGTTCAAGAATTATTTTTTTCCTTCAAATTTTATGAAGATAAAAGTATTGAAAACATAATAACAAAATGAGTGTTCTTTTTCCCCTTCTTTTATAGACCTCACTCATATTATGTAGTAATTATGAAACATTTGAAGGGCACTTTTACATGCACAACAAAATGAAGGATCTATAATTTGGCCCACTTCACAAGGAAGCGGCTTTTTATATAGAAGATAAGAGTAATAGATATGGGGATAGTTTGAACACTCGAAACTTAATGGGATTAAGGGTGTGTTTGATATGATTTTTTAAGTAGAGTTTTTAGAGTAGATATTTTACTAATAGAGCTTTTATTGAACATAATTGTTAATAAAAAAAAAAATTTAGTTGTATAAATTACAAAAAAAAAAAAAAAGGTGTTGACAATGTATTTTAAAAAATAACTTTTGATTGTATAAATTACAAAAAATGTGTTGATAATGTATTTATAATGAAAAAGTTGCATGTTAGAATATCTAAAATTTATAAAGGTAGTTGAAACAATTCATATATTTTTAAAAATCTCAAATAAAACTTTTTGGAAAAGCCCAATGGTAGTTGAGATAATTAATGTATTAAAAAGGCTATTTTGATTTTTATCTAACAATATAAAAAAGAGAAACACTTTGTCCCACCGGGTTCGCGGCACCTTTGCGGCCTTGTAGTGGAAAACAAGAGAAAAAACACGTGGACTCACGTGTTAATTACGTAGGTCCCAAGTGTTTTTACTTATTTTTCCACTACGGAACCGCAAAGGTGCCGCAACCCCGGTGGTACGTAGCAGCCATCATAAAAAAAACTTCAAAACAGTATTTAGCATTAAAAAAACACTTTTGGCTTTTACAAAAGCTATAGGGGTTAAAAACAAATTACAATACTTTTATTTAGTTGTTTTTGCAAATTGCCCTTTTTGAAATAAGTTAACTAAAGATACTATTATAAAAAATAAAAAAGTAATGCTATCCAAATGACTCCTGTATCAACGGTTTGAATCCTATTAACAGTGAAAACTTAAAAAAAAAAATACCTAATATGAAAATAAAATAGCAAAGATTCCCTGGCCCATACTTGATTTGTTTAATAAAGTATCTTCATCTTTATCGCTTCTTTCTTGCGTTATCTTCCAATCAACAACCAACAACTTTGACATTTGAATCTTCAAACCCTCAAAGAAGAAAGGAAGAAAACAGAGAGACATCATTCATAATCATGGGTTCCGTCGAAGAAGCGAGATCGCTCTTGGAGGAAGGACTCACACAGGTTCTTATCTAAATTCATGCCTTTCCTAGATGCTTTAAAACTTTCTTTTCTATTTGTACAAATTTAGGTTTTCTGGGAAACTAAAAAATTCAATAATTATCGTGTTATAATCTTATGGGATTCATTTATTGATTGACAAAATTTAGTTTGGTTCATTGCTAATTGTATATAGATATATTTTGGTTTTGTATATAATTTAAATCAACGAGTTGTTGGGTTTGTATTCAATTTACTGGAAAATAATCAGTATTTTTTCTTTTACAAAATCATGGTAGAGTTTCATTTTATGGAGAGGTCTTGAGATCGAATTCTACACAGTTTATAATAAAGATTAATCAGTATTTGTTGGTCTACTCTCTGTAATGCTTGACTGTTTATACATAGGCTAAAAATTTAAGTTTATTATCTTCTTATTTTCCTTTATGAGTTATCAAGGAGTTGGCAGATACTACACCTATAGAATAGTTTGGAATGGAGAGTCTATTTATCTTGAATAGTAAATCCTATTCTTTATAACAGTGTTAAAATTACCTTTCCTTTAAAACTTAGTAACTTACCATGTGAAAGACTAAAGAGTGACTTGTGTTTGGTGTTTGTTTATACGGTTGAGTTTTAGTATTTAGCTTGAGGACTCATGTTGATGCATTTGTGCTTGGTATGTTTTTTCCTCTTTTTAGTTTGTTATATCTCTAATAAAATGTTCTTGTAAGAAAGTTAGGATCATGAAATGTGGACTAAGAGACATGGTTACTTTTATTATTCAGTTATTTGACTTCGTGATATTTGTCATACATTGATTGGGTTTCATGTAATGCTTGCATGATGTTTGGAATGAATTGTGGTTGTTAATAATCAAGTTTCTTTAGCTTGGTGAATACGTGGGATCAACTCATATTTTCATTGATTGTTATTGTTACATGCTTTTGTAAAAGATCTGGTGGTTATTGGCCTTGGTAGTTTATATTATTGCCGTTACAGTAAGGTTATATGTATAATGAAAGCTTTTGTTTGAACCGTTTGTTGTTGACTATTTCAATTCAAATAGACATATTCAGTTACTGACTTACTGCTGGATGCTGGTGTTATTGAAGTTACTCCATGACTTAGAAAATCAATCAGCCAATTCTTTACCCCTGTCATTATCTGAGTTGATAGTGATGATATCTTTGATAAATTTATCTAAAATTCATGCTTTCTTTATGATGTAATTTTTTTTCTTTTCTGTTTTTAGTCTTTTTCCCTTTTCCTACCTTGAAAGAAAAATACATTCTCTCTCTCTCTCTCTATATATATATATATAGATATATATAGGGGAAAAACTGAAGATAAAAAGTAGTTGCTGTATTGTATTGAGGATTCAAATTAGTACTTACATTAATGGATAAGTTCAAATATTAGGAGTCTAGGATTTTATTTAAATGCATCTAGTTCTTATAATTATTGATGCATCTACTATATATTTTCCGATTTAAATTAAAGCATTTCGAAAACCGTAGGTATCAGGCTTATGAAAGAAAAAAAAAGTTTGATTTTGAGGATACTTTTATTGCCACACTAGACTTGGTTTTCTCAATTATGTTCTTGTTTAAATGAGATGACATGACCGTTAATAACTATAAATGATACTTGAGAAATCAGAAATCATTGTTTAAAATAATTATAAATCATACTCCAAATTCTACATCTATTGATGTCAACATTGCCATGATCTTTTTGCTGTTATTGTTCTTTTTCACTATTTGTGCACTATTGATTAAGTATGTTAGGATTATCTTAAGTGAAATACAAGCAGCTCGTCCTGGTTGCAAAGTCCTGAATTATATGGACTGCATTCAGATTGGTCTTTGAATAGGTATTTTGTACTCTTGCACATTGAACAGTCGTTTTAATAATAATTGCAATATTGTTTCATAAAAAAAATGGTAAATGCAACAAGATGGGCATGGGTTATCTCAATGTTGTGTAAAGGTTGTTCTTTGTTTATGCACTGTCTCAAATGATGCATTTGGTTGAGGGTGCTAATTGGACTCCAGGCCTAAGCAGAGGAGTCTCAGGTTGCATTTGGGGTTAAGTAGGCCATATTGGGTATTTATAGACCGCAAGAATAAGTATGGGGGTGAAAAGCAGCAGGTTTAGCATATGCCATGGGTCACGCTAACATTTACATCATGTGTTTACATACCATCAAATTGATTTCAATTGGATTTGAGTTGAACCTGGAACTGCAAAAATAGAACATTTAAATTAACGTGCATCTCTCTGTGTGTGTTTTGTGTATCATCATATAATTTTTGTGAGAAATTTTCCCTTGTAGAGCTCTCTCTCTCTCTCTCTTATCGCTTGAATAGCAATTTTTCTCTGATAGGCACACAATTTAGGCATATATATAGCATACTAATACACATCACCACACTTTGGGATCTAGTGTTATCTTTTTTATTTTTATTTTTGTTTATTCATTTATTTATTTTTAATGAAAAAGGATGGTGTTATCTTACTGATATGATTCTTATGTTACATCTTTAGAACAAAAGCAGCGAACTGTACACAGGAGATGGCTCAGTTGACATCAGTGGGAAACCTGTTCTGAAGCAGAACACTGGAAATTGGAGAGCATGCCCTTTCATCTTAGGTGATTTATCATTATTCTTTGTAGTGTTTTTCCTTGAGTAGTTCTTATTTCTGAAAATTGTAATCTGAAATCCAGGTACTGAATGTTGTGAAAGATTGGCCTACTATGGGATTGCCACTAATCTTGTGTCTTATCTTACCAACAAACTACACGAAGGAAATGTCTCTGCTGCAAGAAATGTTACCACCTGGTCAGGAACCTGCTATCTTACACCTCTTATTGGAGCTGTCTTAGCAGACGCTTACTGGGGAAGATATTGGACAATTGCTGCTTTCTCCACGATTTACTTAATTGTAATTATTCTTTCTTAATCTGAAGAGTGTTATTTTGTTTACATGTTTTTTTTTTTTTTTTTTGCAATACTTCGTTGATATCTTCAATGACATGAAGTTGTAATTGTTATAGGGCATGTGCACATTAACTCTCTCAGCATCAATTTCTGCCTTTATGCCTACTGAATGTGTGGGTTCTGCATGCCCCTCAGCTACTCCGGCTCAGTACGCAGTATTCTTCCTTGGGCTTTATCTGATTGCACTTGGGACTGGTGGGATTAAACCCTGTGTTTCATCCTTTGGAGCAGATCAGTTTGATGATACTGATCCTAAAGAGAGAGTCAAGAAGGGATCGTTTTTCAACTGGTTTTATCTTTCTATAAATATTGGTTCCCTGGTATCAAGTAGTCTAATTGTGTGGATCCAAGACAATGCTGGGTGGGGCTTAGGATTTGGAATTCCCACTTTATTTATGGGCATTGCCATTGCAAGTTTCTTTGCAGGCACTCCCCTCTATAGATTTCAAAAACCAGGGGGTAGCCCTCTTACAAGAATGTGTCAGGTTTTGGCTGCTTCATTCCGTAAGTGGAATGTGGAGGTACCGGGAGACAGTAGTCTCCTCTATGAAACTCAAACCTCTGCCATTGAAGGAAGTCGGAAGATAGAGCACAGTGATGAACTGAAGTAAATAGTTTCTCTCTTTTCTTTTTCCCCTGAGTTTTGCTTTTCTCTATTTTCTGATCCTTTAGTGGTTTCATTTTCTCATAATGAAAGCTTATTTGCTAAGTTACAAATAGAAACATCACTGTACATATTGGGTGGGTCCGCAAGAATTAGATCTTTCAACCTTTTGTTTTGCATTTAAGACTAGAAATTGTACAGGGATCACTAATGTGGTAATTGAAAAAAGTTTGTAATTCCTTAGATTGACTTATTTATTGTGGTTATCAACACATTGAATAAACTAATGTAATTTCTCTGGGGACATGATGGGCGCTCTTTTGTATTGCTGCACAATAGTCAAATTTCTTAGCAATTGAATTCTTGTTTATATGTAGTTCACTTTCGTGTCGCTTAATAAGCCTATTGCAATGTTTCACACAAAAAACTTTCTAAATTACAGAATCTGTTCGTTTTACATCCTCATCATATTACATGCATAAAGAGCTAGTAATTATATTACAGAATCTAGAAGGAATTATGGAATTTTGGCCCAGGTTGTCGATTGATGTATATTTTGTTTGCTTTCAAAACTTTTTCGTGGAAGAAATCAAAATGAATGCATGCTTCTGAAATCTTCTATATTTTAATGTGTATCGACTCCAATTTGCTAAACAAGCACAGGAAACTACATCATATCTGTTTTATATCTCAGTATAATGAAATTATTATTGTTTTTGGATTTGAATTACCTTATTTGAATAGTAATCTTTTTTTATTGACTTCATGTTTACTTTACAGAACTTCCATGGAAGTTGCAACATACATTTTCTTGAATTGCTCAAACTCTTCCTGAAAAAAGAAAGAAGAAAAATCTAAATCCCACTTTGCTGCAGGTGCCTTGACAAAGCTGCTGTACTTTCAGATGCTGAGATTAAAAGTGGGGATTTCTCCAATTCATGGAAGCTTTGCACTGTGACGCAGGTGGAGGAATTGAAAATTTTGATTCGAATGTTTCCCATCTGGGCTACTGGAATCGTCTTTTCGGCTGTATATGCCCAGATGTCAACAATGTTTGTAGAGCAAGGAATGATGATGGACACATCTATTGGTTCTTTCACCATTCCTCCTGCCTCTCTCTCAACTTTTGATGTTATCAGTGTTATTTTCTGGGTCCCTGTCTATGATCGGGTCATTGTCCCCATTGCAAGGAAGTTCACTGGCAAGGAGAGAGGTTTCTCAGAGTTGCAGCGAATGGGAATTGGTCTCTTTCTTTCAGTTCTGTGCATGTCTGCAGCTGCTGTGGTGGAGATCAACCGATTGCAGATTGCAAGAGAGCTTGGGCTGGTTGAAAAAGGAGTTGCAGTGCCAATGAGTATCTTTTGGCAAATACCCCAATATTTCTTGCTGGGTGCTGCTGAGATATTTACATTCATTGGGCAGCTTGAGTTCTTCTATGAACAATCTCCAGATGCGATGCGGAGCTTGTGCAGTGCATTGTCACTTCTAACAACATCATTAGGTAATTACCTGAGCTCTTTTATTCTGACAGTGGTATCTTACTTATCAACACGGGGTGGGAAAGCTGGATGGATTCCCGACAACTTGAACGAAGGTCATCTTGATTACTTCTTCTGGCTTTTAGCTGGGCTTAGCTTCCTTAACATGTTGGTTTATATTGTCTGTGCCAAGAAGTACAAGTCAAAGAAGGCTTCTTAGTTTTACTTTTATTCATAGAAGGTGTTTCTTTAACCATTTCTTGAAAAGGAATGGTGTGTACATAAAATTTTATGTAATGTTTAACATTCATTAAATCTTCTTCAAAGGATGTTGTTTGTAATATATTAAAGCTTGTTATAATTACGCATAAACATTATCTTGCAATGATCAAGTTTCCTTGGTTTTATGGTTTGAGTAATGATCTCATTTATCAACAGGGCAAAACTAATGATGTTTATTTTATGTTAGTTGTACAGTCTTTGAATAAAACTATAGTCATTATCTTAGATTTATTTAATAAACTTATGATATTTTTGTATTAAGTCATCAACTTTTCTGCACATCACCTGTCGGTACATGTGGTAGTGCATCATTTTTCTATATTGATGGTGAGGGGTTCAAGTCCCATTATATTGGTAGGATTCGAGCCGTTGATTTGGGAGTCATTTGTCCAAGTCTCAAGCTTGTCCATCTACCTGTTAAACTACGCCCCTCGGGCAGTCCCACTGCATTTTAAGGGGTATGCATTAGATTAAGACTTTAAAGACAACTTTTAATGACTTGAAAAGTTGGGGTTTATTCAATACAGACTTTTAAAGACTTTTTAAAAGTCATGGGGTATTCAATATAGACTTTGATAGACTTTTAAAAAGTCCATATTCAATCAAGACTTTTTAAAAGTCCATAAAAGTCTATAGATATTCAAAATGTAAATGACTTTTATGGAATTCATACAACCAATGACTTTTGTAGACTTTTGGGTTAGAGGTATAAATACCAAACCTCAAAAATTCTCTCCCACTCAACAAAGAAACTTTTGAAGTCTTTTTATTTGAGAGGAAAAAACTCATCAGTTTTCTAGAAACAAAATAACGTTTCAACTGGAGAAAACTTCCATTCAACCCTACCGTCAATAGCTGATCGTCGTTGATTTCTTGGTAATTCCTCTTTCTCATTAATTTGGGTTAGAGAATTTAGGGTTTCCACTTTCCATCCTTGATTAATTTGATGAATAATTATGTATTATGGGTTTACTACTCTTTTTATTTTCCTTAAATAAATTTGTATGTTTGCTTGAGTGATTGCGTAGAGTAGAGCAACAATCACAATATATATATACGGGCTATTTTTATTTATTTATTTATTTCAAATTTTATTTATTTATTTTTATTTATTTTTATTTTTTTCATAGAGTAGAGAAAAAAATTTTATGCTTGGCATCTCACATCTGTGAGGGCTTGTGTTGGGTTTAAATTGTTGGCTTTGTTATTCTATTTTGTTCTTGTAATTGTCATTCTTGTAAGTTTTTTTTGGCATAATTTTCATCCTTATAAGTTGTTCGCCTTGATTTGCATCTTTTTCAAATTTTAATATAACATTTTTTCTTGTTTTTTAATTTGCTGAGTTGCAAGTTATATTGCCACTAATTGAAACTGAAAGTGATCACCCGTTTTGTGAGACCTTTCATAATTAGGGATCTTTGTTTTTAGATTGCTAATAGTGCCTAATAGATAAATTTTGACAATAAAAATACAAATACAAATTCGATTCAAGTGGTTAATTCTAAAAAAAAAAATTGTTTGGGATTTAAGGTAAGTTGTTAAAGTTAATATTTTTAATATTTTTACTGTTTTTTGGATGATATTTCTGTTGGGGATGCTTTGAATCTTCGTTTAAATTCCAAGTTTAAGCCGCAAGGCAAGCATTCTTTTTCTAAAAATAAAAATTGTTTATTTCTTCCTTATGTTTCTCTTTTCACTTTTTCAAAGATCGTTATTAGATTCGAAGGAGCATTATTATTATTTTTTTTGGCAATGAAGAAAAAAAGGAGTATTTGCTTCTTTCTTTGGTTGTCTTGATTCACTATATTGACAGTTGATATATCTGGTTGATTGACTGTTGTGATTCTACTTATACCTGGTAAAACTTATATCTGGTAAACTCTTTGTTTGGTTGCCTACAAAACTGTTTGAAAATCAATTAAATTGAACTGCCTTCTCTTTTTTCTCCCAAGAAAATTGAGATTCTTACATTGGTTTAGCCAAAAGAATAGTAAATAGAGTTTGTTGAGATGATTGTCTGATTTTAATTAATTAAAGCATTTTTTTTTTCATTTAAAAGTTTTTAATTTTTTTCATTTAAAAGTTTTTAATTAGTTTTGATTATTTTTTTAATCGTTTATCGCATTGCATTTACAATCTAGGAATATTATTAATGGGAGATTCACATCAAGAAAATGACAAAAGAAAGGGAAAAGTTGTAGAAAAATACAAAGTATAGACATTGGAAGAGAGTAATGAGTTGCTAAAACTCATGGTTAATGCTGCCACTCATGGATGGCGTGATAGTAATTGTTTATTGAGCAAGATAACTGTAGAAAGAAAGATACTCCTAGCTCTCAATGAAAAACTCGGATGCCAAAGGACTTATCCCCAATATCTAAGCCGTTTGAAATGGTTTAAGCAACGATACAATAACTTTTCTCAGCTTATGCGCTATAGCTCTAGGTTTGGATGAGACTCTGTCACAAAGCGCCATAGCTCCAGGTTTGCTCTGATACCAATGGCTTATACCATTTGAGTCCTTGACAATAGTCTGGCGCTAACAACCAATTCAATTGACCACCTTTAAAATAACATTAATTTGCTTTCCACTTACAAGTTTAAAATCCATTCTGTTTTTACTTGTCTACCTTACTTCTTATAAGTTTAAAAGTCTATCATTGTCTTTGAAAGTTCATCAATGTCTTTGAAAGTCTTTAAAATGAATGTATATAAAAGTCTATGAAAGTCTTTCATACTTTTATAAAGTCTATAAAAATCATTAAAAATCCTTAAAGTTTACAAAAGTCATTCAATTAAAAAAAGTCTGTAAAAGTCATTTAAAATCCTAATTGAATACACTCTCCTTAAAAGTATTTGTAGAGAGTTTTATCTCAATTTATAAGAGAAGATATCTAGACCATTCATGTATTGTTTCAACTAAATTTATGAAAAGATAAATTTGATAAATTTGCCCTTGACACAACCTTCAAAATATATTTATTTGTTATTTGTTATTTATATTAAAACAAAACAAAAATTAAAAACTTCATCCCTATCTCAACATCATCAGTGGTACATCCATTTCATCCTAAGCCATAAATGCAAACAATTTTAATTCGAATTTTTCTTGTCTAGAAACTCTTGATATATTATCTGAACACATTATGAAGAAATCTATACTTGAGAAACAACTCAATGATCTTAAATTAGATTATATACTATCAATTATTAAATACGTGAATGCATACATACATACATACATACATACATACATATATATATATACAGTTTTTCCTACCGATGTGAATTGTGATTAGGGCCGACTGGTGCCTCAGTCGGCAGTTGCCTAAGACCCCACCTAAAATCTAGGCCCCATATTTTCATTATTAATATATATATTTTAATAATTGATATCTAATATTTTTCTTTCTATTTATTATTCAAAAAATAACTCATCTTAAAATTATAAATTATCGTTCATTCCTATTTTCAAATCAAAGATTCCTATTTTCAAGTAAACCACATTTAAGTGGACTTAAATACTCATTAACGTTTTTCTAAAAAATAAATTACACATTAATGTTATTATTTTTCTTTCAACGGTTAAATTTGCTTTAATTATATATTTACACTAAAATCTATTATTTCATATCTGTTATGAAATAAATAAAATAAATAAGAACATAATAGCATAAATATAAAGAAAGAAATGAGAGAAAATATTAGCCCAAGATAGGAGAGATCATTTTATTCCTCAATACTTCTCAAGTTCCAAACATTAAGATGAAGGCTCATATTTATAGCCTTACAAATCTTTACAATCATAACTTATACAATAATGGATATAAATTACAACATAAATTGACCATAAATCATTTGGGTGTTACAAGAGAAGTTAGGAAGATGATAAGCTTGATTTCTTAATGTGGACATCCACTCACATTAAACATTAAATAATGTTTTCATAACACTCCCCCTTGGATGTTCATCGTATAGAGAATATGTCTCGTTAAAACCTTTGCTAGTAAAAACCCAATGGGATAAAAAACTAGCAGAGGAAAAAGAGTACAATATTCATCTACATATCAAATTAACCTTTGAAGGTATTTGGGGCACAAAACTGCCTCGTTAAAACCTTACTAGGAAAACCCTATGGAATAAAAGCCTAGTGAAGGAAAAAGAGTACAGTATGTAAAATTTTCTCCAAAATCAGTATCTCCCCCTGATAAAGAGATAAATATGCTCCCCCTCATTCTGACATGGATGCTTCAATATTTTGCAAAGATATTGCATCCCGATATTATGTACCAAAATTTTGTTTGTTGCAATTGGTAGTGTATTTATAAATAAATCTACAAGATTGAAAACTTGTGCGTATTTTTTATCACCACCTTTTTGGAGATTATATGTAAAGAACTTTAATAAAAACGATTTTTGATTTGGTCAAACTTGTTATATACGACATCATGTTGTTTTATTATAAAAACACAAGTTGAACTTATATTCAGTACTTCAGGACCTAAAGTTCTTTAATAACAAGAGGAGATCATACACCACTTTAAGTTATGGAATAACATCGAGGAATCCATTCGATGTGTTTTATCCATGGAAAAGTACTTCAGGACATTTTCCTTATATATGTTGATTCATGTTAATACCAAATGCATTAGCCAGGAATAAATTATTTTTCAAGATTTTCCATCTTAAAATTATTCCCCTGATATATATAATTTATAAACTTAGCATAATTTTACTAAGCTTTACACAATCAACATATAATTATTTTAATAAATATTCACCATAACAAATGCACTACATGCATTTTAATTGTTTAATTTTCATGTAGCTTTGAATAACTTGCTTCAAGCATTTAAATCCTTCGAGGATTTTTAGTCATTGCCAAACTAGGTTTCTGCAATAAACCTTTTATTTTAATTCGTACGAAAAATATTCAATAAGTTTGATGTCATCAAACATGTGGACTACAGGTTCAAAGCTTTCAAGTTTTACATGAATATAACTTTGCCTTTTATTTGTTAATAATTTCTATGTCGACATTTCCATAATTTATAATATAAGTCCCTCATCATTTATCATAATATCCAAAACAAATAATATATGAACTCAATTTCTATACCGATATATTTCATTATGATTATGTAATTCATATGCCTCTTCAATGACTTATTCTAATAACTTTAATGTTAAATATGCACTATACATGTCTTTCTATACAAGTATCTCTCCAGGAGAAGTATAATCACATTAAAGTTAGTACACGTGCCTTTACTGGGACAATTGAGATTCTTTTATTTTCTTTAACGGTCTCATAGGAAAGATTAACATTTCTATATGACTCTTCAGGATTTTGTTTTCACTTATGAGACTAGCTCTTGGAGAGCTTTATATAATGAAGATTCATCTATTACTCGAGTATTATTTTAAATATGATCATGATCTTTTGAATTCCAGTTCTAAAAACCATATCTTTTAAACAAAAATTGTCATTTACAACTTTATTTTCTAACAGATGATTTTTGCTGCCATTTCATTAATTGTTCTACAGGAACAACCACCCGGGTTTATATATTGGCAGAATGTAATTTTATTATTTTATTTGAATCATCTGAAAATTTATTTGCATATCATGCAATTCACAGGATGATGCATGTCTTTTAATTTTACGTCGTTTATCAACCTATGACAATTCTCCCCCTAACGACAATAAAATTTACTTCAAGGAATTATATGCATCATAATAATTTTCTACATAAACTCATTTATTTTGTCATATTGTCCTTTAATGACTAATTTACATGGTCTTATTGTCCTTCAGGGACATTCACTAGCAAAAATTAATTAATTATGAAATCAATAGTCATATAAAATATTTCAATATCTCGATGCATCGATTACTTTTAGTAAAGCGTATTGTCCTTCAGAGACATTCACTAACATGTAATCATATAATATAAGAAATATGATAAATTCTTTTGGGTCGAGACAAAATAAATGAGACAGAATATTCTTAAATAAAAGAATATAATAAGAATTTCAATTCCACAAAATTCTTGTTCTTATGTCAAGTTCTAAAAAAAAAATCACATATTTTTTTGAAACTTATGGTTCGTATAGAAACTACTGGTTCATAAATGAAAAATCATATGTTTAAAGCTCCAGGTTCTTAAAATAAAATCACAATTTTACTTTTGAAATGAAAATAACTATTATTATATCAAATTCAGAACTTCTAGTTCTAATTAAATTTGATATCAAAATTAAATACAGAACTATAAGTCTAATTAGTTTGGAATCGATAACATCGGATTCTAATAAAATAAATATTCAGAACTTCAGATTCTGATTTGTATTAATATTAAGAGCATTCAGCCTTTGTATTTTCCTTTTCAAATATTTATCTAACGAAGGAAATTTAGATCCTCTTTTGATTCAAAACTTCAGATTCAAATTTCAGAACTTCGAGTTCATATTCAACAATTTGTATTCAAATTTAAAACTGCAGGTTCTCAATTGGATTTGATTTTGAAACTTCTGGTTCTATATATATCGATCAACTCCAATAACATTAAGAACCACGAAATAATAAAACTAAATTTATTTTTTGATATGGAAGATCCAACGTAGTGGCAACCACAGAGCATACTCATAAAATTAGTTGTGTGGAATAAATAACAATAAGTAAATTATATTGAAATACTTACTTGGATATAATATTCTTAATTGTCTAGGGACAATTTCTTATATAGTAGATCTTCTAGATCTAACTAAATACAAAGTGTTAATTTTCATGTAATTTGATTTCACTTTGTGTCAAATATTAGCTCTTCTGGAGCATTCATTGTTTTTGCTAAAAATCAACAAAATATTTTAGATATACAACATATAGCAAGCAAACTTTTATAAATATTAGAAGATGTATTTTACATCCTTTCAATTTTCTTGCTTTCTTTTGGTGTTATTCCACTTCTGGTGGAACAATTTAGATTTCTTTATAGTGATCACTTTGACATCAATAATTATTTGATTACAACAATACTCACAATCATCACCATGACTATATGTAACATTCATTTCAAGGAATGATGTTGATCAAATTGGGTGATGTCAATGATTTTATAATCAAAACTAATTATTTTGTTCAACCATGAAAAACATGATATAAACTAAAAGTATGCTCAAATATATATGTTATTAATATTGCCACTTCTGGAGCAAATTTAAAGCATAAAATATTGAAATATATATTACTATTTCTGAAACAATATTTAAAACAATATAAACTCAATATGTTTCATCGATCATGTCTTCATCTACTTGGTAATCAAAACTCTTTTTTAAGCAAATATATATAAGGACAAATAACACGTTGATCATAAGGTATTTCTTTTCATCGATCATGTCTTCATCTACTTGGTAATCAAAGCCCTTTTTTAAGCAAATATATATAAGGTCAAATAATACGTTGATCATAAGGTATTTCTATTAGAAATAAACAACTATACTTATTTTAACAAATAAAATAAAATATAATTCATGAAAAATCATACAATTGACTAAAAAAAAAAAAAAAAAATATCTAGCATGACATGAAGTTGTTTTCATGATTTGTTGCAACTTGCAATTACAAGTTTAATACTAATATAAATCACTAAAACCACATGAATGTAAATCAATTTAAAATAAACTAACAATTTTAAATGTAACAAAATTCAATAATTCAAATGCCATTGAAGAAACAAATAGAGACATTTTGTGGTTAATAGATGTGTGAAATATAAAAATTTATATTTTTCTAGTATATGAAAATATAAGATTTCAAACCTTACATACATTGATAAGGAGGAAGAAATAAAGAAGAAAAAAATATTTTATTGATAAGGAGGAAGAAATAAAGAAGAAAGAATATTTCATTCATAGTGGTTGAGTCTCTTAATGTAAAATATAAATAACCAATAAAAATAATAGATAAAGAATGTCATATTCATGTGAAATATAAACAACAAATTATTTGTAGATAGATCAAAAATGTTTGAAAACAAAAAGCAAATTACTTTTGCACTTTTTGAAACTTAATGTTCTATTAAATCATAACTTTATAGTTATGATTTGCAATTCTAGAACTCCAGGTTCTAAACAAAATTCATATTTAATGAAAATGTTGAATTTTATCGGAACTTCAAGTTCATATATAAACTTCTTGTTTATAATTGAGAACCATGAATTGAGAATTTCGGGCTCCAAAATTAATTACATCTATCGAAATTCAGAACTTCGGTTTCTTATTCGATAATTCAAAATCTTATATTATTATTTGTATTGCAATTCATTATTTTCAATAATACTATGTCAAACTTTAGGCTTTTTGATTTTGCAATCTCCAAACACTAAATTGAGCTTCAGGGTTTTTGATTTTACAATATTCGGACATTAGATTAAGCTTCAGGCTTTTTGATTTAACAATTATCAAATATATATCAAATCAGATTGAGCTTCAGGTTTTTTGATTTTGAAATATTTGGGTTGCAATATAATTAATTTCATTTTTACAATCTGCTAGTTGCAATACAATCATTTAATTTTTTTTTTCCTTTTATTGGCAACCCAATGAATATTAAGAACAAAATCAAGAAGAGAAATAATATAAACCATTTTTTTTCCTTAGCCCAAAATTAGAGAAAGAAATACTTTACAATTGCTTGGATCTCTTGGTCTCATCAAGAACTCTCGACCTCATCAATAAATTGTTATCTCTTATCACTTATCGAATTTGGATCATATGACATCTTGTCTTCAAACAATAAACTTTCAAATCTGAAACCTGAAACATATAATGGTTAGAGACTCGTGCTGATAACGTGTTATGAAATAAATAAAATAAACAAAAATATAATAGCATAAATATAAAGAAAGAAAGGAGAGAAAATATTAGCCCAAGATAGGAGAGATAATTTTATTCCTCAATACTTCTCAAGTTCCAAACATTAAGATGAAGGCTCATATTTATAGCCTTACAAATCTTTACAATCATAACTTATACAATAATGGATATAAATTACAACATAAATTGACCATAAATCATTTGGGTGTTACAAGAGAAGTTAGGAAGATGATAAGCTTGATTTCTTAATGTGGACATCCACTCACATTAAACATTGAATAATGTTTTCATAACAATATCTTATATTTATATTCAATCAAACTCTCCTAGCTCCTACTCAAATTGAAATCAAACTCTCCCACTGCAATTGCAAACTCTCTCATTGTTTCTCTACATACTCTTTCATAAAAATTCCGGGTTCAATTGTTTCAAACTCTATTACTTTAATTTTATTTATTTTGTTTTCAACCATAAATTAGTTTTTATTTTTTTTCAAGCTTTGATTATTGATATTATGATATTAGACGTTTTTAGTAGAAAATAAGAATTTGTATATGAAAAACTAAAAAAAAAATAAAAATAAAAAATAGTTGAATTGCCAAAAAGAGCTTTTGATAATCGTGTCACCAATAGCAAAATAAGGGCTCTTGAGTCGCAAGGCCTCATTTTAAATTTTTACCTAAGACCCCGGCTACCCTTATCAAGGGTAGATCCAATTTAGAATTCTCACATGACCAGTGAAAAAATATTCTCAACGGTTCCTCAATGAATTTCAATAACATTAAACTATGAAAGTTCAGAAAATTTTTCCCACATACCTTTTATGTATGTGTATATATAATTTTGATCATCACTATTGAATTTGTTTTTCATTAGAATAAATATAAAACAAACTTCTCCCACCTTGTTTGTAAGCGAGACAACGGGCCCGTTTGGGATAATTCTTTACTTGGGATAATTACCTCGGTGGCCATCGAATTGATGACACACTATCAAAATGACCACTGGATTGAAAAGTTGTTCCAAAATTGTCATTTTTAGTTAACTTTATGACACTAATGGTCATTCCATATAATTCCATCCAATGAATACTATTGACTTTTAACAGTAAAAAAAGAAAAGTAAAAGCCTGAGCTTTTCAGTTTATGCTTGGATGGTATATTCCAAAAGAGCTTTTATATCAGGAAAAGTTTTTGAAACTATTTGGTTGGAACATTTTAAAATCTCTTCTAATTATGATATGACCTTTCTACCATTGAAGAAGAGTTTTTAAGCTTGTTTGGTTGTAACAATTTAAAATCTTTTCTAACTATAATATGACATTTTTGCCTTAATTGATAAAAATAAGATATGTAAAATTTTCTTAAGAAAAATTTACTTCATATATATTGTAATATTCTTTCAATTACAGTTCCTTAAAAAAATTATATTAAAATAAAAATTAATAACAAAAATCCATTTAAAATTATAAATAAATCGGTGCATAATAATCTATTACAAATTAAGTTCGATAATTATTGTAAAGATTTAAAATTATATTTTTTACCCATAAATATTTCAATATCTAAAGATTTCTTCAACTATCTATTTAATCAGTACGGGTTGTGAATAGAGAAATCCAGTTTGATAAAACCACTATAATAAAAGGCTACTGACGTACAATTACACAAACACGGGACAAAAACCAAGTTGTCTATCTTCTAACAAGTACACAAATAGTAACACTCAAGTCAAGTTAAAAGCATGTCAAACATTTTTTTACATGGACTTAAGCCATAACATAAGCATGTAGTAACATGGCCAGAGACAAGTTTACATATGTTTTTATGAAGAGCATATAAACACAGGCTTCCAGGGAGCATGTTCTGTTTACATCCACAGGCTTGCGACCCAATCTTCCATATTCATATAAAAGGGTTGATGTATAGATGCATCTGGTTGCCTTTTCATATGAAGTTTACAAATAGACACTCCCGCATGATGCTTGCTAAACTATTCATTGCAATTAAAGAAATTATAAGTTATATACTTATATAAATATAAGAAAGCAGAATCTGGAGTGGCTAATGAGAGTGCAACAATCTTACTGTCACAACAATCTTACTTATCAAACTGCAGTATGATGTGTTTACAAAGATATAGAGTTGTGGAGTCCGGTTTTTGGACTACAATCAATATTGTCACAATAGGTAGAACAAGTAGTAACCTCAAAATATATGGCAAATAGACGACGTCAAGTCCGAGTTGTTATGTAGAACAAGATGTATTCTAAGTCTCTAACTTGCTAGGTTTTAGCTAATGCCGTTATTTTCTTTAATCAAATTATCAGTCTACCTAGAAATAAGTACTTTGATTAATTGGGAGCCTATGTTTGAAGTTTGAACAAGAAGAGCTAAATTATGCTGCAAAAGCTATCTACACATCAATTCAAAGAAACCTTGCCATATAGTTATTCTTTATATAAGGACTTCTATGAATTCAGTGAACCAGCCAAAGTAAGCAAACATGAACCTTGACAGACTGATTGACTTAATAAATTCAAATGGGATGCCTCAAGAACTTGCTCTCTGATCTTCCTATAACAAAATCATGATTACCAACCACTGAAACCTCTAAGGATTACCTATATACCGTCAAATTGAAGAGTAGTTTTAACAATGCCTGTTTGGTTGAATGACAAATTTAGTGGGTCTTGCTATCAGGTGAGCAGAACCCACAACATATTCAAGCTGTGCAGAACTTCCAAAGTCTTGACACACTTATTCCCACGAATTAGGCTTGACACTGACCAGAAAGACACAACAAAAGGTCCAACTAAGACCAAATGAAATTCATGTGGTATGAATACAAAATGAAGTTTATTCGCCTCTCAAAATTTTATAAACGATGATAGTGGCTCACATCCAGAACTCCAAAACAAGTATATCTGTACATACATATATAATAACCTGTAAACAATAAAAAAATTTCATTCCAATAAAAAAGCTATTAAACTGTAATCCACCTTGAAATTCTATCCCATATAACCACTAATAAGGCAAAACTTTAAACACAACACATGCATCTTAGTCTCAAAGCAACTCATGTAATCAGTTCCAGCATACTCACACCCTTATCCATCTCAATTAAAAAAGGAAACTCAGACATATCAAATCACGCTTTGGATAACGATTACACTATCAATCAAATCAAGAGAAGCACAATCGGTTACATTTATAATATACCCAGATTCATTGTAGTTCCATTTTTTTGAAAATAAAAAATGTTAACTTTAAATGATGATACCAAAGCAGAGTGATCTATAATCAATTGACAAATAGAAGAGGACCAAAAAAAATTACCTCTATGAAAAAATCTTTCAATAATTCTACCAGAAATCTTTCAAAAATCTTAGTTTTTCTACAAAGATTGATGCAAACTTTCCACAAGGAAACAAAAATAATTAAGAAACTAACTCTATAAAATAAAGACATGAACACTTAATGTAGTCAAATATAATTCTACCTATCAAAAAAATCGGAGCAAAATTAAAGAAAAGAGAATGACATGCATCAAATACTTACTTGGTTGAATGAATTTTTTCAGTGCAAAAGATTGGAGTACTTGAAGCTTAGTTCTTTGAAATCGTATCAATGGTGGAGTTTTGAGAGTGAAATTGTTGGGTTTCCATGGAAATTACATAGATTTTTTTGCAAAACCAAAGCATAGAAAGGATTTTAGGAGATTTTAGATGAAAATTTCAGTTAGGGTTCATGTGAAAAGGGGAAAAACGTGTTTATCTCTGTGAATGAGTGTGATGGGTTACGAATGTAATTTTTGATTTGTTATTTCTACCAAGAAGGGTAAAAGGGCAGTATGAAAGATTAATTAAACAAAAGAGAGTTTTTTTTTCACAATTCAATTTTTTCATTTTACACTTCTTTTTTAAAACCAATATATTCTCAAAATTTAAATTTAAAAAAATTCTGAAGACACTTTATTTTGTTACAAGATTATCCTTTTTTAATGCTATCGCAATTAACTCAACAATTTAATCGAGGCTAACATAAAAGAGAGGATATGCACCGGTGAATTAAAAAAAGTCTCTCTCTTTCTCTCTCTGAGTTTAAGGTGTGAGTTAGGGTGAACTTTTGCCTTTGAAGTTTTTACATTAGGTTTTGGTTTATGTTTATTAACCGCTAACATGAATACAGAGGAGATCATTAAACTATGTGATGGATTATCGATTAAAGAAAAAAAAAGGTCCTGCACGCACTTTAGATGTGGGTTTAAAGAAGAGAAGTGAAAATCGCCTGGCATTGAGTCTGGCGGGGAAGGTTTTGAAGAAAAAATTGATCAATAGAGAGGTTTTTATGAGTGTTATGAATAAAATTTGGAGGGTGAATGGTGGGGTTCAGATAGAGCCAGTGGAGGGCAATATTTTTGTATTCTATTTTGCCAATCTTGAGGATCGTCAATGAATTTTAAAAGGTGGACCTTGGAGTTTTGATAGAGCTACTATTACGTTTGATAAGCCGACAGGTACTGGTGAGTTACAAGGTTTGAAGTTCAAGTCAGCTGACTTCTGGGTTCAAATTTATAACCTCCCTTTACTCTGCTTCACTGAAGAAATTGGTTCCTATTTGGGTAGCATGATAGGTGAAGTTCACGATTTGGATCTTGGTACGATGGTTGAAGGGTCCAGTAGGTTTCTAAGAGTCAGAGTCACGGTGGAAGCGGATAGACCATTACAACGATGCCTTTTAGTGGATTTGTTAGGAGATGGGAAAGTCACCACGATGCTTCTTCGTTATGAAAGGTTGATGGATTATTGCTTCAGATGTGATAAACTTGGTCATGCTATGGATGAATGCACTGTGGAGATGGAGGAGGAAAAGGAAATGTCTTCTGCAATTTTCAGGAAAATAGCTGTGTGGCTTCGTGCTTCAAGCCCCCCAAAACGCAGCTTCAGAGGATCTGAAAAATCGGATTCAGGGAATTGGGGAAAGTTTAAAGGATATGGAGGTTATAGATCGAAGATGCAGGATAACAGACGGTGGACTGGAAATTGGAGAGGGAAAGAAGTGGTGCCCATAGATGATGATGGTAGCGGTCACAATGAGATGGTTTTTCCGCATATTGGGGAAAAGAAGGTGTCTAATCCTTCTTCACAAAGGGATGTCTGTATGGAGGATGAGCTAGATACTAGCATCAACACAGAAGAGCAAAGACATGGGGGAAAGGAATTGAGTAGCTCTTTAAATGCTCCTGTCTCCGATGATGGGATGGTTAAAGAAGTAGATACTTCAACTTACTCTGATTTTTAATTTGGCCTCTGGTTGGGCCTGATGAGGCTAGTAGCTCTATGTTATTGGGTATTATTCAACCAAGCCTGGGGGAAGATCCAGGTAGTGATAATAACAAATCTTTGCCTTTTGATATTGGGCCTACTTTAACCGTTGAAGGACGTGGTTAGGAGTTTGAAATAAAAGAAAGTAGCAAAGCAGAGTTTTGTAAGTCAGGTAAATGGAGACGAGTGGTGCAACCGAGTAGAGTCGGGGTCAAGTGGGGAGAAAATTGGGGAAATTTCAGGGAAGAGAAAAAATGCAGAACAAGGAATTGAAGAAGGCAAACGATCTAGAAAGGATTTAGTGGTGCCTAACGAAGAGTTTTTGGTTACTGATATGAGGAGTTCAGAAGATGTGGGTCTGGAGTTTGGTGAAGATATTGATGTTGAGAATCAGAGTGCTCAGAATTTGGACGAAGGGGTTACCAATTCTAAGGTTTCTCTTCAGTCTAACACAGAAGTTATATCAGCCGGCTGGTCTCTATCGGCCCGTTGAGTTCAATGAATATTTTCGTCTGGAACGCTCGAGGACTTGGTAGCTCCCGGGCGTTCAATGCTCTGCATTCCCATAAGCAGGAGGTAAGTCCGGATTTAATTTTTTTATGTGAAACTAAGTGTGATCAATCTAAAATGGAGAGGTGGCGTGTTAATTTGGGTTTCAGTGGGAAGCTTGTGGTGAATAGCATTGGCAGGTCTGGGGGTTTATGTCTGCTTTGGTTGGATTGTGTCGATGTAGACCTCCTCACTTACTCCCAAGAACACATTGATGTGAAGATCAAGGATAAGAATGCTACTGTGTGGAGATTTAGAGGGTTTTATGGCCACCCGGAGCAAGCTCAAAGAAAGCATTCTTGGACACTTTTAAGAAGTTTGGCAGGTATGTACGATCTCCCTTGGTTATGTATGGGAAACTTTAATGCAAGTTTGTGTGATGATGAGAAGCTTGGTGGGGTTAACAAGAATTGGAGGTCTATGGCTGATTTTAGGGAGGCCTTGGAAGAAAGCAATTTAGAAGATATGGGTTTCATCGATCCTAAATTTACTTGGAGCAATAAGAGGGATGATAATGCTTCTGTGATGGAAATATTGGATAGAGGTTTGTGTAGTAGAAGTTGGAGAAATCTCTTTCCGAATTCTGTTATTAAGCACCTGGACTTCTGGTCTTCAGATCACAGGCCTCTGTTTCTTAATTGTGAAACGCTTCCAGTGTCTTGTGGTAATGGTCGGAGATTCTTCTTTGAGGAATGTTGGATTAATGATGATACCTGTAAAGAAATTGTAGCTTCGGCATGGAGAAGTAATTTCAGCAATAATGGGGTCGTTAATGTTTTATGGAAAATTGATAAAAGTGGCAATCAGCTGAATCGGTGGAACAGGGAGAAAAGAAGAGAATTGAGGTATAATCTTAATCAGACAAGAGAGGCTCTAAGGGAAGTGAATAGAGCTGATAAACCAGCATCTTGGAGAATTGTGAATAGGTTGGAATCCCAATAAAATGAGGTTCTTGAAACTGAAGAAAGGTATTGGCGACAAAGGGCCAAGATAGATTGGATTCAAGGTGGAGATAGAAACACTTGTTTCTTCCATTCGAAGAAGTCGGCCAAAAAAAGCAGAAACAGAATCAGGGGCTTTTTTGATGAGGGGGGCACCTGGAGAGTTTCAAAAGTCGAAATACAAAATATTGCTGGTATGTATTTCTCTAAGTTGTTTACTTCTAGTAACCCCTTTACTGACGATGTGAGTAAAGTGGTGGAGATTCTTCAACCAAGACTTACCAATCAGCTTGCTCGGTTCTTGAATACTCCATTTTCTACCGAAGAGGTTCGTCTGGCTATTTTTGATATGAAACCCATGAAGGCTCCGGGTTGTGATGGGTTACCTGTAGTCTTTTATCAGAAGTTCTGGGATGTGGTGGGTCTGAGTGTTACGGCCTGCCTGGGAGTTCTGAATGACGGGGACTCGGTGGCTGGAATGAACAATATGGTAATATCTCTGATCCCTAAAACTAAAAATCCTACTAATGTTTCTGATTATAGACCAATAAGCTTGTGTAATGTTATATATAAGATTATAGCAAAAACTATTACGAATAGATTCAAGCATGTTTTGAGTGGTGTTATCTCCGAAACTCAATGTGCTTTTGTCCCAGGTAGACTTATTTCGGATAACACCATTGTGGGGTTTGAGTGTTTACATAGGCTTAAGAGGAGAAGAAGAAAAAAGGGTTCAATGGCCATTAAACTTAATATGTCTAAGGCTTTTGATAGAGTGGAGTGGGTGTGTCTGAAAAATATGATGCTTCAACTGGGTTTCCCAGAGAAATGGACTAATTTAATTATGAATTGTGTGACATCGATGTCGTATTCCATTATGATAAATGGCGAAGTCTCAGGGAGTATCAAGCCTTCCAGAGGGTTAAGACAGGGTGATCCCCTCTCGCCTTTCTTGTTCTTAATTTATGCGGAAGGCCTCTCCTCATTGATTCAAAAGGAGCAAGATGATGGAAAGCTGTCAGGGTTTCAGTGTAGTAGAGGAGGCCTAACTATTTCTCACCTATTCTTTGTGGACGATAGCCTTCTGTTTACTAAGGCGAATGAGGAAAACTGTGCTTCAGTTAATAATATTCTTTATAGTTATGGAAAAGCTTCGGGGCAGGTTATTAACCTCAACAAGTCGGCAGTCTGTGTAAGCCCTTCTATGTCAGCTGAGGAAGGTGAAAAAATTGCTGCATTGATTGGAGTTAATCTCGTATTTTGTCATAAAAAGTATTTAGGCCTTCCTTGTTTTACTGGTAGAAGTAAGAGGAAGCTTTTTGCTGAGATATTTGACCTTGTGTGGGGGAAAATCAAAGGTTGGGGTGAAAAGCTCCTCTCAATTGGCGGAAAGGAGATTCTTATTAAAGCAGTGGTTCAAGCATTCCCTACCTATGCTATGACCTTATTTCGGCTTCCTAAAGGTTTAATTCTTGAGATTCATAGGCTCTGTGCTTGATTCTGGTGGGGTAGTAATAACCAGAGGAAAATGCACTGGTGTACTTGGGAGCATTTGTGTAAGCCTAGGAGTGATGGTGGCCTTGGCTTTCGTAATTTGGAATCATCTAATCGAGCTCTACTGGCTAAGCAAGGATGGAGGATCCTGAAAAATCCTGAATTTTTGGCGTCAAGGATTCTCAAAGGCTGTTATTTTCAGAACTGCAGCTTCTTGGAAGCAAAAAAGAAATCATCTGCTTCTTATGTGTGGGGCAGCCTGTTATGGGGTAGAGACTTGTTGGCTAAAGGGCTGAGTTGGAGAGTTGGGGATGGTAGAGATATCAAAATATATAGTGATAGGTGGATTCCCAGACCTTATGAGTTTAAGATCCTTTCTCCTCCTAATTTAGGCAGAAATGCAACAGTTGCTAGACTCATTTCTCCTTCAGGTGGTTGGAATATTGAGTTAATTAAAACTAGCTTCTTCCCGGATGATGTGAAGTCGATCATTCAAACCCCAATTGCTTCGGGGAACAGCCCTGATTCTTTGTTCTGGAGTTACGAGGCTAGTGGGAGGTTTATAGTTGGCAGTGGTTATTTTTTGGATCGTAGTCTTAGTGTGAGTTCTGGTAACTCAAATCCTTGCCCCCTTAGAGTTTGGTGGAAGTCCTTTTGGAAGCTGAATATCCCTCTGAAGATTAAAATTTTTCGTTGGAGAGCTAGCTTTGATTGGATCCCGACTAGGTATAACATTACTCGTCGTGGGATATTGACGGATGGGAACTGTATTGTTTGCAATACTTCTCTGGAAACAACAATGCATGCCTTGTGGGATTGTAAGAAGTTGAAGCTTATTCGAAATGAGTGGTCTTATCTAAAGGCTGTCTCTACAGGTAACCATGCTAGTTTTTTGGATTTAATAATCCATTGGTTCCCAATGGTGAATGAGGAGGATAAAATGTTGTTTTGTGTTTTAGTTTGGAAGATTTGGGGTTGTCGTAATGCCCTTCTTCATAACTTTTCTTATACTGATATTTCTGAGGTTTTTTGTTGGAGTCAGAATTTTTTGTTTGAGTTTAGCAGTACTGTCCAGGTCAATAATCAGAAGGTTTATACTGCTCCTCACCTCTGTTTGTATTGGATCTCGCCTAATGTGGGCTAGTTTAAAATGAATTGTGCTGCTGCTTTTGACAGACAAAATGATAGTACTGGTATTGGTATTGTGGTTAGAGATGCTGATGGGGAGGTTCTTGCGGGCTGCTCTCAAAGGATGGATACCAACATGTCTATTAGAGCTGCTAATTTGTTAGCAATTCAAAGGGGGATTCAGTTTGGGGTGGACTGTGGTTTTCTTCTCTCTGTTATTGAGCTGGACGATGCTGAGTTGATTGATTGGATCAATAGTGGCTCTCATTTAGATTCTGAATTTGGGGCAATTCTTATGGAGATTAAAAACATTACTGATGATCCTCATGGTTAGCTTTTCCGCTTTGTCACTAAGCCTGCTAATAAGGCTGCTCAAGGCCTTTCAAAGAATGCGCTTGGTATCACTGAAGATACCTTCTGGCTGGAAGAATTTCCTATATGTATTGCTAGAGTCATTGACTCTGAAAAGCCTGGTTAGGCTGTTTGTTCCTTGTTTCTTGTTATATATATATATAAAAATTATCCTTTTTATATTTTTTGAATTAAATTATTAAAAAAAAATTATCTCTCATAAATCATTAGATTAATTATTATATATTAAATACTCTCTCCTAAATTTTTAATTACTATATTAAATTCTCTCTCATCCAATACTTATCTTTAATTTTTAATCTCCATTATTTCTCAAGAAAGACTAACAGTTGTAGGGGGTCGGTCTACAATCGAAGTGGATCAGGTCGTGCTTTGCTAGGCCCAATGCAACTTGGTTTTATCCGTCAATATGTTGTTGTCGCTAGCTTAATAATCCTGCAAAACAATTTGGTCGATCGACCTAATATAGATATCTTCTATGTTGAACTTGCAAAAAGAACAAGAACAGAAAAATGAAGATAAAACGAAATAAAGGAAGGCGAGGTTAGATTTTTAGCCTTAGGTATGCTTGGACTGAGCAACAGTTTGTAATGATAGTAAAAGTCAGATTCCGGTGGCCGGGATTCCTTAGTGCAGAATTTTAGTACGCTTTTGTAAGCTTTTTTCAATCTCCCCAGGCAGTGTAAAATTCTTTGCTATTTATAAGAGACTCCAAGTTACCGTTTGAACCAGATAAATCATATCATGATATGATTGTGGACGAGATTTTTGGAGATATTCTCTCCCCTAGTATCTCGTTTACTGGGCATTTACTTCAACTGCTGGCTGACTTGGTCTTCAAACGACCAAGTCATGCTGCTGCCTTTCTTGTTGGGCTACTCAAATTGGGCCCAAGTGAGATGAGCCTGGGCTTTGCATTTTGGGCCCATGGGCCATTTTTGGCTACCACAACAGTTAAGGAAAAAAGAAAAAAAAAAAAAACCTCAAAAAATAAGTATTTTTTTAAATTGAAATATAAAAATGCTTTTTGTTATTCTTGTGGGTATGTGATTGCCTAAAAAACTTTAATTCTTTTATTAGTCTTAGAAATTCTAAGTATAATCGAATCTAATTGAAACAATTCAAGCTTTCATATGTATATATATATATTGGAAAATTGACTTTTTATTATATATATTACTGTTAGTAAAAAACTAAAATATTTATAATATATTTTTTCTTTAACTATTAATCAGAGATTGATAGAAAGTACGAAAATATGATTTTTTTTTTGAAAAATGAAGAGAGATTAATTAGGAGAGAGTGTTTAATATGGTAATAACAGATTTAAGAAAGAAAATTTAATACGTAATATTTAATCTAATGATTTAGGAGAGAAATTTTTTTTTTTTAATAATTTAATTAGTTTGGAGTGTCTTTAAATTTTTTTATCTTGTTTAGTAATTTTAATTTAGATTAAAAGTGTCATTAATAAATAAATAATAAAAAAAAAACTAAATTGGAGTGTGAATAGATAATTTGTGGATTGTAAGGAGAAGCTCTCTAAACAAAATTTCAGCTTCCCAATTTTTTCAAAAGCTCTTTTGGTAGAAGCATGTTGGGCTTGGCTTTTAAGTAAAAGAGCTTCCAAGCTTCATAAGCTCTTATGGGAAATCATCCAAACAGGCTCTATTGCCACTTTTGGACATCAAAACCAAAAGAGCTTTTAAGCTCTCCAAAAGCCTAGCCAAACAGGCCAACAAAACCTTATCAACTTAGCTGGTAATCATTTTCCAACAACCTTTCAAGTTGAACTACAAAAACTTTGAACAATATTTAAAAATGATCAAATTCATAGTTACTAACCACTATAACTTTAATTGTTAAAGAGAAAAAACTATAACTAACCATAGGAAATATTAAACTTTTGTTACTAACCACTTTTACAACTTTAATTGTTAATAACTACTTTTTAAAAAAATTTCAGTGTATGTCTATAAATTACAAGAGTACCTCTGAAATTAGTTTTTTTTTTTAAAAAAAAACCTCAAACTTGAAATCATGGTTAAAAACTTGAATGTTGAAACTTGAAATCATGACTAAAATGAAATTTGAAACTTGAAATCATGCCTAAAATGAAATATGTGAAACTTAAAAACATGCTTAAAATGGAATATGTGAAACTTGATGTCTTCTTCACCAATTCTCTCTCTCTCTCTCTCTCTCTCTCTCTCTCTCTCTCTCTCTCTCTCCGATCTGCTTCTCGCCAGCGTGATGGAGGGTAGCCAAGCGACGGCGAGCGCCGAGCGACAGCGCCTTACGTTGTTGGCTTCGTGAAGCGACAACGCTTGCGAAGCCAAGAGAAAGAAGAGAGAGAGTTGATTAGGGGGTTTTTTTAATATGCGGGCTTTCCTATAATTTCTCAAAAAAGTGGTTATAAACAAATAAAATTTCGTTTGTGGTTAAAAACAAATTTCCTATAATATATGTGGTCAGTTTTGACAATTTTCACTTATTATTATAAAAAGTTCATAAATATAGTACACCTTCAACTAATTTAGAATTTTCCATAAAACACAATAGTTTCATCTGAAACAACAGTAGTACATTCCACCTCCTCTACCAAAAACTAACTTCTATTTAACCTCAACATTTTCCATTTGTGACTTAATTTCCTTTTCTTTTCATCATTCACTACACATCTAAAAACTCAATTGCAAGCATTTATCTAAAATTAAAACACTTGAAAGCAACATTAACAATCCAAACAGCATCAAAATTTTGAAGCTTTAATCTATTCCTGAGTCAATACACAAAAGTCACTAGTATAATAACAAAAAGCTTTGAAATTTGACAATTGAAAGAGCAAAAGAATGCATGTAGACGGAGAGTGCACTGACCGTTGAAGTGGGGTTGGCGGGAAAAATTATCAGCGGTGGAGATCGAAGGCGGTTTGAGCGGGTAAAGAAGCAAGAACAACGTATAATCACCCCATTGGATTGGATTTTGTTGGATAAAACAATTGATTTTTCCTTTTTTTTTTTTTTTTTTTTTTTTTTTTTTTGAATAATATGTGGACATAATAAGACAACAGCCTTTTGATTATGTAAATGACTTTGGTTTCTCAATAAATAACACTTCTGCCACTGCTTTTTTTTTTTTTTTTTCCCTTTCATCTTAAGCAAATTATTATTATTATCATTATTTTCTTTCTCTCTTTTTGGGTAGGCTGTAGGGGTGTGTGAAGGACCTAATTCATCGGATTTGCATAATTCAAGATCCGATCCGATTGGATCGAATATATTACAATATGATCTGATCTAATCTTAAAACGAAATCTGATTCAATTATAAAATACTTAAATCCGATTCGATTCAATCCGATCTAATGAATTGGATTCATATGAAGCAATTTCGAAATTAACAAACTCAAATTATCAATTCATACGGGAGAGCATGAATATGTATGAGATCTCTTTGTTGGCAATCCTCTATCCTCCTCCGAACCCTTCACAAATATTAACAAACTAATAATTAACATAAAAACAATACATTTAAAGTTCAAAAATTCTAACAAATTATAAACATTAAACATAAGTTTCAAATACAAACATAATAAAATCATCAAAGATTTTAAAATAAAAATATAATCATTTGTCATAACAAAATATAATAGAGCTCAAAATTTGCTCAATGTTCATCTATATAAGACAAAATATATTATAAATTATGCCTTATATTTCGATAGATTTTCACAAGGAAAATCCAAAAATTGATATGATCCGATGGATTATAGAATTTAGGATCTAATCCGATATAATCATGTCTTGAAATACAATCTCATCTAATAGATCATACACGCCCTTATTGATGGGTTGGGTTGCTTTTAATATAATTTCAACTGGGCATTTGTAGCCAATTGTTGGGCCCAAATATTTTTGATGGGCCTTGAAATATAGACATTTGATTTGATACGGTTGGTATTGGAAAAAAACAAAGGTCATGTCTTCATGAGTTCGTTAATATACATTATTGTATAGTTACTAGGTTAATTTTTAGTTTTTAGATTTTAATTCAAGGGTGCATAAAAATTAAAAAAAAAAAAAAAAAAAACTCTCTTTCACATAAGTGTTCATTAATATTACAGTTCTTATATCATAGCTAAACTTTTATTTTAATATTTCCATATTTTTTTTTAAAAATTTAATTTATACAAATAATCGATATTATATATATATATTAAGTATTACATAAATTTGAGGTTTTTTTTTGGGAGGGAATGACTCGAACCCGTAACCTCGTGTTATAGGTGTGATGGGTATATCACCAGACCAACCTCATGTTGTCAATAAAAGTATATATATGTGGATGGGGGATGATCGGATGTGAGAATAAATCTTATAAGAAAAAAACAAAATTGTGGATATTTTACTATTTTATGATTAGAACCTTATTATCAATCTTAGGCAGTATTCATGGCTTTGAGTTAGAGAGATGTTAAAGGGATAATTTTGGAACAAAGGAAGTGTCTTTATATATATGGGTGTACCGTTGTGGGAGGTTAACCCGGCTTTAGTCGGGTAAACTTTTGGAAAAAAAAAAAAAAAACAAAGTTTATAATTAATTTAATACTATTTTAATTAATCAACAAGCAATATCAGAGTTAGAGTATTAGTACAGTTAGAGTTGTATCACGATTTCCTTCTTTTTATGGACGATCACATCAACATCTATTCTAATTCTATTTCTATTTTCTCTTTCACCGGTGCCATCTCTCTCTCTCTCTCTCTCTCTCTCTCTCTCTCTCTCTCATAAGTCTCAAATCTCCCTCTCTTTCAATTAATAATTCAATTAGTCACTTCTCTAAATTGTCATCTCAATTACAAAATTAAATATACAAATATATTCATCTTCATCTTAACTAATTAACAAGTTTGTTATTTGTTAACGGTGAATTTTGGATTGCCACGCGTCTAACAATGATATCAAATTTAATGAAAAAGAGAATGTAAATCAATGCATGCAAGACACAATTTTTACGTGGAAAACCCTTGGAAGGGAAAAAACCACAGTGGCCTTGAGGGCAGAAAGATAATACTATGAATCGTTGTAGGGTTACACACTTAGATCTCTCATACAATTACTCTCTTCTCTCTCTCTCTCTCACGATTTTCGAACCCCTTCTTTGTAGAATACATGGTTCTATTTATATTGGGCTAGCTAGGGTTTCTCCTTGCCTATGCCGTGTTGGTGGTGGAGTCCCCACTTTGATTTGCGTTAGGAATCTGGTGTGGTGAACTGATTAGGACTTGTTTCCTGTTTGGACTTCTCCAGGAGGAGATAAGTTATGTTCTCTTTGGATTGTAACACCTCTTTGGGCCTTGTATCTAGATGAATCCTTGATGTAGGAGGTATACTGAAATAAGGTTACCTTTCCTGTATTTGGCCGAGTAAGGATATTTGGCGAACGCGATTCTTTTCCTTAGGCAGGGTTGTTTTTAGCAAGCATGCTTATGATCTTTGCTGACTTTGGTGATGTGGCTAGATGTACCAAACAGTCAACGTTTCTTTCGTTGACTGGTCAAAGGATGACGTGGTAATGTCCTTCATTCATGTTTCCTATTTATTTGCTGACGTATCTTCCAACCAAATATATACATACAACAATACCCCTATAAATACTTCAAGCCAATCGAGTAACTTGGTCTTTCAATTTTTGTTTCGGCGAGCTGTATTTATATTCATACTTGGCTTCTGCTTTTCTTGAGCAGATTCGTTGAAGATTTTCTCTTTCTTATTTTTTATCCACGTGCTGGTTTTAATGCTCGATGCTTCCATGAAAAGCTTTCATTTTCAACCACAAGATTTCAAAAGATTGTACTTGATTGGACGTGGTGAAACGACGCTCTGACTGCTGGGTGCTCCCTATGATGCCACGTGTCCGTCGATTGATGGGTAGCTTTGTCACCACCTTGCTCACAGGCGGTTTATTTTATCATCGTCACTTGTTTCACTTTTAAATTTTGAATTTTTCCTCTTTTTTAAGTGAAACCGTTCCACTGCTACTCTATTTTTTCTGCAAAAACCATTCCTTTTTCTTTTCTCCCATTTAGAAATGAAAATCATTCCTCTTCTTTTGATTGTTAGACGATTCCAAAGACCTGGCACGCCTTCATTCTCAGAGATTTTCTGATGAGTTTCCATGGATCCCTTTTAACATTCTTTGCTTTTTACCCAAATGATGCGGGCTTTAGAACTTAGTGATAAAAACACTGCGGATAAAATTGAATTGTTGATATGAAATTTTGATCCAAGTTTTCCCATTTCACTCTCTTTTTATATTTCTTCAGTTCTTGAAACTACTGCGCCTGACATTTCTCATTCTTCATCTTTTGGTAGCGACTCTTCAAAAATGGCAAGGTCTTCGAAACCCAGCGGTAGTAGGCGAAGGGCTCCCAGGGTTTCTAGAGAGTCTCTACTGGGTGCTTAGATGATAACTGATTCGGATGTTGAAGACCACTAACTCGATAGATTACACTTTTCCTTTGATCGTCCAAGTGTGTTTGATAGCGAGGTGAACGTGGTTGGCGAACAGGAGCTTCGAAAGTACATAAGGAGATTTGATATTCCTGACTTCGTTAATTTGATACCTTCAAGCGAGCGGGCTGTGTGGAACCCCTGTAAAATTCTGTTGCGATTTATGGGTCAATGTTGGGTTGTGGGATCATTCTCCCCCTTCAACCATTTATAGCCAGGTTCTTAGCTGATGCCAAGCTTGCTCCTGCTCAACTTGCTGCGAATAGTTATAGGATTTTGATGTACTTGTGTCTGATGTGGAAGACGATGGGTTACGGGCCAACCACTCCTCACGAGATTTATCATTTTTATACTTTAAGGCAGTCTAGCCATGGTGGCACTTATTTTCTCCTCTCTTCTACCGTGGAGAACTAGATCCCTGAGGGTGTGAAGGATCCAAGGCAGGTGGAGATTTTAGATGACGATAAGAAAAATGGCTTTATTTGGGGGTTTCCCACTTCGAATAAGAGGTGGAAAAATAACTGGTTTTTTGTGAATGGCGAGTGGGGAAGAGATGTGCCTATGGATATTCATCATAATCTTTTGGTAAGGAGGTTTCCAAGACACTTCACGTCCCTTGAGTCTTGGTCGAAAACACTCCCCGTTTTGACGGACGATGAGATTTCTCGCCTCGCGGAGGCTGCTGTTACTAAGTTGGTTGAGAGAGGTCGGCTATTCCTTTTGGATAAGGAGAAAATGATTGCTCGGTGGCTCTTTCTGCGTTTGTCTGCCAGGCGTCACTACCGTAAGTTTCTTCATGACTGTTTTTAGTGTGGATTTCCTGTTGGTTTGCATTTTGTAATGCCTTGTTTTGCTTTGTAGTGAGTGATTTTGACATAGTTTGCGATGAGCAAGCCCGGGCAGTGAAGAATTTTGAAGCCACTAGCCAAAGGCAAGCTGCTGAACTAGCTGAGAGGGAATTGCTGACTCAGATGGTGAAGACTCTCAAGATATTAAGGGCGTCGGCGATGGCCCTGAGCAGAATGTGGTTTTGATCAGCATCATCAGATCCAGGAGGTTGTCGTGAGGCATGCTTCTAGCTAGAAAGGAAAAGAAAAGGTTAGGACTTTGGGGGCAAGTGATGTCCCTATTTTTGATGCCAATGTTCCCGACACGCTCGAGGATCCTGTGAGTGATCTATACCCTAGAGTTGGTCGGGGGAAACTTTAGGCTAAAAGCACTCCTGATCACGTTGCTCGCCCAACAAAGCAAGCTTCAAGGGTGGTACAATATGTGATTTCATCGGATGAGGAAGGCAACGGTGAGCTTGTGCTCGCTGAGGCCACCCCGACTGAAGGCATTGGCTCGGGGGTTCCTATTGAGGGGGAACAAATTACAGATCTAACTCCCCATTCGGAGAATGTTGGCGAGCCAGGTGCCTCTTTTTCTGCTCTACCTGATTCGCCCGCTCTTTCGGTAAGTGTTGGTGAGTAGAATGCCGTTGCTCCAGCTGACCTACCTGGACCACCTGTTCCTGCTGTGGATCCAGAGGGTGCACGTGAAGAACCCCCTACTACTTCAGCTGGAACCGGTGAAACAACCAGTTTTGTTTCTTTTTCAGATTTCTCTTCTACTGAAATCCTGTCGCATCTGATCAACAATGATGTGTATATTGGGAAAGATTGGCTGCACGTGAAGGATAAATCATGTAATAAGAAGATGAAATTCTTTTTTAATTGTCATTCATTAGTAAGTTTTTGACTTCTTTACCGGCCATTTATGCTTTCGTTCCCTAAGTTGTTTTTTCCTTTTTGTTTAGATGATATCCAAGATGGCTAATAATTATAGGTGTGGGAATGCAGTTTCTGTAGAGAATAAGCCTCTACTATAGGGAAAAACGTTTGTATGTGGCGAAAGCGAGACTAAAAAGAAGTTTAGTATATTTTAAATTTTTTCCATATTTGAACCTTAACCCTTTAATTAATTAAACATATACTACTAAAGATATCATACCTTTGTCGCAAGATCCGATTGACGTTGTGTCGATGGTAATCCGTAAGATCTTCCAATCCAATCACGAACGTGAATCACCTAGGAGCGTGGTCTCCCTTCTCTTTGAATTGTGTACCTGAGAATGGGTATCAAAAACTTTTTCTGTTTTTCGTTAGTCACAATAAATTCCAAAAGATTATAAAGAATATCCCGGTCACTTTTGAATTCACAATCGTTAGATTGAAACTCGCGTGAACCTTATTCAAAATTGTGCACAAAACCTTTTGGTGATAAAGTTACTAGTGCACTATTGAAATAAGAACAATCTCTTCTCTCAATCTCTCTTGGCCGAATTCTCTCACTAGTCTAAGAGATGGATTTTATTTTTTTCTCTCTAGCAAAAGAAAATAATTCTCAATTGTAAAAACCTAGAGGTGGCCGAATTCTATCCCTTTCAATATATAGGGACCGAATTTTTTGCCTAACAAAAAACTAGGGTTGCTGAATTCCCTCTTGTGTAAACAAGGTGGTCACCAAAATCCTTTTCCAAAAAGGATTTGTGTTTCCACAAAAGACTTCTATCAATGTTCTTAGAATTCAAACCCTAATCCAACTCTTTAATGTATTTGTGACTATATAAAAGACTTCCTAATTTGACTAGATAAATAAATCCCTTATTTATCTACTTATCAAATATAGTCTTTTATATTTAATATACTACTACTAGTAGTATAATACTAGGAAACATATTTCCTAATCAGAAAAAGATTTTGATTCTTAATTAAATAATTAATTAATATATTAATTAATTTCCATTTAATTAAATAATAAAATAAACAATATAATAGGCTAATAAAATCAACCTTGCCGCCCATGACCAATACATGAGCCATTTATTGTTTTTCTTATTTTATTTAATCCATTTGGACTTTAACAAAAAGCCCACGTGTGAACTAGACCTATTCTTACTAAAAGAAACAAGCCCACATGCCTTTCATTAATATATTAATATAATTAAACAGCCCATTAAATAAATAATGTGCAAATTATATTCTTAATATATTAAATACAATTCTAGATGGACCCATAAATAGTCTGGTAGAATATATCAAGTGATTCATGCAAGTCTGTGTGGATTGGGGATCTTGGCGGGCCTATCTAAATTTAAGCTCCAATAGACATAACCCAATCACCATCAACAAATGATTCACTTAGGTTCAATCTATTAATTTTAGTTCATTCTACTAAAGAACTAAAATTGCACTCTTAAATAAAGATGGAATAAGTAAATGATTCTCATTCATACCCTAGACAATCTTATAGGAGATAGTGAATCCTCGTGAAGAATATCAGTAATTGCCAAGAGCTCATAGACCGTCTATAGCTCTCCAAGTTATCATATTTACTCATATAACCACAGTTTGAACTTGGATATATATTATGACTTGTCCAGAAGTCATCTTTCAATAGTCACTATTGAAAACTCAACGTTAAGATTTAATATCCAAAACCTCAAAACATCCATATGATGATATTCTACTCACATTTAATAAATAGAGTCACGATGTCCATATCTATAAATGAAGTCCTCTATTGATTAACAAATGAATACCATCAAACTATCGGGGATAGACTATGCTATATAATCGCACTCATTGATAGCTCAAATGATAACACTTGTAACCATAAGTCCATCATTTATCTCAGGATTAAGATAGACTCTCCGATTGTCTTGATAATGAAAACACTTTTATCTATTGACGGTTATAAAAAAAAGTATTTCATTGTGATCCAGTTCAATGCACCCAGTGCACTAGATTCTTTTACTCGAAGACCTTTCGATGATTTTAAACTCATCATAACACATTTGATCCCACTCAAATGCTAGTAAAAGAATTCTACAACTTTAACAAGATAAAGGTGCCCAACCTTTAACTTAAGTTTTGAACGTTATTCAAGACTAAATAAAGAATTGTGTCTACCTCATACATATCCAGATGTACGAACAATTCTTCTTTTCTCATAGTCTTTTGATCTTATGATTATTTATTTTGACAATTATAATTATAAATGCTATAAGATTTTGTTAAAAACGGAAATCACTTTATTAATATGATAAGATTGTCAAGTACAATATTACACTCATGCTATTGAGCATAATCCTAACATCTACGAGACCAGGTTTCACATTCAATGGTCAATAAACTCTCTGCTGAGGAATCTTATGCTCAGCAACTTGTCTAGTTAAGGGAGTCCACTGATGGGTTTTTGGCTGCCAAAACTAGCAGCTGAAGAGAAGTTATTTGTGGCCGAAGAGGAGATTAAGGCCTTAAAAGAATAGCTATCCGCCAGTCAGGACTCACTTGCGGCAGAGAGGTTAGCCGAGGAAGCCAAGGGGAAAGCTGAGCGAGAATCGAATGATCTATGCAATCAGCAGGCTTCTAGGGATGCTGCCATTTTTGGGGATTTGAAGGCTGAACTGGAGGTCCAAGCTATGGATCGGTTCAAAAGGTCTCTTGCTTATGATGCACTTTTCCTACTTGAATTTGAGCGCGGAATGTGACAGTCAAATAAGTTTTTCATAATGAAGGACCATTCAAATGAGAAGGCTCTGAAGTGTTTTGACAAGTCTCTCCAATTGCATACGGACAGTACAGTAGGTTCGATAAAAAGTCAGATAAAAAGGTGGAAGGCCCACTGCCATTATATGAGAACCGAACCTCATCCGATGCACTTTGAAGTCCCTACGAAACTTGCGTTCAATATCTATTATTCTAGAAAAAATGGAGTCTTACCAGCACCTACAATGAACCCAATTTAGGTCCTGTCTCTGGTCGGGATTACGGGCCCTTCATGTCAACGGATGATGAAGAGATAGTTTGGTAATCTAAGGACGAGATTGATGATGAGGAGGACAGCGGGGGTTCTCTGGCTGATGCTTGATTCTTTATAACTATCCCTATTGTAATTTTATTCATCCTTGTAAATGTGAATTCACTCCTTATTTATATGATATGCTTCTTTTCTTTTTGCTCGATTGTTGTGATTTGCCTCCTATTTCAGGCTTGAAATCTTTTTATTATTCAGCTACCGTTGCTGAGTTTTTGGTTTAAAGCTTTTTATTATTTAGCTACCATTGCTAAGTTTTTGGTTTAGTAAGTGTTTGTCAAGACGTATCCGACCATACACCAAGTTTTTGAGCATACTGTTGGGACGTCTCCCGCTTTTGCTTACTTTATGGGTTGCTAGTTTGTTTCGACCCCCATCGCTTCTTTCGGGATGTATTTTTAAGCGTTGCTTGTCTAATGCTTCGTATGCATTTCGAGGGGTCATGCTTTGCTAACGGTGGCGAGCACTATTTAGTCTTATAGTATCTTTCCTAGCTCTGACATAATTTCGTGAGGGCATAAACTTTAGTAATAAATTATTCTTTATTGAATATTTCCTGCAATCTCTAAATATTTAAAAAGAAAAAATACTGAAAGGGAAATTCTAAAAAAGAAAGACAAAAACAAATTTTAAGGAAAGGAATAAATCAAGGGTAGTAAATCTTCAGGTATTATGCGTTGCATGGTCGTGAGAGCTCGCTGGCTTTTCTTCGAGCGATGCAATATGCTTCATGCCTAGCTATGCCTGTAATGTGATATGGCCCTTCCCATTTATCCATGAGCGACCCTGCAACTTTGTCTTTAGTTCCTAGGGCCACTCTTTTTAGCACTAGGTCGCCGAGTGCGAACCTCCTGACCTGCACATGTAAATTGTAATACCTGTCTGCCCTTTGTTGATAGATGGCATTCCTAATTTGGGCGTGTTCCCTTCTTTCCTCTAGCTCATACAAACTGTATTTCAGCATGTCAATGTTGAGTTCTAGTTGAAAAAGTTGTACTCTTGATGAGGAGAATGCTGTTTCTATTGGGATAACAGTTTCAGCTCCGAAAGCCATGGAATAAGGTGTCTCACTTGTTGAACTCCTTTTTGTGGTTCAATATGCCTATAGCACATGTGGTAACTTCTCTGCCCAATTTCCTTTCTTAACAGCGAGCTTGGCTTTTAAGTTGTGCTTAATAATCTTGTTCACAGTTTCAGTTTGTCTATTTGTCTGCGGATGAGCCGGAGATGCATATAAGTTGTTGATCCCATATTTTTTGCTCAACTCCTTGAATTTTTTGTTGTCGAACTGTGTTCCATTGTCTGTAATGATGGAATTTGGTATCCCGAATCTGTACAAGATGTTCTTCTTCACAAAGCTGGTAGTATTTGCTTCTATTATGCACACCAGTGGTTCGACTTCTACCCATTTTGTAAAGTAGTCCACAGCCATAATGACGTATTTTGCTCCTTTGGTCACTGAGGGCATTGGGCTGATCAAGTTGATTCCCCATATGGCGAATGGCCAAGGGGAGGTGATACTTTGCAAGCGTTCAGACGGCTGGCGAGTGTTGTTTGCAACTTTCTAACATGTTTCATACCTTGTCGCTATTCTTTTTGCATCAACGAACAACATTGGCCAATAGAATCCCTACCTTAATGCTTTGTGGGCTAAGCTGATACCTCCAATATGATTCCCACAGCTTCCACTATATATGTCTTTTAGAATTACTTCAGCTTCTTCAGGTCCAACACACCTCTACAATACTTTTGAATAACCTCTTCTGTACAGTTCGCCACTGAGAACTGAATATCTTGTGGCTTTGTATTTCAGCCGTTTAGATTCTAACGGGTCACTTGGGATGGTGTCATTGATGAGATACTCTCTTATTGGTGTCATCCAGTTGTCTAGCTCACTTATGATTACTTCGACCCCGATCTGTCTAATTATACTTGGTTGGAGTAGATGAGCCATAGGGACGGTTCGGGGCCAGATATTAACCGTGGTTGAGGCTAGTTTGTCTAGAGCATCGGCCTGCTCATTCTTTTCTCTTGAGATCTACACGATCTTGAATTCTTTAAACCGCCCTAGCAATCCTTTCGTTAATTTCAAATAGGCGATCATGCTTTCATCTCTTGCCTGGTACTAATCCAGCACTTGGTTAATAATGACTTGGGAATCGCTGAAAATTTCTACCTCATCGGCTTCTAAAGTTGTGCATACACTTAACCCTGATATTAGTGCTTTGTACTCAGCCTGATTGTTGGTAGCTTTAAAATTAAAACGCAAGGAATATTCTATTGAATCTCCTTTCGGGGTTGAAACCACTACCCCTGCCCCCCCATGCCGTGCGTATTTGATGAGCCATCGACGTGAAACTGCCATCGAAAATTTTTCTTCGCCTGTTCTGCCATCATCAATGTTCGGTTCAGTGAATTCTGCCACAAAGTCCGCTACTGCTTGGCCCTTAACTGATGTTCTTGGGAGGTATTCCATGTCGAATTCACTCATCTCGATTGCCCATTTTGTTAGCCTACCAGACACTTCAGGTTTCTGTAAAATTTGTTAGGATTATGCTCAATAGCAAGAGTGTAATATTGTAATTAACAATCTTTTTCATATTAATAAAGTGATTTCTGGTTTAAACAAATCTTATAACATTTATAGTTTAATATTATAATTGTCAAAGTAAATAATCATAAGGTCTAAAGACTATGAGAAAAGAAGAATTGTTCGTATATCTGGATATGTATGTGGTAGACACAATTCTTTAGTTAGTCTTGAATATTGTTCACAACTTAAGTTAAAGGTTGGGCACCTTTATCTTGTTAAAGTTGTAGAATTCTTTTGTTAGCATTTGAGTGGGATCAAATGAGATATGATGAGTCTAAAATCATCGGAGTGTCTTCGAGCAAAAGAATCTAGTGCACTGGGTGCATTGAACTGGATCACAATGAAATACTTTATCTATAACCGTCAGTAGGTAAAAGTCATTTCATTATCAGGACAATCGGAGAGTCTATCTCAATCCTGAGATAAATGATGGACTTATGGTTGCAAGTGATATCATTTGAGTTATCAATGAGTACGATTATATCGCATAGTCTATCCTCGATAGTTTGGTGATATTCATTTGTTAATCGATAGAGGACTTCATTTATAGATATGGACATCGTGGCTCTATTTATTAAATGAGAGTATAATATCATCATATGGATGTTTTGAGGTAATTGGATATTAAATTTCAACGTTGAGTTTTCGATAGTGTCTATTGAAAACATGGCTTCTGGACAAGTCAAAATATCCAAGTTCAAAACGTGGTCATATGAGTAAATATGGTAACTTGGAGAGTTATAGGCGGTCTATGAACTCTTGGCGATTACTGATATTAATCACGAGGATACACTATCTCCAACATGATTGTCTAGGGTATGAATGAGGAACATCTTCCTTTTCTGTCTTTATTTAAGAGTTCAATTTTAGCTCTTTAGTGGAATGAGTTAAAATTAATGGATCGGACCTAAGTGAATCATTTGTTGATTGTGATTAGGTTATGTCTATTGAAGCTTAAATTTAGATAGCCCGCCAAGATCCCTAATCCACACGGACTTGCATGGATCACTTGATATATTCTACCGGACTATTTGTGGGTCCATTTAGAATTGTATTTAATATATTAAGAATATAATTTGCACATTATTTATTTAATGGGCTGTTTAATTATATTAATATATTAATGAAAGACATGTGGACTTGTTTCTTTTATTAAGAATGGGTCTAGTTCACATGTGAGCTTTTTATTAAAGTCCAAATGGATTAAATAAAATAAGAAAACAATATGTAGGCCTAAGTTCTAGTCATGGGCGGCAATGGCTAATTTTTAGCCCATTATATTGTTTTATTTTATTATTTAATTAAATGGAAATTAATTAATATGTTAATTAATTATTTAATTAAAAATCAAATCTTTTTCTGATTAGGAAATATGTTTCCTAGTAGTTTACTACTATTAGTATTATACTAAATATAAAAGATTTTATTTGTTTAGTCAAATTAGGAAGTCTTTTATATAGTCACAAACACACTAAAAAGTTGGATTAGGGTTTGAATATTATATACATGACAAGTTGTATTCAGATTGCTATAAAATATATATAATATATATGGCAACTTAATTATGGCCGAGATATATAATATATATATAAAAGCAAAATACAAGTCAAAGAAAAGTAAAAGTGGCCGATGCACTATATATAAATATATATATATTAGGCGTGCAATTAATTGCACTATATATATATAGATGTATTAGGCGGTGCAGTAATATAGATATATAATGATATATGTTAGGCGGCAATATATATACATATATATTCTTTATATTTATATATATTCTTTATATTTTTGTCAAACCCTAGTTTTTGCAATTGAGAGCTTTTTCTTTTGCTAGAGAAAAATAAGATCCAACTCTAAGACTAGTGAGTGATTCGGCCTAGAGGTTTGTGAGAGAAGAATTGTTCTTGTTTCGATAGTGTACTAGTGATCTTAACATCAAGAGATCTTGTACACACTTTCGAATTAGGTTCACGCGAATTTCAATCTTACGATTGTGAATTCAAAAGTGACCGGAACGTTCTTAGCAACCTATTGGAATTTTTGTGACTAACAGAAATCAGAAAAGTTTGTTTGTCCATTCTCTGGTTTGCAATTCAAAGAAAAAGGGAGACCACGCTCCTAGGTGATTCACGTTCGTGCTAGGATTGAAGATCTTGCGGATTACCATCGACGTAAGTCAATCGGATCACGCGACAAAAGGTATTCTTCTTTTGTTGATTATATATATGTTTAATTAATTAAAGGGTTAAGGTTCATAAAAAGGAAAATTTTTTAAAGTTACTAAATCTATTTTATTTTTAGTCTCGCTTCCGCTGCGTGTACTATACGGTATTTTTCCCTACAAAATTAACTTGAGGGGACAGATTGTGTATACCCCGATCCTGTGTGCTTGAAAATACAGCCTTAGTTTCCTTACTGCTGTCATCAATGCGAGCGCCATCTTCTCGGCTGGTGAATACCTTGTCTCGACAGGTAATAGTGTTTTGCTTATGTAGTACACTGATTTTTGGATTCCTTCTTCTTGTCTTACTAGTACAAAACTAATAGCTGCTTTTATAACAAACAAGTATATGTATAATGTTTCTCCAACAATCAGCTTTGACAGCAGTGGTGCTTGGCCGAGGTACTCGTTCAAGCCATGAAAAGCTCGCTCATAATCTTCATTCCATTTATTTCTTAAGGGCTCTAAAAAATGGTGAACACCTATCTGTTGATTTTGTTATAAACCTACTCAATGATGCTAAACACCCTGTAAGTTTTGGATGTCCTTCAAGGTTTTCAAGGTTTTCGGGAAAACCATATTAGCCAATGCTTGGATTTTATCAGGGTTCACTTCTATCTCTCCTTTGATGCACCTAATATCCAAGGAACTTATTAGATGGTATACCGAACACACATTTTACGGGATTCAGATTCATTCTGAACCTGGTCAACACATCAAAAGTTTCTCACAAATCATCTACATGTCTGTCGATCGTGACACTTTTTGTCAGCATATCGTCGACATATACCTCCATATTCCTTCCTATCTGGCTGGCGAACATTCTATTGACCAATCGTTGATATGTTGCCCCAGCGTTTTTTAAGTCAAATGACGTGACAGTATAACAATACAATCCTTGATCTGTGGTGAATGCTGTTTTGTCTTCATCTGGTTTGTGTATTTTGATCTGGTTATACCCTGAATATGCATCCATGAAACTTAATAGCTTGAGCCTGGCTGTAGCGTCGACCAACTGGTCGATCCTTGGTAGTGGGAAGCTATCTTTGGGGCAGGCCTTGTTCAGATCAGTGAAGTCTACACACATCCTCCACTGATTGTTCTTTTTTTTTTTCATGAGTACGACATTCGTCTCCCATTCAGGATATTTAACTTCTCTGATTGATCCTACTGCGAGTAACTTGGATGCTTCTTCCCTTATAGCTGCGCTTTTTTCTGGAATGAAGCTCCTCTTTTTCTGTGTCACTGGCTTGCACTTATCATCTATGGCCAGATAATGCGAGATCACATTTGTGCTGATTCCTGGCATATCTTCGTGGCTCCAGGCAATGATTCCCTTGTACTCTTTCAACAAGTTTGCTTTATCCATCTTAACATGTTCGACTAACCTTGCTCCAATCTTGACTATTTTGTGAAGTTCCTTTTCATCTAAAATAACAAACTCGGTGGGTTCTTCTTTTTCTCTATCTGCCTTGTCTCTTGGTTCGAGTTCGAAAGTTCATGGATTCTCTTCCTGTGCCTCTTGATTGAGTTCGAATATGCCTAAAGTTTCTACTCCAGTTTTGTCTTTAAAAATTGATAGGTTGGCATGGCAAGCCATTTCCTGTGATCCCTTAAGCACTCCGATTCCGAATTCTGTCGGGAATTTCACCTATAGTGCATGAGTTGATGTGACCACCCGAGCCTTGTTCAGAAATGGTTGGCCGAGTAAGGTATTGTACGGTCAGTTGTAGATGTCAACAACAATAAAATCCAGTAGGATCGTTCTTCGACAAGGTGTTGTTCCAAATCTTACAGGTAGCTTTACGGTTCCCAAGGATCTTACTTCTACACCTCCAAATCCTTTTAATGGTACATGGAAAGGTTCTAAGTCTTTTCTATCCAACCGCAACTAGTCATATACCCTGGTGCTCAAAATGTCGGCTGAGCTTCTATTGTCTATCATTACTCGTAGGACATCCCTATGGGCTATTTGGACTCCCACTATGATTGTATCGTTGGGTTTTACATCAATTCTTTTTGAATCTTCGGTCGTGAAAGTTATCGGGTCGTTTCTTTCCTTTCCCCTCTTAGGGTTTCTCTGTACGGAATTTATTTCCGTATTTCTGCTTTCGTACATTACTTCTCGGACTTTTGACATTCTTTCTCTATTACTTCTACCGGTATGAGGTCCACCAAAGATGGTGTTTATAGCCGCACTTGGGCTGCTTTTTGTCAGGCTTTTTCTTTCTTGCTCGCTTCCTCGGTGGCTGTCTTGGCGACCACCATGTTTGTCTCCTTTCAAGGTGAAATCTTTGATTAGGCTTTTAATTTGATCACGCAATTGGAAACATTTAGAGGTATCGTGCCTGTGATCCTTATGGAATCGACAATATTTTGTTGTGTCCCTCCTAGCATTAGCTAACTGTTGTCGTGGATATTTGGCGAGCTCCTTATCTTCCATCACAGAAAGTATGTCTTCTTGTTCTCCTGTCAAAGGAGTGTAGTTGCTATACTTCCCCCGGAACCTACTGGTTCGGTTGCTTCCTCTGCTCTCCCTGGATTGATCTTTCTGACTTTTCCATCTTTTTGACGATCACACGACTGCGTTTTAGTCTTGTCGTCCCTGGATTCGAGCTTTGTATCAGGTTTATGACCATGTACGTAGCTACCCTATTGTGCCACTTTTTCCTCTTCTGCCAGTGCGTAGTCGCCAGCTTTGTCCATCATCTCTTCATAAGTTTTTGGTTGATCTTTCCGCAGGTCAAAAGACAATCGACTGCTTTGCAACCCATTAGTGAAAGCAGGTATGACAGCTACGTCACTAGCATCTTTAATTTGAGCGACTTCTTTCCCGAATCTCACTAGGTATGTTTTAAGTGATTCATTACTTTCTTGCTTCAAATTTGATAAGTGAGTGAATGACTTTCTTCTCTGTACACTTCCCATGAATTGTCTTATAAATGCTTTGTTAAGGTTGGAAAAACTGTTAATGCTTTTAAGTAGGGGTCACCCAAACCATCTAGAAGCGAGGTTGCCGAAAGTTTGTGGGAATGTCAAGCACATGAGTCCATCATTGGATGCATATTGTGCCATGATATTGTGGAATCGTCGAACATGCTCATTTGGATCCCTGTTCTCTTTGTATTGCTTGATAATCAGCATTTTGAACCTTTCCAGGAATTGGGTGCGAGCGATTTGATCAATGAATTGGTTATTTGATTCATCATCTGACGAAATATTGTGCCCATATTTTCGAGCCATTGTCGAGACCCTCTTCGATAGTTCTTGGAGGGTGACACTCTATTGGCCGGTCGGCTCTCCTTCCAGACCAAGCCGGCTCTTAATAGTCATCATTTGGTAGCCATCTTCCCTGCTGTCTATACTCCCTTCGAACCTTTGATCGTCTATGCTTTCAGATCTCCCTTGTCTCACCTCTTTTGACCGCAACCCCCTTCTCGGCTGAGGACTTTTATCTTCAGATGAAATAGAACAATGTCTTCGCCGGTTCCTTTGGTACGTACTATCACGGACCGTCACATGCATCTGTCCATGGCCTCGCCTCTCCAAAGGTTCCTCGTCCAGTAAAATTTTCCCTTTCTTTTGCTTTCTTCCATCGAGGACTTTAAGGTGGTCTCGGGGTGTTTCTTCCATAGATGGCTTTGTTTGGGCATCAGGGGTTGCGATATGGACTTCTGATCACAGTGTCCCTGGTGGATGGTCCCCATGTGTGTTTGTTGTTAAAGCATAGGGAGAAGATATCCCTAGTTCTATAGGAAGCGAGAGTCCTATCTTGCTAGCTTCGCTGACTAGGTTCATCAACGCAGTTTGGAAGTGCTGTAGAGTCATTGGATCAGCCATCCTTGTTTCCGGTGTTGCTATTGATTGTTCCCAAGTCATCAATGCTCCATCCTCTACCGCTTCGGTTGCTTTAGGGATCTGAACGCCGCTGGAGTTTCCATCTTTGTCGTTGATGTTGCTCATGTTTTAGGTCTGTTCGTGAGGGTTCCTTAAATTTTTTGTTCAAACCCCCCTCCTTCTAGCGCAACTTGTTGATGGTGAATTCTGGATTGCCAAGCATCCAACAATAATATCGAATTTAATGAAAAAGAGAATGTAAATCAATGCATGCAAGACACAAGTTTTACATGGAAAACCCTTGGAAGGGAAAAAACCATGGTGCCCTTGAGGGCAGAAAGATAATACTATGAATCGTTGTAGGGTTACACACTTAGATCTCTTATACAATTGCTCTATTCTCTCTCTCTCTCTCTCTCTCTCTCTCACGATTTTCGAACCCCTTCTCCGTAGAATACATGGTTCTATTTATATTGGGCTAGCTAGGGTTTCTCCTTGCCTATGCCGTGTTGGTGGTGGAGTCCCCACTTTGATTTGCGTTAGGAATCTGGTGTGGTGAACTGATTAGGACTTGTTTCCTATTTGGACTTCTCCAGGAGGAGATAAGTTATGTTCTCTTTAGAGTGTAACACCTCTTTGGACATTTATCTGGATGAATCCTTACTGTAGAAGATATACTGAATTAGGGTTACCTTTCCTGTATTTGGCCGAGTAGGTCTGGGCCGAGTAAGGATATTTGGCGAACGTGATTCTTTTCCTTAGGCAAGGTTGTTTTTGGCGAGCATACTTGTGATCTTTGCTGACTTTGGTGACGCGGCCAGATGTGCCAAACAATCAATGTTTCTTTCGTTGACTGGTCAAGAGATGACGTGGTAATATCCTTCCTTCGTGTTTCCCGTTTATTTTGCTGACGTGACTTCCAGTTGAATATATACATACAAAATTATTCATAATTTTAAGTTAATATTTTGAATTTATTTTTTGACTGTAATATATTATTTCTAGTGTTATATTATAATTTATAAAGTATCATTTTAACCAAATTGTTTTATAATTTTAGTTTACAATATCAAACAACCATAAATCAAAACTAAGAAAAACTATACTTTCATAATTTGGAAAAAAAAAATCAAGCATTAGGTGGGAGTGGTTTGACTTATTATGTACCTTGTTTAATATATGCATTTTTAAGGGTATGACTCATTATGTTCTTTTATCTAGTTGTATTTTTGTTTCAATTAATGAAATTTTATGTAATTTATTTAATATATGCATTTTTAAGGGTAAGAATTGCTATATCCCTTTATGTAGTGTATGTTTGTTTTTCGATTATAGATTTGTTTTAGCCCACTCAAGCGAAAAAAACCTGGATAAGCCCCTATATATATATTAATTTAAAATTTTAGAACGGAGAAAAAATGTAAAAACTGGATTGTAAGTTACATAAAGTGAACCCTAACAATTTAGCATCAAGCTCGAGGAAATCATTCCGATTGATGCTCGCCTTCTCGAAGGAGACCCTTTAAGAATTGATCAGGCAATTGCTTCTTACACCTCAAACAAAATCATGCTATGATGTTTTCCAATGATGTTAACAGGATTGTTGTTTTTCCTGATGAAGTCAACTCTTACAGGAGATGAACTTTTCTCTGTTTCAACATGTAAGCATGGTGAGATTGAAGCAGTGGTAATAGCAACTGGGGTTTACCCTTTCTTTGGAAAAGCAGCACATCTAGTTGACTCCATAGAAGTTATTGGACATTTTCAGCAGCTGACTACAGACTAAGACAATCTCTCATTATCGCCTTATTTTGATGCATACAATTTAGTGATTTTTCACTTGCTTGCAGGTCCTTACCTCTATCGAAAACTTCTGCATTTGCTCTATAGTCGTGGGAATGATTCTTGAAATCATTGTCATGTTCCCTATACAGCACCGCTCTTATAGGGATGGAATTAACAACCTTCTTGTTCTCTTAATTGGCGGAATACACATAGCTATGCCAACTGTGTTATCCGTTACACTTGCAGTCGGTTCTCATCGACTATCTCAACATGTTCAACTCTTAACATCTACAAGCCTATAATATAATGAACCAACATTAAGATATTCATACCTCCATGGTCTCTGTTGACACTCACTTTCAAGTGACCTGAAGTTGAAACCAAGGCACATGAGTCCTCAAATATCTCAGAATTAATCAAAAAAACATTTTTACTCCTTTAATCTTATAGGCTCAATAATTGCAGCATCAAACTTAAATGCCTAAGCTAACATTAGTTTCATTTTGAAGGGTGCCATTACAAAAAGGATGACTGCAATTGAAGAAATGGCTGGATTGGATGTTCTCTGCAGTTATAAAACAGGAACTCTTACATTGAATCGCCTTACTGCTGATCGGAATTTTATAGAGGTGTGAAACTACATTATACATGCATGATTGTAACCAACCTGTTTCCATGGTACAGATTTTAGGAATTTGAGACAACACTTGAATGATTTTAGCACATTTTCACATCTCAATAGTAGAGAAGCATTGGTTTGCTTGTTAACAGCAAGTCAGCATTTTATCTTTTATCAAAGTCACTTTCATCAATCGTTCAGGTGAGCCTAATGTCAAATTAATGCCTTCTTCAGGTTTTTAACAATAATATGGACAAAGGCATGGTTGTGTTGCTGACAGTCAGAACAACAAGACGAACAATCAGGATACTATAGATGCTACGATCGTTAACATGCTTGGTGACCCAAAGGAGTTAAATTTGGAAAATATTCATCTTTGGTACTGTAATTATGGGTCTAATCTTAAACTCTGCTGGATACTTATGCTCATCAACTAAAGTACCTTTCGAGTTCAGGCACGCGCAAACATTAAAGAAGTACATTTTCTTCCATTCAATCAAGTGGACAACAGGACAAGCGTACTGCAATCACATACATTGATTCTAATGGTAATTGGTATCGGACCAACAAAGGAGCTCTTGAACAAGTATCCATATTCTCAAAGATATTCATCCCAGCAAATTCAAGATTTCATGGTTGTTAACACTTGTTATAAAGTTATTCTAAATTCATTCATATTCATATGAAAAATGTTCTGCTTGCTAAACAAGAACAATAATTGATAAATGGCAATGATTTATAAGATCACCTTCATGAGTTAGTTGGATGACTTGTTCATCTGTTTCGATGAAATCCTCGGATTGCTGTCTACATGTTCTTATTTTTACATTCCTAGCTATTAATTTTGCTTAAATCTTACTATATTCCTATTAAAAAAGAGATGTGAGGAGCACTGTGAATTGTGAAACCCTAGCGGCTGGACTTCAATTATATAGAAAACAAAGTGTAGGGTTTCAGTGAGGAGGAAACATCTCAGCCGCACATCTTGTTGATGATGGATGTGATTCGATGTGATGCAAGTTTGTTCAAAAAATGCACCTGCATGAAGATAAATGCATTTTAACGAGTTTTAAAATAAGCTTGTTTGAGAAGATAAATTAGAGTGATGCTATTGACACACCCCATACTAATGTATTTATGCCCAATTTTATTTAAATTTTGATTTAATTTAAATTAATTCCAAAATTACCCTTTTACTTATTTTTTAAACTTAATAAACCCCATCTCTAATATCTCTATATATCTCAGATCTCTTTATCTCTGGTCTCCTCTTTCTCTCACCTTTCATGAATGAATTTTTTTTTTCTTCTTCTTATTTATTTATTTTTAAAAAATTTTTATTTTATTTTATTTTATTTTATTTTTTTATTTTTTTTAACATAAAGCTTTATAGAAAAGGCTAGGAAGTCACAAGATAAAGAACAAGCAAACAACCCAAAAAAAAGAGCAAAGAACAGAGCAATCCAAGACAAAACACAAAGAGAGAAAAAAACGAAACAACCCACAAACATAACGAAACAAGAAGCAAAGGATAAGTATTTGTTTTGGTTATCATCATTTCACTTTCAGATTTTAACAGAGTAATGAGATTAAATAATAATTAATATCTTATCTGTCTAATGCACCCCAAGTGTTTGATTTATTATTTAAATAGGATCTATACAAGTGTTTTTAAGGTTAAGAGTTATGAAAAAAAAATATCAAGAAAAGGATTAAAAGAACTTTTTTTTTTTTTTTTTAATTTTTTTAATTTTAAATTAAATGAACATGGGGGTTTTATTAGATTTACTTTATATAATATTTTTTTTCTTAAATTGTATGTCTCTTTTAGTAATTTTGATAAAGAAAAAAAATAATACTAAATAATTTAAAAAATGAGACATAAATAGATCAGTAGAGGGTGTGCCAATAGCACCAATCTTAATCATTTCTCTGTGAGAGTCTATAATAGTTAGGATGAGACAGTCAAAGGTAATACTTTCCCAAGAGTTTTACAATTTCTTTTATAGAGTCTATAATAGCATCTTTTTTTATTTTATTTTATTTATTTATTTATTTATTTATTTATAGTTATGGAAAAATATTACAACAATTCCTCTAACTAAATTCTCTCTCTCTCTCTCTCTCTCTCTCTCTCTCTCTCTTAAATTCTGATATGCTTCTCTCTCTTTCACGATTTATTCTTCATCTTCAATCCGATCTCCAGAAATCTTCACACAAACCTGCAAATCAAAGCTCAAACAATCAGAAATATTTAATATATTTAAATATTTATAAATTATTACCAAGTTTGATAACAATAAAAAATTTAATTTTTAAATAAAGAAACATCATAAAATTTAAATTTCATATATTAGAAAACACTAAAAATAAACACAAACATGCACAATTGAAAGCACAAACATAAACATAAATCACAAATTATTATTTTTGTATTTTTCTATAATTTTTTATTATATATGTTTTTATTTTTTTTTGGATAAAAATATATTTATTTCAAATTTTAATGTCTGAAATATTATAGACCGTCCTGTTGGGGATAATCCCTATATAATAAACCGATGAACGCGGAACGCCGTGCCTAATATACGCCCATAACTCATAGCAAATAATAACGTCAATAAGCAGAAAAATAGATGAGAGAGAATAAAACAATCACAACACAAGATATACGTGGAAAACCCAAAACGGGTAAAAAAACCACGGGCCGTCAGGACGACAGAGAAAGTTCCACTATATGATAAATTATTACAACCATATACTCCAGGATTCTCTCTCACACCTAACCCAAACTCCACTCACAAGATCCTCACCAAGAACCCCACAATATCCCCTGGGTCTCCCCTAAATATCACCCACGGATCTCTAACTAGATCCACCGATATTCCCTTGGATCCCTCCTTGGATATTCCCATTGGGTCTCCCTGGATCTCACTCACACTCTCTCTGATGTTACATGGTGTTCTTTTTGCTCCACAGTCTTAAACATAAATAATAGGACTATTTATACTAGTTACAGGGAGTTTAAGATAAAAGGAAATCCTACTCCTAAACATACAAGACTTACTTGTTTCACATAAATACTATTTCCTTTTATGACAAGTCTTCTTGTAGGGAGTAAATCCTTTTCCTTCAAGCACAAGAACTTTCAGAAACAAACTACTTCCTTTTCCGCCGAAGATTTCCTGTTTCACGTATGCTTATGATTGACTACGATTCGGGTCACGGTTGTACACCCGTTTCCTAAACCGTTACAAGTCACCTTAAATTATATCGCTCAGAAAACCGCGATCCATACGTTGAAACAAATTCTCATTCAGTTCTTCATGATCTTCAACCTCCCTCAAACTACACCATTCCATCTTCCAAACGTATCCCACGTCTCCAGGAAGCTCCACATCAGTTGAGTCTTTGTTTGGTTCACATTAGTTCATTTGGGAATACAAGTAAAAACCTAACAATTCTCCCCTTTGACTTGAATTCTCAAGACCTTTGTCCATAGCCACAATTCTCATCACCGAGAATCACCATACCCCACCACAAGGTATAACCACTTAGGAACGAACCATCCTAAGATTTTCCTTCAACACATTTTTTTTTTTTTTTTTTTTTTGTGTTCATTGTTCCGGCACCATGTCGAAATAACCTGCTGAAATTGTGGTGCAACTCCTCAAGTCAGATTTCCAGGGAGTTCGTCAGCCATCGACATCTTTGTCCATCATACACCTTGCATCACTTTCTGACCAATGCCTTGTGTAAAATTATGGACCACTAGTAGCAACATATCCTCTTCCATGGCCAGTGGGGAAAACTGCCAAAAGGATAAATATGTCCTTACATCACCCAACCCTGTGAAAGACCTTCTGTCCTTATATCACATACCTGGTGAAAGACTGCTACTAGAAACTGGGAGTGCTTTGCCGGATAAGCCCCACACCATACCATACCACAGAGAGGCTTTTTTTTTTTTTTTTAATAGTCAGGGTTTTTTTTTTTTTTTTTTTTGATAGTCAATCAGCTCCTTGTGTAACCTAGATTAAATCTCCATGACTTGTACCTGTCACCACAAGCCAAACTTCTCCTCCATCAATATTCTTCTTTTCATCAAACCCTAACGAGTTCGAAACCGCCTTCAAGATGCATCTCCTTTGCTAAACCATACTAGGCAACCATGATCATCATTATCCCTGTGCCACCAAGTCCTCCATACGATCTCCCATAAAGACTTGTCACCGCCATCGCCAAACCATATGGCTCTGATACCAATTGTTGGGGATAATCCCTATATAATAAACCGATGAACGCGGAACGCCGTGCCTAATATACGCCCATAACTCATAGCAAATAATAACGTCAATAAGCAGAAAAATAGATGAGAGAGAATAAAACAATCACAACACAAGATATACGTGGAAAACCCAAAACGGGTAAAAAAACCACGGGCCGTCAGGACGACAGAGAAAGTTCCACTATATGATAAATTATTACAACCATATACTCCAGGATTCTCTCTCACACCTAACCCAAACTCCACTCACAAGATCCTCACCAAGAACCCCACAATATCCCCTAGGTCTCCCCTAAATATCACCCACGGATCTCTAACTAGATCCACCGATATTCCCTTGGATCCCTCCTTGGATATTCCCATTGGGTCTCCTTGGATCTCACTCACACTCTCTCTGATGTTACATGGTGTTCTTTTTGCTCCACAGTCTTAAACATAAATAATAGGATTATTTATACTAGTTACAGGGAGTTTAAGATAAAAGGAAATTCTACTCCTAAACATACAAGACTTACTTGTTTCACATAAATACTATTTCCTTTTATGACAAGTCTTCTTGTAGGGAGTAAATCCTTTTCCTTCAAGCACAAGAACTTTCAGAAACAAACTACTTCCTTTTCCGCCGAAGATTTCCCGTTTCACGTATGCTTATGATTGACTACGATTCGGGTCACGGTTGTACACCCGTTTCCTAAACCGTTACAAGTCACCTTAAATTATATCGCTCAGAAAACCGCGATCCATACGTTGAAACAAATTCTCATTCAGTTCTTCATGATCTTCAACCTCCCTCAAACTACACCATTCCATCTTCCAAACGTATCCCACGTCTCCAGGAAGCTCTACATCAGTTGAGTCTTTGTTTGGTTCACATTAGTTCATTTGGGAATACAAGTCAAAACCTAACACGTCCATCTCCAAGGGTCAGCAGATCTGATCCGTCCATATCTAATGGTCAACAAATCTGATTCATCTACCTCTAATGGTCAACAAATCCGACATGGTCAAACAAAAAACCAAAAATATCACTATTTTAATCATCCAACACATGGGTCCACCATATAATTCTCACTCAACCAAATAACTCTCAAATTATTTTAACTCTCCCTATGGATGATTTTAAGAGTTAAAATAGACATATAACTCTCCATTGGAAATAGCCTAGTTGGATTGACATTAGAAAATAATTATTTGTTAAAATTAAAAATTATTATTTAAAAAATATTTAAAATACGATATTATATTAATTATTAATCACTTGAAAAATAAAATAAATTGAAAATAGAAAAAAAGAAAAAAAGTATAAAGTGGTGGAATAATCTCATCCATACAACTATGCAAGTAACAAACATGGAAATGAGACTAAAATTAGTCCCTATTCCATCCCATGCAACAATGACCTAACATACCCTTAGAGAAATCACATGATTAGTACAACAGTCAACAAAAGCATTTTCCTTTCAACAGACTTTGAAAGAGACTGTACTTTGTGGACATATCACATGGGTAGTATTTTTTTTTCTAGAGAGAGAGAGAGTGGTTAACAATAGCTTTTTTAGCTTTTCTTTTTCTTCTTTGAATTCGACTAAAAATATTGCATAGGTAAAAAGTTCACTTCCCATAATTCCCAAAGTCCAACTACATTACTTTTACACAGTTTCGTGAACTAGTCATTAATATAAACATTCAACTGGGTTTCAATTGTAATATAAAAGGAAAGTACAAAATTACCCTTCCTTAAATATTTTATTGATTTTTTTACTAAATAAAAATAAGAAAAAACAATTTTCTTTTGAAAAAAAAAAGGAAAGAAAATTGGACATACAAAGAGAGGAATAATGCTTGAGTATTAACTAGTCAATATCCAAAATACTGACCACACCAATGGGAGTGTAGCACGTGGCCTTTTTTCTTTTACTTTTTACATTTATCTCACAAATTGAGCCACATGCTACACTTCCATTGGTGGAATTAGTATTTTTGGTCTAACTGGTCAGTATCCAACCATTATTTGAGAGAGAGAGAGAGAGAGAGAGTGCCTCTTCTCCGATTTTTTTCAAAACTCATGTAGATCGAGCCAACACTTTTTCTTTGATTCCTAAAATCAATCAACAATTCATTCTCAATATGCATTTTGACCAACATCAACCAAATCATTAAGCAGGGGGAGGTGTACCAAACCAGTCAACCATGGTTTCCAAAATAAAACTTTATTATAATTTTAAATTATTATTATTTATATATTTGCTATTTTTCTGTAGAAAAATAAAACAATCAAATCATTATTTAATAAGATAGGGATCATTAATTTGTTAATTTCATGAGGATTTTAAAGTTAAACTAACCAATGTGGTTTTTGTACGTGTCACTGTTCAAAGATTTTTAAAAATACTACTAAAATTATGATGTCATTGGTCAAATATTTTCAAAGATGCTATTAAAATTTGGATGGCATGGCAGATGCGCTTTTTCTCTTCTCTTCCCTCTTAACTAACAACACTACATGTCCTTTAACCTTTAAGACAATTTTTTTTATTACACATTTTATTAATCTATAAACTAATAAATATTTTAATTCAAAATAAATATTAATTTTAAATCATCAATTTTTATACAGAATTAATATTTAATATAATAATTAACTTTAAATAATTCAGTAAAATAAAATAATAGCATTAACATCTTTAAATTAAACACTTGTTTGAATATGAGATGGAAATTCTCCCTCCTCTCTCCCAAAGGCTCTCTCTGGAGTTTTCTCGGGAAAGACTGGTAGGAGTCGAAAACACGCATCAAGCGTGAAGATATCATCTTCTTAGATGTTTTTTTAGGGGTTCTTTTGGTGTGAGTGGTTTAAGGGATTGGGTGTTTTCGGGTTCGTGTTCTTGGCTAGGGCTCATGTGTGGTTTCTTTAAGGGTGATTCTTGGTGATGGTATTCGCGATGGGGTTGCTGATACTAGAGGCAGATGAAATCACAAGGAGATATGAGAATCTTTCACTCACTGAAGAGGATGGACTGATTGCGACGATCGATGCAAGATTATAGGAGGTTGGTGTTCGTAGTCTTGCTATGAGCCTGGTAGGAAAGATTATTGCTAACAAAGAGGTTAATAGCGAAGCCTTTAGGCGTACAATTTCTCCGATATTGAGGATTGTTAATCTGGTGGATGTGGAAGCTATTAGGGTGAATGTGTACATTTTTCGATTCTGGTGCTTGTGGGATCGAAAGAGGGTCTTGGAAGGGGGTCATTGGTCTTTTGACAAGAATCTCCTGGTGCTACAAGATTCAGCTGGGATTGAGCGCATTTCGGAGGCTATGTTTAGATATGCTCCTTTTTGGTTATAGCTCCACAACTTGCCTTTGGCTTGTTTGAATAAGGATATTGGGCTGTTTCTTGGGGGTATGGTGGGAGAATTGAAAGAAATTGATACTGGGGGCAATGAGGAATGCCTTGGCAAATTTCTTAGGGTTAGGGTACTGATTGATATCTTAGTTCCCCTGAAGAGGGGATTGAGAGAGAAGTATATTTGCTCTATTTTGATTCTTTATAAGAGGCTACCTAACTTCTGTTATTTTTGTGGCCTGATTCGACATCTTCTTAGGGAATGCCCTGTGAATGATAAGGGGAATGAGGCTGGTAAAGAGAGTTTTGGTGAGGCTTCACAGGTAGCCAAGAATAGTGGAATGGCTGAGGGTAAGGTGGTGAGAATAGTTGTAGGCAAAGGGGAAGGTAAGGAGAACAATGATGGTGAGTCTTGCAGCACCTTTGGTGCTGGTAAGGCCATGGTGGCTACCAATACGAGTAGGGGGATATTGATTATAATGGGCTTGAATTCGGTGTGCTGATGGATGTCTCAGTGAAGGTTAATGTTCAATAGCTTGTTGAATCAACTAAAGATTGTGTTAAGGAGAATCAGATGGGGATTTCTCAAAATGTACGAGAGGATTAAATTAGGAATTAAAATAAATGTAAAGTAATGATATGATTATTAAAAATAAAAAAAAAAGGAAAAATATTTGGTGTGATGAACCGTGCAACACCAAATTACACCAAATATCTGGCCTCAGGGATTGCAATTTGGTGCCCAGTTGGAGAACCAAATTGGTATATTTGAACCAATTTAGTGTCCCATTGGAATTGGCCTAAATACACTGATCACTCTTACTAAAGTTTGGTATAAATGAGCTAGACTAGAGACTAAAATCGAACTAATAAAAAGACTAAATTACCATGTTATTAAAATTTTAAAATAAAGATACCATTTATATATATATATAGATAGATTGAATTGCCATGATCGGTCTTTATTGATAGCATAGTTTTCTATTTCTTCTTCAATGAAACAAAATATTAATTTGGTCAGTATTTCGTGTCTCTCTACAATAACCATTTAATTATTTCTCTGCAAAAGCTTATAAATTACAACCACCCAGTTGTTTTCAATTAGGAAGTTCTAGCTCTAGCAAAGTACATAGCTAGAAGAGATGATTTTAGTGAAAGTGTTTTCAAAAATCTAAAACAAATAAGAGGACCGGCCACGTGATATGTTTTCTCTTAAATGTTTTGTTAGAAACTCATTAAAAATCTTGTGAACCAATAGCATGCAATTCCTTCTTTGTGAGTTTGTCAGAGAAAAAATGATACAAGAATGGCGTGTTAGTATCAACTCCTTCGGTTATTTTGCATTGTTCTATGGAGGATCTGGTTCATTCGCAACTCTTTAGTTCATAATAACCCTATTATTGATATGGCAGATGTAATTGGGTGGAGTGAGAAGTATCTTGAAGAATACATGTGTCTCAACAATGGGAATCTTCCAGGTAGGATTGACAGGGAACATGTTAACTGAGTTTTGATGACTTCCTGGTCTCCGCCTGATACTAATGAATACAAAACCAACTGTGGGGTGGCGTTGGATAGAAGGAAGGGGCTTGTTGGTTTGGGTATTATTGTGAGAAATGAGGTCGGGGGGGTCATGGCTTGCTGTTCCCAGAAACTGAACGCCTACATAACTGTTGAGACTGCTAATGCTCTGGCCATTCTTAGGGGTGTTCAATTTGGCATTGATTGTGGTCTTAACCCTAGCTTGGTGGAGTCGGATGAGGCTGTGGTTGTTAAATGGATTGATTAATCAAGGGAGTTTTCGGGACTCGGAGGTGGGTTCTATTTTATCTTATTGAAGATTTGCGTTCTGCTAATAGTGGTGTGTCTTTCAACTATACTACTTCTCAAGCTAATGGAGCTGCCCTTAATTTTGTAAAATTTGCGCTTCGAATTGAGGAAGACACCTTTTGGATGGAAGATTTCCTAGCTTGTATTAGAAGCATTGTTGATGATGATAGGCCTGGATAGTGTTGCTGGGAGGGGGGCGCGGTTTTGTTTCCCCTTTTTCGTTTTTCTGCTCTGTTTTTTCCTTGTGCTTTTTTCTTTTGCTTTGTTGTTTGTTGCTGTCTTGCTGGCTTGGCCAGTTTTCTTGTTTTATCAAAAAATAAAATAAAATAAATTATCAACTCCTTCGATACATGCTGGTAGCAAATTAAACATCAAAGATAAGAGCATTTCTTGGTTGGGGATTTTGGGAAGCCAAAGATAAGAGCATTTTAATTAGTAGAATTTCTTAACGATAAATAGATAATGAGGTAAAAAAATCTCTTCAATATAATTATCTAACATAAATATAGAGTTTATATTGTATAATTATTTGTTAGAGATTATGAAGGTGAGTTTCTCAACTCCCTCCTACAAATGTAGACTATGATTTCGTATAATTGTCTACAAATGTTATTATCCCTAAAATAAACGAGGAGAGAGTGAAATAAATATTTTATGGTGTATATATATATATATATATTTTTAGATAATTGCATTTGAGACAAGTATTTATTTATTTTTAAACAATTTGGATCTATATTCAAGAGACATGTATATGTGTCATTATAGAAACTCAAAAATGTATAATAGTAATAGAAATGCTCTAATGTTTTAAGTTGATCAACATCTTCCAATTTTATTTCTTTCTTTTTTATGTTCAAATTATATTATAATCTTCTTTAATTTTATTAAGATACTTATTTTATTTATTTATTTGAATAAAAGGATATCAATAAAAGAAAATGTTACATCAAACCCGGGCAATCGCCCAGAACTAGACTCTCCATAACAAGCGGACAATCTCCCACCCACACCGAACTCCCCTCATAACCAAGGGCCAATTTGGCCAACCCATGAGCAACTTTATTAGCTAACCTAGGAACAAAATTAAAAGAAACAAAACAAGGATCAAGAAGAAGTAAAATCTCATGAATAATAATCCCAACATCAGCAGCAGGGATCTCCTATGCTAAAATCATATTCACCACCAACAAAGCATCAGATTCCACCATTGCCGAAACCAAACCCAAACTCAGAGCAAGATTCATACCTGCCAAGATACCCATAGCTTCAATAATATGAGGTTGATATAAAGTCTTAAAACGTTGACAGAACGACGCTAAAACCACCCCTTTCCAGTCCCTGATAACTACCCCCACACTCGAAACCTTCTTATTGGCATCCAAAGCCGCATCCGTGTTGATTTTAATATAACCAGTAGAAGGCGCCTTCCAGCCAGTATTCCTCGATAGCATAGCCTTCACCCCACCAACTTCACACCTTGCATTACGAAAATCAGCCAGAAAGATAGTCGCCCACTCGACAATATCTTCCACAGGTAACATATTATCAGCAAATAGCAACTGGTTTCTCCTAAACCAAATTCTCCACCAAATCAAGCACAACAGCTCGAAATCAACTTCCTTCAACTCAAAACACAACCTGCAAAAATCACCAAAAGACATATTGTCCACATCTCGACCAAAGCCAACCACAGAAAAAGAGGACCGAATTATCTTTAGAGAAGAACACCTCCAAAGAGCATGCAATGAAGTTTCCTTCTTCTGATGGCAAATTGGACAAGTCATATCCAGCTTCATACCATGAGAAGCAAGGTTCCCTCTTGTGGGAAACCAATTATTACAGGCCTTCCATAAAAAGATTTTAATCTTGGGAGGCAAATTAATCTTCCAAAAACATTTCCACCAAGACACAGAGGGATCCAAACCTGAAGAACTAGGGCCCAAACTTGAAGACTTTGCTAACCTGTAACCACTTTTAACAGAGAAAGAACCCGAAAACTTATAATGCCACAACAAACTATCCTTAATATCCATTCTACAAGTTGGAATTCCCAAAATAGCCTCAGCATCCTCATTGAGAAAAACCTGCCTTATCAAAATCGAATTCCAAGAACCATCATGCATCTTAAGAACATCAACCGTAGCCCAATCATCCAAAACTGGAGGAGACATGGTTCTAAAGGTGGAAATACGCGGGATCCATCTATCTTTATAGATATAGATTGAGCTACCATTCCCAACCCACCATCTAGAGCCATTCTCCACTAATTCACCACCCCAAACCAAACTTTTCCAGAGGAAGGAACTAGAGGAACCTTTGCTTGCATTTAGGAGAGGCCCATAAGATACTTATAAAGCTTATTCAAATATGATTGGTAAATTCATAAAACATCATAATGAAGTAATTAAACATTAATTTTAAATATATATATATATCTTCATAAAGTTATATCATGTAGACTAAATTCAACTTTATTAAAGTCCAAATATGGTCTGAAAAATATATGAACCTAAATTTGGTCAAAGCTTTTGAAAAAAATCTACGAATATACCATGCACCTCAAGTTGATTGTGAACCTAATTACTTATAATTAACCATATCCATGGAATAGTGGTTGAAGCCATAAGAAAATAAAATAAAATTTCAGATTTTCAAAGATTTTCTGATCAAATGCACATGGAGAGAGAGAGACCTGAGAGGCAGAGATCGATCAATTTGTTTGTACATAATATTTTTACAAATCAGTACTACTCACTTTCTCACTATAAATTTATAATAAACACGCTAGGCTTTACTTAATCCCTATAACAAGTTAACAACCAAAGAACTAAATATCAATAGATATACCGAAATATCCACCGATATATTTGTATTTTGGAGAGACCGATATCGAAACGGGTAAATATCCAATATCTTGCAGAATATATGGCCGATTTCGAAATATCCATAAAAATCTCCCGATATTCCCGAAATTTTATGAATTTCACCCAGAAAGTCCATGGATATTTTGCATATTATTAAAATAATTTTTTTTAATCCTAAACAATTAAATGATTGTTAAAATAATTTAGATTGAAAATTATTTTAGAAGAAGCATTAACAAATTTATAAAAATTTCCAACATAATAGTTAATAGTAAAATTATTGTGGACTTGAAGTAAAATTGGATAAAGAACCAAAGAGTGGACATGTAAAATGTGTAAAATTTTGTGAAAGCAATCTGAAAAAAAAAAATTGTTTATGACTCAAATGTGTAAAACTTATCCCAAATAACATTAAATATGTACCAATCAATTTATAAATATGTAAGGATGAAATGAAAAGTTGTAGTGAACAAGTAGTCATTGTAGCTAGAAGAAAATGCAACCAGGTATATAACTTTTATTACAAAAAAATTAGATATAAATAATAAATAATAATATCATTGAAATAATATTCATACTTATAATACTTAATAATTTTTATTACAGCTGATTAGTGGGTAATGTATGGAAACTATGCTCCATCGTTGCATGCAATAGTAGTTCGTATACTATCAAAAATATCATCATCTTCTGCATGTGAAAGAAATTGGTTCACATTTGCTTTAATCCATACAAAACAAAGGAACCATCTTGCCTATTCTAAACTTGAACAACTTGTTTATTGTTATTATAATACGAAGTTGAAACTTAGGGATATAGCAGTTGAAAAAGATAAAGTAAATGAAACTGATTTTATGGATTTACTTCAAATAGTTGCTGAAGTAGAAGACGATAATGAGAATCCTATTTTTGACTGGTTTAGACCTGCCTTCTTGGATGGTGATGAGGGAAATCCTGATCCACATATTGCTTCTCATGCTTGAGACATGAGAATAAATGTTGAACTAGTGATTAGAGAAGAAGTTGGTATATATTGTAGAGTTATTGTTACCATCTCTTCCGATGACCAATATACCTCTAATGGAAATAGTGGAGAAAAAGATAATGGAGATGATGGGGATGGTGGGGAAGAGGCAAAAGGTTGGGATTTTAGTGCATGAGGTTGGAATGTTGGTACAATAAGTTTGGATGTTTGTCTCGAAGGTTGGGATGCTGGTGCAATAGCTAGGTTGGAATGTTAGTGCGGCAGGTTGGGATGCTCATACATGTAATTTTGATCAAAATCATGGTAGGCAACATTAGGGGTGTGTAGGATCCAATCCAATCCAATACGATTCATAGGATTGGAACGGATGCATGGAGGTGATTGGATCAGATCGGATCCTAAATTCTAAAGTCCATTGGATTAGATCGGATCTTGGATTTCTGTTTGGAAATCTGTCAATCCGCCTAAAATATTAGCCCTTATTTTTATATTGGGTAATTTATTTTATCCACTACTTTCTTATGTAAAGGCCCAACCCAAATACAATTTGATTATCTAAATATTTGTAATGACCCAACCTAAATACAATTTCTAATGTTACTATTTGAGGTTTTCTTTCTCAGTTTCTCTACAACCAACAATCCACCATCTACTTTTCTTTTTTATCAACATTACAGTTTATTAAGTTTACATTTGGAGTTGATGTTTAATGCTTATAAACTTTTTAAATTATATAAAGTTTACAAGTTTTGTTATGTATTTTTTTTTTTAATGTTAATTTTATTTGAAATAATTAGTAATGTTTGAATAATTTATTTGATTTTATTTATTTCAGATTATAACTTTTATATATTAAGAACAACTTTATATTAATTCGATCCATCGGATAATATCGGATCGGATCGGATTGAAGTATTTTACAATCGGATTGGATCAAATATCGGATCCCATTATAAAATTGGATCGGATCGGATTACAATTTCTTCGATCCAATCGGATTGGATCGGATCTTGGATCATGGTAAATCTATTCGATCCGATCCACCGCACACCTCTAGACAACATGGAGGAACAAGTCAAATTGATGAAGATTTTTTGAATATGACTCTCTCCTCAATGAGTATATACACATAAAATAGTTCTTTAGGTGATTTGCATACAATGTCAGGTTCTCATGTACTATATTATGGTTGTTATAGTGGTTGCAATATATTTGATTATCATTCTCCACAAATGCCATATGCAATACCTATGCATGTAGATCAACAATATCAACCAAGTTGGGTAAATCCAAACTATCCAATTCATGGATCAGTTAGAAGGGATCAATCAACGTACGTGTGGAATATTAATAACTACCTTGAAAACTATAAAAACACGTTTTCCTCGAAAAATTACTATTTGAATCAAGATAGAAATGCATCTTATGTATTTAAACCAGCAGTAAGGAATTCATTTTGGTTTTAAATTTCAGATATTCAATTTATTATTATGTATGAATTATGATTTATGATATAATCTTGGAAGTATGGAACTATATATATATATATATATTTTTAATGATAATTTTGTTTATTAAAGATTTAATCTCTTTATAGGGGAAGGATCGGGGGACACAATTTTTAACACATTATTTGACACGATTTCATAGCCATTAGATATTTAAGATTTGGATGGTTAAAATTTCCACTTTATTTTTTTTTTTGATTTATATCATTATCTCTCCTCATTCAATTAGTTTTGTTGATTAATTTATTTTATTTTTCCTTTCCTCTCTCCTGTATTTTCTTTCCTATATCAAATATATTTATATTTTCCCTTCCACTTTTTCATTTTTTTCCTTCCCACTGTATATTTTTTCTCTTCTAATTCCAGATTTTTTTTTTTAAATTTTAAATTTTTAATTTTTAATTTTTTATATCCACCGTTATCAACTACTCATGTACTATTAAATCTCTTTTCTCCAAGCATCAGTTTGAAAAATGAATTCATGTGTTTTTTCAAAAAAATAAAAAATAAATGAATGCACTATGTTTTTGAATAATTTTTATTTTTATTTTTATTTCAATTCTTGCAGTAATTAATATATTACTTTCAATTCTTGAATTCTCAATTTTTTTTTAAGTTAATTCATATATAATATATTATGCGTAAAAAAAAAAAAAACAAGATGAAATGTATTTGCGTTCCTAAATTCCTTATATATTTCTTAATTTTTTTTTACAGTTCTTAAATTTTATTTATTCAACTCTATCTTGAAACATAGCAATGGGTTTTTGCAAAGTTGCTGCAGGCTTGTAGCATTGGTGTAGTGATATTGGTAGAAAATAAAATCATATATCATGAAAAAGAGAAGAGAAAATCATAACATAGAAAGAGGAAAAAAAACGTTAGAGAGAGGAAGAATTAATATTCATTAGATTTAAGTTTTAAAAAAATATTAATTATACTTAATTAGGAAAGTGAATCTATGAGAGATGAAAGAGGTGAGAGGAGAGAGAAAAGAAAAGAAATTAATTATATAAATAAAGGAAAAGGAAAATAAAAATGTATTAAATCTAAACCATCCAAATCTCATAGATCCAATAGCTGAAAATTCGTGTCAAATCCTGTGTCAAAAATTGTGTCCTCTGATCCCTCCCGCTCTTTATATTGTATATAATATTGTAAAAATGAAACAAAATATTATTCTATTAAATACTCAATTTTAAAAATTATATACATAATCTATTTATGTTATAACACTAATGTTAGACAACCCCAAAATTTAGCCCAAATTTCAATCCAAATGATGTGGCAAGTGAATTTTTTCATTAACCACATCATCTCATATTGTGTGTGGTGATGGCAACTCACTTGCCACATCATTTGGGTTAAAATTTGGGCTAAATTTTTAGGTTGTCTAGTATTACTCATGTTATAATTTATAATAAATTCATAATTATGCTGATTTATCGTTGAAATAAGATTTATTTGATGTATAATTACATGTTTAAGCTTATCCTAAAATTTCACAAAAAAAATAAAAAAAATTCTAACTCTAGATGTAAATATCCATCATTTTTTAAATTTTTGACAGAATATCCACCGATATCGATAATATCCCTGAAATATCCATAAATTTAGAAATCCGATATCGATATTTTAATCCTTGTTAACAACCACATACACTTGTCCTTTTTGTGAAGCCTGGAAAGTCGGTGAGTTAAGCCAATTAAAAAGTAAAAATAAAATATTGTACATTTGTTCAGATATTTGTTGAGTATACCGTATGATATCTACATCACCATTCAAAATTTTTGACTTAAAGGTATGCTTCTGATATGTATTTTGATGCATGAATTTCTTTTATAAAAATAGTTTTATATTGTAAACTTTTTTTTTTTTTTTTTTTTTTTTCACACAATTGCACAATAGTAGTTAATTTTCTTCCTAAAGATAATAAATTTTTTTTTTTTTCAATAATGCTACTTTGTCCAAATCTGGTGCCCAAATGATGTGACATCAGTATAATCCATTTATTTAATTTGTATTAGATTTACATGATTTAAATGAATGGATTTCGATGATGCCATATCATTTATCAAAATACATATTAGGATCCAATTTTCAAATTTTCATGCTATCAAAATATATGCTTTTATTTTAAAAATCTTTTATCAAAACAAAATATAACAAATATATAAAATTATATGTATCCCACATTAATACACTATGAACAATAATTCAAGAGTTTTGTTGTTGGTCATGATAAATAAATGAAAGTAATTAACCACTCTCTGATTTTCACCTTTCACAGTCATCAAACCCTCCCTTCAGTTTCAGTTAAAGTAATTTAACCACTCTATAATACTCTTTTAACACATAATTGGAGTAACATTTAGTATAATACATTGGAGTTGCTTTGGTGCTTCTTCCACCTCCTTCTACTTCTGAAACAATTAAAAATTTTCATTAATCAAAAGCATAAATGCTTGAATTTCTTATTTGGGAATTTTTTTTGGCTCCATCGTATCTGATGAGAAACTATTATATAATTTTGGAAACCACGTGAATACTTTCTTTCTAAAAAATTCTTACATAAAAATATTCACCAATCACCATCAAGCATAAAACCAACAAATAATAATAATAAAAAAAACAATTAAAAAGCTGCTTTTTATACTTCTATCAGTTCTATGTGTGAAAGTTTGTGATTAAAAGAAAAGTTTTTGATAAAATGTCACAAAGAGAAATAAAAGAGAAGAAGCTATTGGAGAGATTTTTTAAGCTTGTTTCAGCTTTTCATTGTATTCGTGATAATGATTTTACAAAGTAATACATCTATTTATATTACATGGATTCTCTTCTAATAGATTCTAACTAACCTTCTTTTACTCAGGTTGAGACATGAGAATAATTACAATCAATAGTCACACTAAAAGAATCTCTAACTAACTTGTAACAAACCGCCACATCATATAATTCTCTAACTAACTTTGTAACCAACTTGGCTCTTGCTAAGACTAAGATGAGCATTGACACAGCTCTGATTAAGAATACTATCAGCTGTGCATAGAACAAGGCCAGCTTGATATATTGAATCTTTGGCTGGACGATCATTGCAGTTCATTACCAAGTGAGCAGATGTTGGTGACTGAGAATCATTTGATATTGGCAGCTAAGACTCATCTCTAACATTCCCCCACAAGCTGAACGAGGGTGAAACAACCAAGTTCAGCTTGGAACAAAAGAAGTGAAACTTATCTTTGGTCAAGGGCTTTGTAAAAATATTTGCAATCTGAAACTCAGTGGGCACATACCGAGGTTCAACAATGCCAGAGTTGACCTTCTCCTTGATGAAATGAGTATCAATGTCTATGTGTTTGGTTTGTGCATGAAAAACAGGATTAAGAGCCAATGAGTTTGCCCCAATGTTATCACACCAAATGACAGTAGGCTTTGGGACCTGAACATGAAGTTCCTGTAGCAGAGAATACAACCACATAATTTCAGAAGTAATTTGTGCCATTGACCTGTACTCAGCCTCTGTGCTGGATCTAGCAACAACGTGTTGCTTCTTAGCACTCCAAGAGATCAAACTACCACTAAGAAAGACACAATTTTCACTCGTTGATCTTCTGTCATCCAAACAGCTTGCCCAATCTGCATCAGCATAGGCAACCAAGGAAAGGGATGAAGAAGGCTGAAAGCACAAGCCTTTGTGAAGAGTGCCTCTGAGATAACGAAGTACTCGTTTACATGCCTGCCAATGACATTGAGTAGGAGCAACAAGGAATTGACTTAGTTTATTGACAAAAAAGGATATATCTGGTCTGGTGCAGCATAAGTACTGCAAATCACCAATTGTGCTGCGATATGTGGTTGGATTGTCGAGCAAAACACCATCCTTCAATGTCAATTTCGAACCAGAGCAAGGATTGTCACAAGGCTTGGAGTCAAACATATTGGTTCGGTGAAGAAGATCAATAGTGTACTTCGCCTGGGTCAGATATAGACCAGAGTTGTCCCTGAAGGCCTCAAACCCTAGAAAATAGTTGACTGATCCCAAAACCTTCAAGGCCAATGTGTTATGTAAATGAGAGATAGCCTGCTGTATCAGAGTATTATTGTTACCAGAGATGAGAATGTCATCTACATATACTAGCAAGTATAACACATTTGGTCCAGTTTTCTTGATGAATAATGACGAATCAGAGGTGCTGTTGTGAAAACCCCAGTCCAGAAGAGCTGTTCGCAGCTTGTGGAACCATGAGCGAGGTGCTTGCTTCAAGCCATACAAGGCTTTGTTGAGCTTGCAAACAAAGGAAGGACGAGATTCATCTTCGAAACCCTCAGGCTGCTTCATAAAGACCCTTTCATGAAGATCTCCATTAAGAAATGCATTTTTATTATATCCATTTGTTGGATATCCCAGCTGAAATGCACTACTAAAGCAAAGAGAACACGGATTGTGGAAGGTTTTACAACAGGACTAAACGTATCAAAGTAATCTAACCTAGCTGTTTGATGGAAACCTTTCGCAACCAGCCTTGCTTTGTGTTTTAAGATTGATCCATCTGGCCTGAATTTGATATGGAAAACCCACTTGCTACCCACTACATTCATACTGTCATCTGCAGGGACAAGTGTCCAGGTATCGTTTCTTTGTAAAGCCTGAAACTCTTCTGTCATTGCACTCAACCATTTTGAATCTTGCATAGCTGACTTAACTGACTTGGGTTCCAATTCATTAACAAACGTAGAAGGTAGAGAACATTCAGATAAGTAGACTCGAGGCTTATAAATCCCATTCTTACTCCTAGTGACCATGGGATGATGAGATACTACATGCTGCACAGCTGGTGCATAATTTTCAAAAAAGCCACTGTCCTCATTCACATGATTAGATGCCACAGGCTGCATAATTGATGCCGAATTGCCATTAGAACTACTATCTTCATTCATGGCAGATGGGCTAAAATCAGAACCATGTGCCCTACCATTATTTTCAAACGAGTTACTTGAGGAAGGAATCATAGTACTAGGATTCCCTAAAGAGGTGTAGGAACCATTTGAACCAGATGGAGTGGATTGTGAGAACATCTGATATAACCTTGATACATCAGCAGGCCTATTTCCAGGAGTAGCACTTTCACTTGAAGAGCAAAACAACTCCTTATATGGGAACTCTAGTTCGTTAAAAACAACATGTCTTGATACAAAGATGCGACCTGATGTATGCAGACATCTATACCCCTTGTGACTCATACTATATCCAATGAATACGCATTTACTTGAGTGAAAATCAAGTTTATGTTTTGAGTGATCCCGAAGATAAGGAAAGCACGAACATCCAAAGACCTTGAGGAAATTATAGTTTGGCTTTCTGTTGTACAACTTCTCAAAGGGAGAAATAAAATTCAGCACTTGTGTAGGTAGGTTGTTAATGAGAAAGGTTGCTGTCAAAAAGGCCTCAAACCAGAATTTCAATGGCAAACCACTATGAGCAAGGAGTGTCAACCCCATCTCCACAACACCTCTATGTTTTTTTTCCGGGACTCCATTTTGTTCATGCGTATAAGGACAAGAGAAACGAAGTTGAACTCCAAGATTGGATAGGTAAGACACAAAGGGAAGGTATTCACCTCCCATATCAGCCTGGAAAATCTTAATTTTCCTCTCAAACTGCACCTCTACCATTTTTTGGAACATAATAAAGACCTTTAATGCATCCGACTTGAGTTTTAAAGGAAAAGTCCAAGTAAACCGTGTGAATGCATCAACAAAGACAATGTAATATCGATAACCATCTATGGACATCATAGGAGAAGGACCCCAAACATCACTGTATATGAGTTCAAGAGGTACTTTGGCAGTTATAGTAGACCTCTTGAAAAGCAACTTATGAAGTTTACCTAGTTTACATGAGTTACAAAACTGTAAACTATGAACATTAAAAGGAAAATGCAAGGAGTTAAGCACCTTTTGCAACACTAATGGTGCCGGGTGGCCTAATTTGGCATGCCAAAGAACTGAGTTGGTTCTTGCAGCCACTAATACATTGAACGAATTTGACACACCCTTGCTAGACAACAATTGATTGCTAGCCTTATTATAGGACCTTTTACATTCAGTGGTATTTACATCAGACACTAAAAAAGACTTTAGTAGCCTGAAACTCTGAGGAGAGGCTTCCACCAACCTCAATTCATAAAGCCCTTGATTAAGAGTACCTTGGAGCAGAACCTTCTTAGTTCTCCGATCCTTTATCACACAGTGATTAGAGTAAAATTTAGCAAAAGCGTCATTATCCTCAGTAAACTTTGAAATACTAAGTAAATTTTTGGTAATAGCTGGCACACACAACACATGTTTCAAACTCAAATCATGTTGTGGTGTGCAATGTGATATAATTCTGGTATCACCAAAATGTGTAATAGTTAATTGATTGCCATCACCAACAAAGAGTTTAGCAGTACCTTTGTATTCAGATTTTATTGCAGGATTGTTTGGATTTGATGTCACGTGATTCGTGGCTCCACTATCAACGTACCACGCCTGATCAGTGACAGTTTATGGAGTGGCAAAGTAGGCAGAGTTTGAAGGAGCTTCTTGTATATTGTCACCAGAAAACTGACTTCCTCCTTGATCAAAGAAGCTGTTCTGCTGATTCTGATGAGAGAAAAAGGCTTGATTCTGATTATTCTGAATCATTTGACCACTTTGATTGTTGGAATTTGTTTGAGGACCATGATACTGTTGATCAAATCGTCGATAGCACTGTAACACAACATGTCCAGGTTTTCCACAAAGCTGACAGTAGACACGTTGACTTCCTCTTCCTGACCTGCCTCCACCTCGATTCCTACCTTTGAAATTGCTGTTACCTCCTCTAAATTGTTAAAATTGCTCGTGTTCTGACCGTAATTGTTGTTGTTGCCATTCTTATTTCCATTGTTGCCTCTATAGTTGCTTTGATTTTGTCCATTTGAAGCAAAATGAGCTGAAGGATTCAAGCTAAGATTTGCAACACTATTAAGCTATTCAATTCTCTGTTCATGCATTAAGAAGAGAAATTGTGCATCTTCAAGCGTCATAGTATTTTGATGAGAAGAGATCAGAGTTATGACTGAATCGTATTCATGCCCAACGCCATACAATAGACTCATAATTAGATCCCTATCACTTACGGTTTCTCCAGCTGCACCTAAAGCATCTCCTATAGCTCTCAGTTTGATGATAAAATCACTGATCGAATCCGATCCTTTCTTAGCTGATTGCAATTGTTGCTTTAGCTGCATAATTCTGGCTATAGAACGCTGAGCATAAGTACGTTCAATCTTTGTCCAGATCTCAAAAGCTGATTTAGAATTGGTTACCTGTCCAAGAACACTTGGAGTGAGTATAAAGAAGATCCAGCTCATTAGGAGCTTGTCCGACTTTTTCCAGGTGAGAAAATCTGGATTTTCTTGTTGTATTGTGGAATCACCAGAGACAATCGAGATGTACTTTGGATGAGTTGCTTTTTCGCCATTGATGAAGCCTTCAAGATCAAGAGCTTCAATCGCTGTCAACACTTGTGCTTTCCAGTAAATGTAGTTGCTGTGATCAAGCTTCAAAGTGAGATTAAAACTCAAGGTTTTGGCCAACGAAGAGAAATCCATGGTTTTTGGAGGTGTGGAAGTCATATTGGAAGAATCAGATGTCATGTTGCGAGAATCATTTGCAGAAACAGTATTGGATCGTTCTTCAGTCATTGACTTGTGTCAATGGCTCTGATACCATGTGAAAGTTTGTGATTAAAAGAAAAGTTTTTGATAAAATGTCACAAAGAGAAATAAAAGAGAAGAAGCCATTGGAGAGATTTTTCAAGCTTGTTTCAGCTTTTCATTGTATTCGTGATAATGATTTTACAGAGTAATACATCTATTTATATTACATGGATTCTGTTCTAACAGATTCTAACTAACCTTCTTTTACTCAGGTTGAGACATGAGAATAATTACAATCAATAGTCACACTAAAAGAATCTCTAACTAACTTGTAACAAACTGCCACATCATATAATTCTCTAACTAACTTTGTAACCAACTTGGCTCTTGCTAAGACTAAGATGAGCATTGACACAGCTCTGATTAAGAATACTATCAGCTGTGCATAGAACAAGGCCAGCTTGATATATTGAATCTTTGGCTGGACGATCATTGCAGTTCATTACCAAGTGAGCAGATGTTGGTGACTGAGAATCATTTGATATTGGCAGTTGAGACTCATCTCTAACACTGTGTTCATCATGTTGCTTTATAGAAATAGAGGCACATATCACATTAAATTCGAATTGATGGGGTTTTTTATTTATTTATTTATTTATTTTTTTTCAAATTCAAAATGTTATAGTAAATTTTACTTTTACAACTCACAACTTCTTCACATGGTTCTTCAGACTTTTTGAACAGACTGCATGCAGAGATTCTTTACATTCTTCTGAATCTGCTTCAATCAAAACATGAGTTGAGGAAATTCTTCAGATCAATTCAACTGCTTCGGATGAGTAGCCAACTACTTCCTGTGATCACAATGAATTAATCACACCCAACCACAGCTAGCTCTCGGACCCTTCAATTTTCTTGCTCCAGTTAAGTTCATTTAATTAGTCGCTATAATTATGAAAAATAGCACAATCACCCAATTCCTGAATAACTTTTTGAGTAATACTATACTTTCCATATATTTTTTTTTATTTAAAATTCGTTCCCGAATGGTGTCTCACGTGAGTTATCAATATAATATTTTAGAAAGCTTATCCCCATTACTCTGATTGTTTATTCTACTTTTATTATTCCATTGCTGCATTTCCTTGGAATTTGGATATAAATACAGGAGTAATTACACAAACGGCCCCGAGTTTTGGTATAATTGCATGCATATAAACGTTTTGTCAAATATTACATAAACATCCCTTACCGTTAGTTAACTTCCATACAAACAAACTATTGACCAGATTTTTAGTATGAAAAGTCAAAAATACCCTTAGTTACTTATTTATCCTATATTTCCCCCCCTTAAAATAAAAAAAATTATAGAAATTGCAAATAAAAAACTTTTAACTATATATTTTTCAAATAAAAATTTAAAAGACAAAAATATATAAAATAAAAAAATTGGAAAAAGAATAAAAGAAAATTTTAAGGGGGATAAATAAGTAATTAAGGGTATTTTGGACTTTTCGTACTAAAAATCTAGTCAATAGTTAGTTTGGATGGAAGTCAACTAAGGGTAGGGGATGTTTGTGTAATATTTGATAAAAAAATCCATATATGTACAATTATACCAAAATTAGGGGTATGTTTGTGCAATTACTCCTAAGTTCTATGTGAATATTGGATTGTTATTCCCCGTTAAAACAACTGCTCCGAGGCATGTAAATTACGTATGTAAGATCAATAAATATTTGATTTTAAAAGTTAAGAAGAAAATATCATAGCTTTAGTGTTTTTGTCATGCCAATCCATGGGTGCTAGAAATGCTTAATAAAAAGTGCTATTTATCTCTAACTTGCATTTAACTAAACAATATATAATTGTTTATGCAATCCAAGTTCCCTTCTTTAAGTAGATTTAACTAAACAATTCAGGCCAACAGGGGCGTAGCTCAGTTAGTAGATGGATGAGCTTAGGGTTTGGGTAAATGACTCCCAAGTCAGCGGCTCGAATCCTACTTGTTAGCAAACAAACCTTCACTATACGCGCGGAAGCGTTGCCGGATAGAACACAAACAAACACAATAACAAAGAAAAGATAGATGAAGAGAAGTAAATCAAATCCAAGCACACACAACACAAGAATTTACGTGGAAACCCAAATCAGAAAAAAAACCACGGCTGTCAGGACGACAAGAGAAAGTTCCAATATGTAGTAAATTGTTACAACCACACACTCAGGATCTGTCTCTAAATAATACCTCAAACCCAATTACATCCAATGCTCACTTTGAGATCTCTCTAGTATTTGCTATTTTTGCTCCACCACTCTCAGGTGTTTCTCACACACTAATAACCTAGTTATTATGGTCTATTTATATGTATTACAGGGAGTTTAAGTTAACAAGGAAATCCTATTCTTATACGTACTAGAATTACTTGTTCCATATAAATACTATTTCCTATTTATGACAAGTCTTCTTCAAAGTAGAAATCCTTTTTCTATTCGAACTTTCAGAAGCAACATATTTCCTCTTCCATGAATATTTCCTGATTCAACGCGTGCTTGTGATTAACAACGATTCAAGTTGCAGTTGGCCACCCGCTTCCTAAACCGTGTTGAACTTGACCACTCAGAAAACCGTGATCCACGTGCTTCATTCTCGTCATCTTCTGCTTGTGACCGCTGCCTAGGCACTTGCCTACGTAGCGGTCTTACACAGCGTAAAACCTGGGAGTTTTACCGCTGCGTGTGCCGCGGCCTAGGCACTTGCCTGCCCGGCGGTCCTATGCCGCGGTAATACACAAAAAACGTTCCTCCAGTTCTTCTTTGACTTCAAGCCTCCCTCAAACATAATCTCTGTTGGGATTATTGGTGAAGACCTCAACTTTAAATAAGACAAATTAATTAATGCAAGTTAAAGTGGTCTTTTGTCTCTAGTGAATATGCAAAGTGAATTGCATTGATTGAGGTTGGTGGTTTGTGCAGCACAAATCAACAAAGAAGCAAAATTAAAATTGAAGAATTGTTGCACCGCTGTTGCAATGACAGTGCATGTGCAGCGTTTCCAAATTTATGAAGAGCACTGCGCATTTGACAGCGGTAAGGCAGCGGTCAGGCGTCAGGGAAGAGCGCTGCGAGAACGCTATGATTTTTTCGGCAGCGGTTTGAGAGCGGTATTTATCACAGAGGAGCACGCTGTGACACTGACAGCGGTCCTACATAAATCTGTGTGAAATAAGACTTGCACAATAAAGAAAGAGTAAAAAGGAAATAGGTCCCAATTAGGATTTGGCAAACCCTAGTGCTCCCATATAAATACCACCATTATGTAAATCTTAGTGTGTGTGAGAAAAATTGCTAGAGAGATAGAGAGCAAATTGTAGAGAGACTGAGAGAGAGACAGAGAGATTGTAATCAACTCTGAAAGTAGTGGATTGAGTGCGGTGCGCTCCGTGGACGTAGGCAAATTGCTGAACCACGTAAAAATCTTTGGTGTCTTCTTTTTCTTCTTATTGCTTTCATATTATCTGTGTGTTTAGATTTGTGTGTGCGAATATTTCTTACAACAATTGGTATCAGAGCCCTAGGTTGGGGCATGTTATTTTTCACACAAATCTAGGTTATCTCGAGGTCAACGGTTTTATTGCAGGGATGGGATCTGAGAAAGATTCTCATAAGATTGAGAAATTCGATGGGACGAATTTCAGTTTCTGGAAGATGCAGATGGAGGATTATCTGTACCAGAAGGACCTACATTGGCCGATAAAAGAGAAGCCGACAACCATGACTGATGCAGATTGGTCAAAGAAGCGGATGCCAAAGAACATGGATGAAGAGGAATTCGAACTACCGGACAGAAAAGCATTGGGAGCAATTCGTCTCAGTTTGACGAAGCAGGTCGCTTTTAACGTAAAGGATCAGCTAACTGCCAAAGATCTAATGAAGACTTTATCAAACCTGTATGAACAGCCTTCTTCGGTAAGGAAGGTCCATCTTGTCAAGAAGCTATCAAATTTAAAGATGACGGAAGATCAGGGTTTTAGAGAGTATTTAAACCAGTTCAATAAAGTGAAGGATGGGTTAACTTCTGTGTCTATGGGTTTCGATAAAGAATTCTTGGCGGTGTTTATGCTCACCCAATTGCCAGAAAGTTGAAAGATAACATGTCAGTTAATTGCCAACTCGTTCGGAAAAGAGAAATTGGATTTCTCACAGGTTGTGAACATGATCATGACCGAAGAGATTATGATGCGTGAAGAGGGATTTGGAGTGTCTACATCTTCAGCATTGAATATGGAAGGTAGAGAAAGCAGAAACAAAAATTGGAACACAAATCAACGAGGAAGATCAAAGTCAAGAGGTAAGTCTAAATCCAGGTATCAGGTCAATTATTCAGGAAATCAGCAACGAAGCAAGAAAGATGTAGAGTGCTGGAACTGTGGTAAGAAAGGCCACTTCTCGTATGAGTGTAGATTTGAAAAGAAAGATAAGGGCAAGAGTAGTGCGAACTGTGTGTCAGAGGAGTCAGATGACTGCCTCATCTGCTCGTTGGAAAGTAAGACGGAGTCTTGGGTTCTGGATTCTGGAGCGTCTTTCCATGCCACACCTCATAGGGAGTTATTTGAGAATTACGTCTTCGGAAATTTAGGTATGATGTATCTTGGTGACGATCAAGCATGCAACATTACCGGGAAGGGAGATGTGAAGATTCAGCTGAATGGGTCAGTTTGGAAACTTAATAACGTGAGGCATATACGGGATTTGAGGAAAAACTTGATCTCCATTGGGCAACTGACATCAGAGGGTTATGTGACGACTTTCACAGATAATAAGTGGAAGATTTTGAAGGGTATTATGACAATCGCCTGAGGAAATAAGAATGGGTCGCTTTACACTACAATGGATAGTTGTGGTTCAATCGCTATGGCAGAAGGTAAAGATGATCCGAACTTGTGGCACCAGAGGTTTGGGCACATGAGTAGTCAAGGGCTGAAGTGTTTACATTCGAAAGGTAAGTTGCCAGATTTAAAAAGTGTTGAGGTTGATTTCTGTGAGAGCTGCATATTGGGAAAACTGAAGCGAGTGAGCTTCAAGAAGACCGGAAGGGTACCGGCAAAGGAGAAGCTGGAACTAGTGCACATCGATGTTTAGGGTCCAGCTTCAGTCTCATCAACCGGAGGTAAACAATATTTTATCACGTTTATTGACGATCACTCCAGGAAGTTATGGGTTTATTTTCTGAAACACAAGTCTGAGGTGTTTGATGCTTTCAAGAGATGGAAAGCTAGGGTTGAGAATGAGACAGGATTAAAGATCAAAAAGTTGCATTCAGACAATGGTGGAGAATATGAAGACAGTGAGTTCAAGAGGTTTTGCTATCTGAGCGGGATTAAGCTTAGTAGAACGGTTCCTGGAAAGGTTCCTGGAACCCCACAACATAATGGGATAGCAGAACGGATGAACATAACATTGACTGAGAGAGCCAGAAGCATAAGGTTACATTCAGGGTTACCAAAACAGTTTTGGGTAGAGGCAGTCAATACAGCAGCATATTTGATCAACAGAGGACCATCAAAGCCTTTGGACCTCGCTATACCAGAAGAGATCTGGACTGGGAAAAAGGTAAAACTTTCTCATCTTAAAGTATTTGGGTGTGTTTCTTATGTACATATTGGTGATCATGCGAGGAATAAGCTAGACGCCAAGTTAGTGAAGTGTACTTTGGTGGGCTATGGAGAAGATGAATTTGGTTACAAGCTGTGGGATGACCAAAACCGCAAGATGATCAGAAGTAGAGATGTTGTCTTCAATGAAAAGGTTATGTACAAAGACAGAAACACACAAGTGTTTGAGCTAGAAGAGCCAGAGTATTTTGAGCCGAATGATGTGTCAGAGAACAGGGTCGTGGAACCAGTTATTCAGAAAGATGAAGAACAAGGTGTGCCGCTCCAGATTACAGATTCTATCCCACATAGAGATGTTCCAGCGACACTGGCTCAGAGTATAGTGAGAAGATCAACTCGAACTCCTATACCAAATAGGAAGTACTTGCAATACATGCTGTTGACAGATGCAGAGGAACCTGAGTGCTATGATGAAGCATATCAAGGAGAAGATGCGAGCAAGTGGGAGCTTGCAATGAAGGATGAGATGAAGTCGTTGATTTCAAATCAAACTTGGGAGTTAGCCAAGTTGTCTGAAGGAAAGAAAGCCTTACAGAATAAGTGGGTATTTCGGATCAAAGAGGAACATGACGGTTCCAAGAGATACAAGGCACGACTAGTGGTCAAAGGCTTCCGACAAATAGAAGGTATTGACTACTCTGAAATTTTTTCTCCTGTTGTCAAACTAACTACGATCCGGTTAGTGTTAAGTATTGTCGCATCAAAGGGGTTATATCTTGAGCAGTTAGATGTGAAGACTGCCTTTCTTCATGGAGATTTGGAGGAAGAGATATACATGCAGCAACCAGAAGGGTTCGCAGAAGATGGCAAGGAAGAGTTGGTGTGTAGGTTGACAAAGAGCTTGTATGGTTTAAAACAAGCTCCCCGACAGTGGTATAAAAAGTTCAATGGGTTTATGCAAGACAATGGATATTTGAGATGCAATGCTGACCACTGCTGTTACTTCAAAAAGGTTAAGTCAAGTTTTATTATTCTACTACTTTATGTTGATGACATGTCAGTAGCTGGTGCAGATTTAGAAGAGATTAATAATTTGAAGAAGCAACTCTCGAGTGAGCTTGAGATGAAGGATTTAGGTGCAGCAAAACAGATTCTTGGAATGAGAATTAGCAGAAACGAACAGGAAGGTACATTGAAGCTTTCACAAGCAGAGTACGTTCGGAAGGTATTGCAGAGATTCAGCATGGGTGATGCAAAATCGGTAAGAACACCTTTGGCTAGTCATTTCAAGTTGTTCAAGGACCAGAGTCCGAAGACGGAAGAAGAGAAAGACTTCATGGCTAAAGTTCCTTATGCTTCAGCCATTGGAAGCCTAATGTATGCCATGACTTGCACAAGACCAGATATTTCCCATGCAGTGGGAGTTGTGAGCCGTTACATGTCAAATCCAGGCAAGCTTCACCGGGAGGCTGTGAAGTGGATCCTAAGATACCTGCGGGGTACGACAGAGAGATGTCTAATCTTTAGAAGAGACGAACTCAAGTTGGAAGGTTATGTGGATTTAGATTTTGCTGGGGAGGTGGATCATAGAAGGAGTACCACCGGATATGTGTTTACAATGGCTAGTACTGCAATTAGTTGGATGTCCCAGTTGCAGAAGATAGTGACAATCTCTACAACTGAAGCAGAGTATGTGGCTGTAACAGAATCAAGCAAGGAGTTGATATGGTTACAAAGTTTGTTAGCTGAGTTGGGATTCGATCAAGTGATGAATGTGTTGCACAGTGACAGTCAGAGTGCAATACACTTGGCCAAGAATTCGGCGTTCCATTCGAGGACCAAACATATAGATCTTTGCTACCATTTCATTCGATCGTTAATCGAAGAAGGTGTGTTAAAGCTTGTGAAGATAGCAAGTAGCAAGAATCCGGCCGACATGTTAACAAAACCAGTCACTACTGAGAAACTGGAGCTGTGCGCAGCTTCAGTGGGTCTTCAAGAGTGAAGACGTGGGGGATGAGCGCACCGTTATTTATCCACTAAGTCATCGAGGGATGGAGAAAGTCTCTTGAGTTTCAGTCTTCAAGTGGGAGATTGTTGGGATTATTGGTGAAGACCTCAACTTTAAATAAGATAAATTAATTAATGCAAGTTAAAGTGGTCTTTTGTCTCTAGTGAATATGCAAAGTGAATTGCATTGATTGAGGTTGGTGGTTTGTGCAGTACAAGTCAACAAAGAAGCAAAATTAAAATTGAAGAATTGTTGCACCGCTGTTGCAATGGCAGCGCATGTGCAGCGTTTCCAAATTTATGAAGAGCGCTGCGCATTTGACAGCGGTAAGGCAGCGGTCAGGCGTCAGAGAAGAGCGCTGCGAGAACGCTGTGATTTTTTCGGTAGCGGTTTGAGAGTGGTATTTATCACAGAGGAGCACGCTGTGCGAAGCGCTGCGAGAGCACTGTGACACTGACAGCGGTCCTACATAAATCTGTGTGAAATAAGACTTGCACAATAAAGAAAGAGTAAAAAGGAAATAGATCCCAATTAGGATTTGGCAAACCCTAGTGCTCCCATATAAATACCACCATTATGTAAATCTTAGTGTGTGTGAGAAAAATTGCTAGAGAGATAGAGAGCAAATTGTAGAGAGACTGAGAGAGAGACAGAGAGATTGTAATCAACTCTGAAAGTAGTGGATTGAGTGCGGTGTGCTCCGTGGACGTAGGCAAATTGCTGAACCACGTAAAAATCTTTGGTGTCTTCTTTTTCTTCTTATTGCTTTCATATTATCTGTGTGTTTAGATTTGTGTGTGCGAATTTTTCTTACAACAATCTCATATTTCCAAATGCTCTCACGTCTCCAGGAAGTCTCCGCATTGGTAAATCGTATTTGGTAATCATTGATAATTCGAGCCATATCCAACACTACCTATGACAAAAGCTTCCAAAAAAAAAAAAAAAATCTTAAATATCGCCATCTCATTGTTTGTACTACTTTTTGTATGTTTGTTTCAAACAATTTATAGTATTCCTATTAATATGTACAATATTACAATCCTACTGTCTGAAGTTGTATATGAAACGACATATCACGTATGAGTTATATGATATGATTATTTATAATGGAGAAAGTTATATATTCATTTTGTTTTTGTCTTAATTAAATTTTCGTATCGGTTGTTTTTGGTGAATAGGCTAGCTAAGGCTGTGGACAGACTTGCAATGTTACAATTAATTGACTATCGTAAGAGTTCCTAACTTCAACAAAACCAACACAAATCAACTAAAATTAATCCAATAAAATAAAATAAAATCAATTAAAATAATTCAAAAATAGAAAATAAAAATGTAACACTTATATGTTCCATCTGATAGCATGCTATATGAGATGCATGTAGCGATCTTTAGATCACTACATCTCGCTATTTATTTATTAAATGATGGATGAGATCAAGTTGTTGGAAGAAATCCATCCATTTTTCATTATGCCAAATTGTCAAACTTCTCCCATGTTAAGGCAATATTGAACTTAGTGGCTATTTTTGTCATAATTGTACAAACATCCATCGGAATTCGTTGGTAAATATACCTTTTTACACTGCAATTAATAATTAAAACTTTAGTAAATTATGAAAATACCCTAAGATTTCTAAAATTGCCAAAATATTGAAATACAAATTATAAAAGAGACCTAAAACTTTTAAATGTTTTTGGTCTTATGCCTCTCGCTATATAGCCTATAGGAGTTGTCAACCCACTACTACAAAAATGTAAAAAAACATCGGTTGTTTAAATTGGTTTTTTGATAACCGATTTAAAAAAACTTTTAGAAATCGGTTTTTATAAAAACCGATTTCTTAAATATTGTAGTTTAAAAAGACAACGGTTTTAGGGAAAACCGATATGGATTTATTTTCCAATAAGAAATCGGTTTTCCTTAAAACCGATGTCTTAAATATTACCATTTGAAAAGACAACGGTTTTTGGAAAAACCGATATGTTTTTTATTTTCCAATAAGAAATCGGTTTCCATTAAAACTGATATCTTAAATATTACGGTTTGAAAAGACAAAAGTATATTGCGTAAGAATTCATTTATAAACATTCTTTTGATAATTCGCAATTGCTAACGACACAAAAAGCGAGTCATCACACTCAAGGCTATCAATGCGAGATATCCACCCTAAACTATCAACACCTAATCTACCCTCAAGGCTAAGTGAACTACCTAGCCTACTCTCTATCCAAGGTGTTTCCTACACCTCTAGAGAGTAACTCCTTTTCCAAAGCTAACAAGCCTCTAGGAAGATTTTCTTGCTTAGCAATCCAGATCAAGGTGATCCTAGTTAAGCTCCCTAGCTTAACTATCCGGAGTATGAAAACTCCTTGCTAAGACTTTTGCTTGGCTATCCGGAACTCATTCCTAGCCAAGTCTTCTTGCTCAATACAATGCTTCACTCACTTTATCATTTCCCTAGAATTCCTATTAATTGTTTATTCCATATTTCTTATCTAGATTTGTTGAGCATTCCATTTTATTAGTTTTATTAGGTTTATTTTACATGTATGTTTGATAGCTTGACAACCCATTCACTCATCCATCATTTATGATTTATTTTATTGTTTATAGATTAGCTAATTAATTCAACATATTACTCTAATTCCCTGTGGAACGAACTCTAAGCTTACCACATTACTCATTTTCAAAACTTAAAACATATTGCGTAAAGATTAATTTTATAAACATTCTTTTGGTAATTCGCAATTTGGTAACGACACAAAAAGCGAGTCATCAATAGCATTCTCTCATCCTCACATTACAAAGAGAGCCCTATGTAAGGATTCCCATTATTGATTGGCTTATTTCATGGACAAACCACAAGTTGGGGTTTGAATTGTAAGGGTAGATTAGGTGATTGAAGACCAACATCGAACGCCCTCTTCAAGACCTCAAGGTGTCAAGCACTCCAAAGGTATATCTCTAGTGCTTAGTTTTCATTGAAGAGATCTAGAAGCACACACACACTTAGCATACTTGCATATGTGTGCATACTCTTCACATGTCACATTACACACTAGCACTTTGTTTGATTATATCTTGTTGTGTGTTTGTTTGTGTCGTGTAATTCGTTTCCCGAATATGTTCGGAAACGTCCGCGCTGATAATGTGCTTGGTTTTGCGTGAAGATCGCCTTCGGAGAATGCCCTTGGCTTCTCCTTTGGTTTCACCATCATTGGTGAAACGGCGGTTTGTTCGGCGGCCATGACCGCCGAATGAAACCGTCGTTTGATTCCAGAAAGCTCTGGATTGGATCTGCGGTTACGATCGGCGGTCAGGCCGCCGAATCGAAACCGTCGAATCGAAACCGCCGAATTAGACCTGATGCATTTATTATTCTCGGGTTTGATTCTGCGGTTTAATCGACGGCCAGGCCGCCGAATTGAAACCGCCGAATCAGATATTTTAAGGTCAGTTTCTTTTTGGGTTTTGATCGGCGGTTTCGAGTGACCGCCAAATCTGGTCGCCGAATGATCCCCTGCTTCTCGGGTTCAATTCGGCGGTTACATTCTGCGGCCACGACCGCAGAATGAAACCACCGATCGGTGATTTCAAGGGCATTTTGGTCTTTTCACTTGCCCTGTTCTTGGTGCCTATAAATATCATACTTTCTCATATCTCTAACTCAGTTCTCTGATTCTAAAGAACCATAAAGTTCAAAAAGAGAAACTTGAGAGAAAAGAAATCAAGAACTCATTTTTATACACACAAAACCATTCTCATATGCATCAAAAGATCATCTAGCATTTTCTAGCATAGTTAAGATGCTTGCTTGCATGAGTTTTGCTCAACACACTTGCTTTGGTATGTTCTTCACTAATCTCATCTAAGGCAATGATCTAAGTGAAGTGCACACAAGCAATATAATGCAATCACAAACAAATAGAGCAAGTAGATCAAACACACTTTATGAACATGCAACTAGAGAATCTAGATTGTTGCCATAACATGATCTCATATTGCACATGTACAAATTTGAGTGAACCTAGGAGTCTTGGAGAAAAGAAGAGAGAATCCGGTGAGGTTTAGTATCAAAGCGAATTACATTCTAAACTAATAGCACCTTTGCTTTGAAGCTTTGGCATTTTGAATGTAAGATCGCATTGCGTACAATTATGTCTAAGGTGGCACGTTTTTAATCCTAACTATACCTGCTCTTGCATGTTTAAATCCTCACCATGGCATAACTGTTTTAATCTCTTCATTTTGGCTTCGCACATTGATCATTTGAAGTGATAACCTTTAAAATATCTCTATGCATGTCTTTGGGGGTGTGCTTGTTATTGTTTTTGCTCGAGGACTAGCAAAAGATTGGTTTGGGGGTATTTGATCAAGCCAAAATTGGAATGATTTTGGCCCTCATTTCCGATTCTTTTTGCTTGATTCTCGGGCATTTCCCCGTGTTTAATGTTGTTAAATTGAGTGTTTCAGGTTTTATTAGGTTTCAGAAGCAATTGAGATGAAGGTGGAGGACTTGTGCGAAAATATCTCACAAATGGGAAGGAACAGGGCATTTTCGCCACTTGGACATTAAAGGTCACTACATGAGCGCCATGGCGACAGAGGATTCTCCAAAGACATCAGAAGGTCGCCACTTGGGCGCCACTCGAGTGCCATGGCGACAGAAAGTCCACAAATCAACCAGGTGAGGTCGCCATTTGGGGTCGCCATGGCGACCTCCCTTGCAAATGGCGACCTAGTGCACTCAAGGCATGGTCGCCATGGCGACCTTGATGTTGCAAGTGGCAACCTCCTCACTTTTGCAGGGTCGCCACTTATGGTCGCCATGGCGACCTAGAGGTACAAGTGGCGACCTCTACACAAAATGCTCATGGTCGCCACTTGCCAAATAGCGAGAAAGATGGTTTTCATGGCGACCTTCTCTTCTAACCGTTTTATGCACAAGGGTCGCCATAGCGACCAAATAGTGACCAAGGCTCCACCTCAGCGAATCAAACAGTTATCAGTACATGTCAAATGGTGCATATAAATAGATCGTCTCTTCATTTTCAAACGAATCACAAAAATCAGAGAAGAAAATACAAAGAACAAATATGAGATCTAGCTCAAGCATCCATGGCACACTATACCTCATCCTCCATTTCTCTCCTTGAACTCATCTAATCCATCCAACTCTCAACACAAAACCTTGATTACTTCACTACAACATTCCTTATCCCACCATTTCTCCACCAAAATCCTTAGTAACTTTCCACCAAAACACCCACATTCCAAGACATTTCCTCAACCTCCATTCCTTGCGTCTAGGAGCATAGAGGAGAAGAAGGATCTAGCTTAAAGAAGGTGACCCAAGGGTTATTTCCTTATCATTTACTTCTTTTCATTTATTGCAAATATGTGTAACTAAACCCCTAATCTAGGGGATAGATTTGAGGATCAATTGGTTGTGGGTTTAGCTTAGCTTGTAAAGAATCTCTTATGTGTTCTATTCATTCAAATTAATTAGATTCTATTCATTATAATTGACTTGTATATCACTTGTTGATTACTATCTTGAGTGGAGTAATTTGTTATATATTCATATGTGGATTGACAATCCTTGTGTGATTAAGAACCCATTGGATAGGATAGATTAGTGGTGGGTATACCAACCCCACTAATCTAAGCCTCTAAGTGGTTAACATAATGAGATTGGTACATTAATGATGCTAGTTAGCTTACCCACATTCAATTGTTAATCGATCTATTCCCTAGCTATCTCATTAATTGATTTTTATCACAATTCTTATCAAGGTGTTGAGTATTCTATTTTTCATAACATATTTTGTGTATTTTCATTTGAGTAGTTAGCATTTGTGGTTTTAGAAACCACACATCTATCAAACTATATGATTTACTTTATTGTTTTTAGATTAGTCAATTTATCTAATTAACACTCCATTCCCTGTGGAACGAACTTGCTCACTATTTTGCTATCAAATCACAATCTAAAAGGATTAAGTGGCTTTAAAAGAGTTTTCAAGAATCAACCATAATCTATATTATTACTATTTTGTTGAGTACACAAACGACCTCATCAAAAATCAATCAATCATATAACCCTAGCATGTGAATTAACATCATTTATATTACTTTTCATCAATCAAATAAGAAGATTAAAGAGATGATCAACAATGAAAGTAAGAAGAAGATGGATCACTTACAAACATAAATCTCGGACTGAGATTTGATTACAGAAGAAAGTCATGAAGTCAAATGGCTGTGAAAATGCTTGGGGTTTGTAGCTGTCATCAAGACCAACGTTTTTGGTTTTTGAATCAAGTGATTCGGAGATGAAATGAGAAAGATATGATTGAATCAAGATACTAAAAACATAGAGAAAATTCTGCACAATCTCTTTTCTTTTCAATTTTTTCAAAATGTGTTTGAAGGGAAGAAAAATTGTATTTAAAAGAGAGAGAGAGAGGGAAAGAAAATGACCAATGAAGGCTGGCTATGTCACCACCATGTGTGGGGCGCGTGTACCACACGTAGGCAAAGAGGTGCCCTGGCCGTGTGGCACACGTGGCTCACACATGGCCTCCCAAGCATTGCCTTTGGCTATGCAAGCTCCTCTCGCGCTTCGTACGTATTCTTCGGCCGTATCCTGACCTCCGAACTCCAATTTCAAATTCATTTTCGGATTACAAATTGTGACTCTCTTATGCACAACAAAGGCTATGAAACTTTGAGAAAAGGTTGAGAATTCATCTCAGAAAATGACGATGAAGACAACTCAATGAATGAGAATGCAAAATAGCATAACTACATCATATGGACTCGAAACTTAATGAATGAGTAACCAAAATGACCGGAACTCGATAAAGAATCAATTAAGATCATGTTAAAGTCCAAATTACAAGAAACACAAACAAATAAACACTATACAACACAAGCATGCCATATCTAAGCGATAGTGAGAAAACATGCAATTCTACAAAATTGTCAACAATGAGATAAATGCATGTGCATACTAAATGTGTGTGAAAGTATTATATCAAATGATTGAACAACAATGTAGGGACAGACATGTATGAATTGTGTGTGTGTGCGCTTACGCCTTGCAAGAGGAAGAAGAATCTTGATACCTTAGCATCCAAGTACGCGATGTTCCTCTTGAAGATAAAATTTGCATAAGATGTTGCTTCCTCGTCTTTGAGGCTTCTTTCTTCCAAGAATCACCTAACCAACAACTAATACAAATATAGAGAGTTTTGCAATGAAATCAAGCCAATATAAATAAATGATCTTACATGCTAGGCAACACTAAATGCTTATCTAGGGTTAAATGATGTTAATAAAATCAATCCTAGATATCATATTGTTATATGTCATGGCATACAACTTAGCTATGTAAAGGATAACCAATCCTAGATACAATAGCTATCACAATCAATCTCAATCAAACAATGAGATGAATTAGCTTGATGTTATAAAAACTTGAAATCCTAGTTATCAGAAACAAACTCAATCAATCAAGATAGAATATAATCTAAATGTATATAAGTAATAAATGAGATTTCTTGCTAAGAAAGAACACAAAAATGAATAGATGGTGTTCAACTTACCAAGTCATGTGTGTTGAAGAAGACCTATGCATAGATACATCCTAGATGATCCTAGATGATGATTACACTACAACATATTGGGTCTTTTATGGCTTGAGTTTTACGGTGCACATAAATAGCGCGTCGTAAATCTTATCATTCACGACTTATGTTTAATGCATGTTGTAATTGTGATGCATAATTTCTCAAAGACGGCGTGCATTTGAAGAACTCTGTATAAAAGAGATTATTTACGGCGCGCATATGAGGAACGCCGTAAAAAGGGAACGCCGTAAAAAGTGAATGACTATTTACGGCATTAAGTGTAAGTCGTAATTGTGATGCATAATTTCTCAAAGACAGCACGTATTTGAAGAATGCCGTAAAAAAAATTTTATTTACAGCGCGCATATGAGGAATACCGTAAAAAAGAGATTATTTACGACATGCATATGAGAAACGCTATAAAAAAGAGATTATTTACGGCACGCATATGAGGAACGCCGTAAAAAGTGAATGACTATTTATGGCATTAAGTGCAAGTCGTAATAGTGATATATAATTTCTCAAAGATGATGCACTTTTGATGAATGCCGTAAAAAAGAGATTATTTACGGGGTGCATTTGAAGAACGCCGTAAAAAAGAGATTATTTACGGTGCGCATATGAGGAACGCCGTAAAAAGTGAATGACTATCTACGGCATTAAGTGCAAGTCGTAATAGTGATATATAATTTCTCAAAGATGACGCACATTTGATGAATGCCGTAAAAAAAAAATTATTTACGGTGCTCGTTTGAGGAACGCCGTTGTTGTATGTGTAAATTTGGCAACAAGACACGTCAGCAAAAAGGGAATAAAGACAGGGCAAATAAATAGACACGCTATCCATTGACCCGTCAAAAGGAGGAAATCAAGTCAAAGATGCGCCAGCAGGCACACTCGCCGATTCAAAGAAGAAAAGTGTTCGCCACAACTCTTTGACCAGCAGAGAGGCGAAATACGCTCGCCGATCTAGGGTGTTCGCCAAAGATATACAGCCGGAAGGATAATCCAATTCCAAGTATATTTCCACGTCAAAGCGAGGATTTAATCGGATACAAGACTCAAGGATTAAATCCTATTCCGAACAAAATATAATCTTCTTCAAACAAAGAAGAGTCCAAACAGGAAACAAAGCCCAAAGAAGTCATCTGCAGACTCTAGACTCCTTATACAACACAAAATAGGGACTCCTCTACCAACACGGCATGGGCATGGGAAACCCTAGAAAAACCAATATAAATAGAACCCTAAACCACATAAAAAAGGGTTCGAGATCAAAGAGAATAATCAAGCTATTGTATGAGAGATTTAGATTTGAGTGTGTAAACTATAAACAATTCATAGTGATTCCTCTCGCCCTCAAGGGGCACCGTGGTTTTTTCCCATTCAAGGGTTTTCCACGTAAAATCCATCTTGCATGTGTTGATTGATTTTCTTTTCTTATTCATTTTTTATTAACATAGTATTGTTGACCGAGTCAATCAAAAAATCACCGTCAACAATTGGCGCTAGAAGGAGGGGGGAACGAGTATAAAAACTTCCAGGAATCCTTACGAAGCAAAAAACAGGCACAGCATGAGCAACGGTAGCGGTAGAGATGAAATTCCCAATAATGATCAGATCCCTCAAGCAGCAACGATACTAGGAGAGGAGACGTTGACAACAGGGGAACAATCGGCTGCAACTCCAGGGATAAGAGCAGCCAACGAAACTCTGCAGCACTTTCATAGCGCTTTGGTGAACCTGGTCAATGAGGCCAACAAGATAGGACTCACGCTTCCTATAGGGTTGGGAGCCTCGTCTCCTTATGAACTAACGACCAGCACTCCCGGAAATCATCCCGCATGGAGGGTACGATCAGAAATCCATGTCGTAACTCCCAGTACTCAGGCAAAACCGATTGCGGAAGAAACCCCCCAGGATTCGCCAGAGGCCCTGGGAGAAAGGGGGCGAAAGAAGGGAGAAAATTTGCTGGACGAGGATTTCCCAGAAAAACGGTATCATGGGCGAACGCATATGGGACCCGCCGACGACAGGATTGATAGAACCCGTAGGAGGCGGCAGTCGATCTCGTTAGAAGACAAGAGTCCACAGCCGAGAAGAGGATTGCAATCAAAGAGGGCGCGGCAGCAGAGGTCCAAAAGTACAGATGATTTAGGAGGTAACAGAAGTACCGGTAGCAGGGAAGACGATTACCGAAGGATGATAGTCAAAAGCAGGCTCGACCAAGAGGGGGAACCAACTGGTCATCGAAGCGTTACCCTTCAACAACTCTCGAAGAAGGTCTCAACAATGGCTAAGCGGTACAGGCACAATATATCTTCGGATGATGAGTCAGACAATCCGTTTGTTGACCATATCGCTCATACCCGGTTCCCTGAAAGATTCAGGATGCCAACCATCGAACAGTATAAGGAGAATAGGGATCCAAAGGAGCACGTCCGCAGATTTCGCAATGTCATGGCCCAGTACGCATCCAATGACAGCCTCTTGTGCTTAACATTCCCACAAACCTTCGGCGACCTCGCCTCTAGATGGTTTGGACGTTTGCCAGCCAGGAGTATCAGCAACTTTTCCAGTTTCAGCAAGGCATTCATAAGGCAATTCATGGGGAGTGTGCAAAGGAGAAAGTCGCTGGCTCATCTGTCGAACCTGAAACAAGAAAGTAACGAGTCACTAAAGAAGTATTTAGCCAGGTTTGGGAAGGAGGTCGCCCAAATAGAAGATGCAAGCGATGTAGCTGTCATAGCAGCCTTCACCAATGGGTTGCAAAGCGGACGTTTGTCTTTTGACCTACGGAGAGACCGACCCAAAACATATGAGGAGATGATGGATATAGCTGGAGATTATGCATTAGCAGAAGAAGAAGAAATTGCCCAAGGGGGTAGTTACGTCCATGGTCACAAGCCAGACGCAAGGTCAGAATCCAAGGATGAGAGAACAAAGGGTCAATCTCGCGACCACCAAAAAGAAGAAAAGAGCCGGAGAAGCAAACCCCAAGAGAGCCGAGGTAGTAACAAAACCAGTAGGTTCCGAGGCAGGTACAACAATTACACTCCCCTAAATGGCGAACAGGAGGACATACTGTCTGTAGTAGAAGACAAAGGGCTCGCCAAGTACCCCCGACAACAGTCAGCCAATGCCCGAAGAGATACAACGACATATTGCCGATTTCACAAAGACCATAGGCACGATACCTCTAAGTTTTTTCAATTACGGGATCACATCAAGAGTCTGATCAGAGAGGGGCACCTTAAAGATTTCACACTAAAGGGGGACCAAAACATAGGTCGCCAAGATAGCCATCGAGGAGGTGGACAAGAGAGAAGAAGCCCGAGAAAAGGCAGCCCAAGCGTGGCTATAAATACGATCTTTGGAGGGCCTCACACTGGTAGGAGCAATAGAGAAAGGATGTCAGAAGTCAGGGAAGTAATGTATGAAAACAGGGACTTTGAGGTAAATTCTGTGCAGAGAAGCCACAAAAAACCAAGAGAAGGCCATGACCCGATAACTTTCACAGCCGAAGATTTAGAAGGAATTGATGCCAAACCCAATGATGCAATAGTTGTGGGGGTACAAATAGCACACTGGGATGTCCTCTGAGTGATGATAGACAACGGAAGCTCTGCTGACATTTTGAGCGCCAGAGTGTATGATGAACTTCGACTAGACAGGAAAGACTTGGAACCGTTCCATGTGCCTCTAAAAGGATTCGGAGGAGCAGAAGTAAGATCTTTGGGGACGGTGAAACTGCCTGTGAGATTTGGGACAGCACCTTGTCGACGGACCATCCTCCTGGATTTCGTGGTAGTTGATATTTATAACTGGCCATAAAATGCTTTACTCGGCCGACCCTTTCTGAACAAGGCGCGAGCAGTCACGTCCACTCATGCATTAAAAGTAAAATTCCCGACAGAGTTTGGGATTGGAGAACTTAAAGGGTCGCAAGAAATGGCTTGCCGGGCCAACCTGTCAATCTTTAAAGATAAGACTGGAGCAGAAACCTTAAGCGTATTTCAACTCGACCGAGAGACGAAAGAAGAAAACCCTGAAACGTTTGAGCTGGACTCGAGAGATGAGACCAATAGAGAAAAAGAAGAACCAACAGAAACTGTCATCCTGGATGAAAAAGAGCCTAATAAGACGGTCAAAGTTGGAGCGAGCCTGACGAAGTAGGTCAAAACAGGTGTAGTGAATCTATAGGGAGTATAAGGAGATCTTTGCTTGGAGCCACGAAGATATGCCAGGAATCAATGCAAATGTAACCACACACCATCTAGCAGTAAGCAAAGACTGCAAGCCGGTAATATAGAAAAGGAGAAGTTTCAACCCTGAGAGAAGTGCAGCAATAAGGGAAGAAATATCCAAGCTGCTCGCGGCAGGATCGATCAGAGAAGTCAAGTATCCTGAGTGGGTAGCGAACGTTGTGCTCGTAAAGAAGAAGAACAATCAGTGGAGGATGTGCGTAGACTTCACTGATCTCAACAAAGCCTGCCCAAAAGATAGTTTCCCCTTGCCAAGAATTGACCAGCTGGTAGACGCAACAGCTAGACATGAGCTATTAAGCTTTATGGACGTGTATTCAGGATACAACCAAATCAAGATGCATGAACCGGATGAAGATAAGACAGCATTCACCACGGACCAAGGATTATACTGCTACACTGTCATGCCGTTCGGCCTGAAGAACGCTGGAGCAACATATCAGCGGCTTGTCAACAAGATGTTTGCTAACCAAATAGGCAGGAATATGGAAGTGTACGTCGATGACATGCTAACCAAGAGCATCAAAGCCGAGGGACATGTAGACGACTTACGGGAAACCTTTGATGTGTTAACCAAGTTCGGGAGGAAACTAAACCCCTCAAAGTGTGTGTTCGGCGTGCCATCTGGTAAGTTTCTCGGGTACCAGGTACATCAAAGAGGGATAGAAGTGAACCCTGACAAGATCAAAGCGCTAGCCAACATGGTTTCCCCAAAAAACTTGAAGGATGTCCAGAAACTTACAGGATGCCTGGCATCGCTGAACAGGTTTATCGCAAAATCGACAGACCGATGCTTACCCTTCTTCAAAGCGCTTAAGAAGGGCAAAGGGATAGAATGGAACAAGGACTGCGAACAGGCCTTTGTCGCTTTGAAAGAATACCTCGGCCGAGCACCATTGCTGTCAAAACCCGTCACAGGGGAAGTGCTGTACATGTACCTATCGGTCACAGAAGCAGCCACCAGTTCCGTATTGATAAGGCAGGAGAATGGGATACAGAAGCCAGTGTACTACACAAGCAAAGCATTACTGGCAGCTGAAACGAGATATTCATCAGCTGAAAAAATGCCGCTTGCACTAGTAACAGCAGCGAGGAAATTGAGACCGTATTTCCAAGCACACAAAGTAGGAGTATACACCAACTGTCCACTGAGAATGATACTGCAAAAACCAGAGGTGTCGGGCAGACTTACAAAATGGGCCATTGAGCTAAGCGAATTAGACATAGAATTTATCCCAAGAACAGCAATCAAAGGCCAAGCAGTAGCAGACTTTGTAGCAGAATTCACCGAGCCAGATACTGAAGTGGCGAAGATGATGATAGATCAAACAAGAAAGGACTTTCGCTGGAAACTTTGGGTCGACGGCTCATCAAACACGCATGACAGCGGGGCAGGGATAGTGGTCACAACCCCAGAAGGAGATTCTGTAGAATGTGCCTTGCGGTTTGACTTCAAAGCCACCAACAACCAAGCCGAGTACGAAGCACTGATAGCAGGACTAAAAGTATGTACGGCCCTAGGAGCTGACGAGATTGAGGTGTTTAGCGACTCTCAAGTCATCGTCAACCAAGTACTCGACGAATACCAAGCAAGGGATGACAACATGATTGCCTACCTCAGACTAGCAAAGGAACCGTTGAGGCGATTCAAAGAATACAGGATTGTGCAGATCCCAAGAGAAAAAAACGAACAGGCGGACATTTTGGCCAAGCTGGCATCTGCCACGGTCAATATCTGGCCCCGAACAATCCCTATGGCACATCTGCTTCGACCCAGCATAACCAAGCAGGCCGAAGTGGGGGTCATCATGAACGTATCAACCAACTGGATGACCCCAATCAGAGAATACCTAATCAATGACACCCTCCCAAGTGACTTGCTAGAAGCCAAGCGGTTGAGATACAGGGCAACAAGATATTCAGTCCTCAATGATGAATTGTATAGGAGAGGATTCTCGAGGACATTACAAAGATGTGTTGGGCCTGAAGAGGCAGAAGGAATCCTAAAGGGCATCCACAGCGGAAGCTGTGGGAATCACGCTGGGAGCATCAGTCTGGCCCATAAAGCACTAAGGCAAGGGTTCTATTGGCCAACCATGTTCGCCGATGCAAAAAGAATAGCGACCAGATGTGAAGCATGTCAAAAGATCGCGAATAACATTCGCCAGCCACCTGAGCGCTTACAGAGCATCACCTCCCCATGGCCGTTCGCCATGTGGGGAATTGATTTGATCGGCCCAATGCCCACAGCGCCAGGTGGGGCGAAACATGCCATTGTAGCAGTGGATTATTTGACCAAATGGGTAGAGGCCGAATCACTGGTACACATCACAGAAGCAAATACAACCAGCTTTGTGAAGAAAAATATTCTATACAGGTTCGGAATACCAAACACCATCATCACTGACAATGGGACACAATTCGATAACAAGAAGTTCAGAGACTTATGCAAGAAGTATGGGATCAACAACTACTACGCTTCCCTAGCTCACCCACAGACAAACGGGCAAACTGAGGCAGTAAATAAAATCATCAAGCATAACCTGAAAGCCAAACTGGCCATCAAAAAGGGAAACTGGGCAGAAAAACTACCACAGGTGTTATGGGCATACCGAACAACAGAAAGAAACTCCACTGGGGAAACACCTTACTCCATGGCTTTCGGAACCGAGGCAGTCATTCCGGTTGAAATGGCTTTCTCTTCGCCAAGAACACAGTTCTTTCAACCAGAGCTTAATGTTGACATGCTGAAGTGTGGCTTAGATGAACTAGAAGAAAGAAGGGAGCACGCCCGAATAAGGAATGCCGCCTACCAGCAGGGAGCAGCAAGGTATTAAAACTCACATGTGAAAGTCAGAAGATTTGCGTTCGGGGACCTGGTTCTAAAAAGAGTGACGCCCGAAACGAAGGATAAAACTGCAGGATCACTCGCAGACAAGTGGGAGGGACCATATCACATCACAGGTGTAGCAGGCCATGGAGCGTATCACATAGCAAAGAGAGGAATCGGCAAGCTACCCCGACCGTGCAATGCTCAGTTCCTGAAGATCTACTACCCCTGATACTCCAGTTCAAAGAAGACCTTTTATTATGTTTTGTTTCTTTAAGTTCATCTTTTTAGAAGTTTCTTTTGTTTTTTGACATTAGAGTTTACAGGAAATAATCACTAAAGAGTAATTTATTACTGAGAGGTCTATCATCGTCGAAATCACAGATCAGCCATGACGAACGGATCGCCCAAGGTAGTAAATTGAGCTATCTAAATCCGGTGAACACCCAAGAAAACCGGGAAATACCCCGTATTACAGCAGGCTTAAGGCAAAAATGCCACAAAGTAGCCTGAGCTAGAGAAAAAATGTCACATAAAAGGCAGTCACCATCAATAAAGGCATAAAACCCCCAAAAGAAACTGTACAAGGCGTTCTGCCAACAGTATTCGGGAAAATCCCTGAGAACTAAAAACACTGGGGGTAAAGCAAAACTAGCAGTCATAAAAAACAGTGAGCAAAAGCGGGAGACGTCCCAACAGTATGCTCACATAAAACCTGGTGTATGGTCGGACACGTCCAGACAAACATTGGGTAAAAATAAAAACTAGCAATTATAAAGCTAAGTGATAAAAGGCTTTAGAGCTTGAGCTAGAAACTCAGCAATGGCAGCTGAACCAAAACGCATAGAAGTAAATGTATGGCGAACAAGCAAGAAACACATTGCGAGAAAATTGTCATTTTATTTACTTGTCAAAATATATTTACAAGATTAGAATAAATAAACTATACAAGAGAAATCAAGCGCTCGCCGGTGGAAAGCCCCCGTCATCATCTTCCTCTTCCTCGCTCAACTCATCCTCGGACGGCCAAACAACATCCTCATCCCCTTCGGGCATAAAGGGTGTGTAGTAACGACCAGCCACAGGACCCAAGTCAGGTTCAACACCAGACCCAGTGAAGCTCCCCTTCTGACCAGAATAGTAAGTGCTGCTAGCATGTTTGGTGGGGATCTCCAAATGCATAGGAAGAGGCTCTGCTTGAGTGTAATGGCAATGGGCCTTCCACAACTTCAGCTGGCTCTTTACCGAGCGCACTGCACCATCCATATGCCGCTGAAGATTTCAGTCATAGCGCCTCATGGCTTTCTCATTCGAGTGGTCCTTCAAAGCGAAAAACTTCTTCGCCTGTCGCATGCCCCGTTCGAACTCACGGAGGAGGAGTGCGTCATACGCAGGAGATCTTTTAAAGCGAACTACAGCTTCAACTTCCAAGACAACCTTCAAATCATTCATAAGAAGGTCTTGAGTAGCTTGTTGATGCCGCAAATCTTCAGATTCACGTTCCGCCTTCTCCCTGGCCTCATTCGCCAAACTCTCTCCCTCCATGTGAGCCGCCAAAGGTCCTGACTATCGGCAAGCTGCTCTTTCAGTAGTTTGATTTGTTCCTCAGGGCGAGAAGCTTTTCTTAGGCAGCAAGCTGAGCAGCCAAAGAACTATCGGCGAACTCCTGCATTTGAGCGATTTGTTGTGCGTGTGATTCTTCAGCCGATAGTTTTTCAGCCGCCGAGCGAGAGATTGTCTTTTGTAAGCGCCTGTTGTCATTTAACGCCTTATTCGCTTGCCGATAGGTACTCGCCATCTCCGACATCATCTGCGAATCAAACAAATTTAAAAAAGGAATGGAGAAGTAAAGGATAATAGAAGTAAGAAACAAAGCCAATGAAATTACCAGGGAATGGCAGTTGAAGAAGAATTCCATCTTATTGTTACATGATTTTCCTTTCACCTTCTCCCAACCCTCGCCAAAATAAACATCATTGGTTATGAAATGGTTGAGAAGCTCGGTGGGAGAAAAATCAGAAAAAGTAACAACTCCTGATCCTTCGCCTTGACCGGCTGGATCAACAGATGGCCCTTCCTGAGAACCCCCCAAACCCGTAGCAGGGGCCGACGATGGACCAGGAGTGTCCGCTGGAGCAGCGGCATCCCTACCCTCTGCAACAAAAGGAGATGAAGGCCTGGGGGTATCTTCTTGTACAGCGGCATCCTACGCTCTAATATTCGCCGAGGACACCGAAGGACCAATATTGTCCGAAACAGGGACTTGTGCAGCTAAAGTGGGGGTAGTCTCTGCACCATCACCCCCCTCTGGCCGAAGGGCTGGATCTGCATCCTGAGGAACTGTGGAACCCAGCTCGCTGGCAGGAACTGTGGAACCCAGCTCGCTGGCATTGGTAGCCTCGGGACGGACGGGCTCCCCATCCCCTTCTTCATCAGATGAAACCACCAATTGAACCACCCTAGAAGCCCTTTTTAGGGGGCGAGTTGCACATTCGGGGGTTGTCTCAGCAGGCCGTTTCCCTCGACCATTTCTGGGGTTGAGGTCACTGGAAGGATCTTCAGGGGGCTCTGGGATGCTCACATCAAAAATTGGAACGTCCGCGCTCGCCGCAGGTACCCCAACTTTCTCTTTCCCTTTGCGGCTATGGATTTGAGACGAAGTACCAACCCCACCTCCACGAGGCTGAACGGTCACCTCTACGACATCAAGAACTTCTGCTCCACCCTCATCTGGGGAATCATCACCCTCAGGCGGAGCAACTCCTTCTTTGGCTAGGCCAGCAGCATGTCTCTGACTCGCGGCCTCCGAGTTCTTCACCGCTCGAGCTTGTTCGTCGCATACGACATCGAACTCGCTCATTGAAAAGCAAAAACAAGATATAACGTTAGCCAAAGAAAAAACCAGTAAGACAAGTTTTAAAAGCGAGTTCCGAAGTCTAGAAAAACTTACAGTGGCGTCGCCTAGCAGATAGGCGAGGGAAAATGCCATAGGTGACCATCCTGGCTTCATCGAGAAGATACTCTTGAACTCTCTTGGCCAGACTAAGCACCACAGCCTCCGTCACATTCTTAACTTCATGCGGAGTCAAGGCAGGGAGAGCCTTTGACCAGGCCTCGGGAGACGTAAAATGTCTCGGGACTTTGCTTGCCGGAAGATTTCGGCGAGGGTCAGCAGAGTTATTCCTTCCCCACTCGCCACTTACAAAAAACCAACTTGTAAGTGCCTCTTTGTTGATTGGCTTATTTCGTTGACAAAACCGCAATGGGGTTCAATCTTGTAAGGGTAGCTTAGGATTGAAGATTTTCTTCTCTAATGCTCAAAGACCTCATTGTGGAATTCAAGAGCTTAATGGAAGGTAACCACTTGACCTTGACTCTTTATGTGAAGAGATTTAGTTGCACACACACACACATTTCATGATCTTATGTTCTATATTGTTTGTTGTGTGATTTGTGTTGTTGCTTATTAGTTTTCATGCATGATCACTCTATCTTTGTGTGTTTATTATTTGGCATGTTTATTAGCCTTGGATATTGCTTGAAGGCTTTTATAGAGGTCAATTTTTTCCTCAGACCGCTCCCAGGACCGCTGTGATTTTCTTCACAGCGGTAGGACAGCGTTTTTCGGGCAGTGGAGACCGCTCCTGAAACCGCTCCAGAACCGCTTCCATTTAATAGGCAGCGGTGGCCTTGGCAGCGAAGACCGCTGCCAGACCGCTGCCACTTTGGCAGCGGTAAGGCAGCGGTCCCTCTGTGTCGTTTCATGTTCTGATTCGAACGACGCCGTTTTGACTCTGCCTCTTATATATATATGACTTGTTTGGCCTTGGTTCATTTAAGAGAGCAAAAATTACATTTTTATGAGAGCCTTTTAAGTTGCTTCCAAGCTAAGGTATCAAGAACACCTTTTTATCTCTCAAACATCAAAACCCATCATTCTTACATGATTCATTCATCATCTAGCATGTTCTAGTATGATTCTCTTAGGGTTTTCATCTTTGCTTACATGACTTGTAGTTAGAACATCTCTTGCATCATGTCACATGTTCTTTCTCTACAAGATTGCTCATTTATTACTTGAATAGGTTCAAGATTGCTCTTTTATTACTTGACTTAGTTTCAAGATTGTGTTATTGTGTTTTGTGAGTTGTATTGTGGTAGATATTGCATATAGGACTTTGGTTGTCTATTTTGTTATGTTTTATGCATACCACTTAGTGAGATGATATCTAGGGATGTCTAACATGTTCATCCATGCCTAGATAAGCTAAAATGTCTAACCTTGCATTTTGAGCATCTTGAATATTGCACATATTCACACTAGGTTGTTTTATCTCTTCACTTAGAGTCAAGTCTTGTATTTGCCTTGTTGGTAGTTTGCAAGCATGAACTAGGTTCACTTCTAAAGGCCCGTGGGTAGCAAAGACGGATTAGTAATCTTAGGTGTGATGCGGTCAACCTAGATTGTAATCGTATTTGCAAGTAGTGGATTGAGGTTCTAGTGTGGCGCACTTAATAGCCCGTGGTTTTTCCCCGTGTGGGTTTCCACGTAAAAATCATGTGTTATTTACTTTCCGCATTGTCTTCACATGATTTCATTTGTTAACTAGTTGGGGTAATTTTGTAATCTTGATTAATATCGAAAAATTGGTAAAACGGATTAAAATCTATTCACCCCCCCTCTAGATTATATTAGGACTCGTTTATATTTATTTTCAATTGGTATCAGAGCGGGTTCCTTAACATAATTAAGAGATCCCTTGCTCTTGTTAGAGTCCTTTGCATTTGTTTGCTTTTCTTTGTGTGTTTTGCTTGTTTGTGTGTGTTCATATCATTCTCTCCCAAACACTATGAGTGGAAATGGAATTGGAGGCGAGGGTGCCTCTAGCACTAGACCCCCTTTGCTTACCGGGGTCAACTACGCATCATGGAAGGGCAAAATGGAAGCTTATGTGTGCCAAATTCATGATCGGGCTTGGATGGCGATTGAAGACGGATATACGCCACCTATGATGACTCTTACGGGAGGTGGAGAGGAAGTTCCCAAGCCAAAGGCACAATGGACCCCTCAAGAGTTTGAAGCTTCAAAATGGAACAACAAGGCCATGCATGCCATTCTATGTGCCATGGATGACAACCAATACAAACTCATCCAAACCACTAGGATAGCAAAGGAAGCTTGGGATATATTGGAGACGGCTCATGAAGGAACTGAGGTGGTAAAGGACTCCAAGCTTCAAGTCCTCCAAACACAATTTGAGACTATAAGGATGGAGGAGGATGAATGCTTCAATGACTTCCAAGTGAAGCTTATGGATATAGTGAACCAAAGTCACCAACTGGGTGATCCCTACTCGGATAGAAGAATTAAGCAAAAGATCATGAGGTCGCTTCCCGAGAGGTTTGAATCCAAGGTGACGGCATTGGAAGAGAATAGTGATTACTCAAAGATGAAGCCAAGTGAAGTTATTGGAAGGCTTTTGGCTTATGAATCTAGGAAGGGTCCTACATCTACACCTCAAAAGAAGCAAAAGAGTCTTGCCTTGAAAAGCATCAAGGTAGAAAAGGATGAAGAAGACTCGGATGAAGAAATTGCTTTAATGGCAAAGAAGTTCAAGCAATTTATGAGGTTTGAAAAGAAAGGGTTTGGCTCTAAGGGAAAGTTTGTGAAGAAGAAGGTTCCCTTCAAGAAAATGGAGCAAACTCAAGAGAAGGACCACAAGAAGGGTGTCCAATGCTATGAGTGTAGTGGCTTTGGACACATTGCTCCCGAATGTGCTAACTTGAAGAAGAAGAGAGGAAAAGCCATGGCGGTGACATGGAGTGATAGTGATGACCTAGAAGAGGAAGATAAGTCTTCGGATGATGATGAAGACCAAGTTGCTAACTTCATTGCTTTCTCATCTTCTCACAATAGCAATGAGGTTGTGAGCGACAAAGAAGAAGAAGAGGACAAGCAAGAAGAAAGTGACTCAAATGGTGAAAGCAACTCTTCTAGCTCAAATTTTGAGTTTGATGAAGAAATGGATTATGATGACTTCATGAGATTCTTTCATAACTCAAGATCAAAGAAGAAGAAGGAAATTCAAAAGTTGAAAGAGGAGAAGCTTGAATTGACTTCCAAGGTAACTGATTTGAGCAAAGAAATGAGTAAAGCTAAATAGTTGGAAGAAGGTTTAAAGATGGAGCTAGTCTTGGCTAAGAAGAATGAAGAAAGCTTGAGAAAAGAGCTCATGGAAGCAAGAGGTTTGATGGCTAAGATGACTTCCGGAACCGAGAAGCTTGACAAAATGCTTTCTTGTGGGAAGAGTCCTTGTGACAAAAAGGGGTTAGGATATGTGGAAGAAGTGGAAGCCACACCTTTGAAGAAGACAACTTTTGTTAAGAGCAAAGAAGTTGAAAGTTCTCAAACCCCACAACATTCAACTAAGTGGGTTGAAGTTGGTGAATCCTCCAAGCAAGCACAAGCTAGAGCTCCTCAAGCTAGACCCCCACAACCAAGACCCCCACAAGCAAGAGCTCCACCACAAGCTAGACCTCCTCAACCAAGACCTCCACAACAAAGGATCCCACAAGCTCAACATGGGGTCTTTCATGCTCAACCAAGGAGACATGTCAACCTTGCTCAACATCAAAGGAGAGAGTTGCCTCAACACCCAAGAGCAACTCAAAATAGAAGGAGACCACAAATGCTTGCACAAGGCTATGGTATGAATCCTTATTTCTCTCCTACTTGTCATTTTTGTGGTATTGAAGGCCACATTAGGCCTAATTGTTTCAAGTATATTAATTTGTGTAGAAGAGAAAGCATGATTGAGAAAAATATGCTTAGAAGAGCCACAATGCATGCTCCTAGAAAATATAGAGACAATGGACCAATGGCTCCTATGAATGACTTTGTTTCACCTAGATTGAATAGGAATGATGACTATTATTGCTATGTGGCCCAAGTTGCCTTGAAAGCAAATGCCTCCAACACTTGGTACCTTGATAGTGGGTGTTCTAGGCACATGACCGGAAATAAGAGTTTCTTTAAAACTCTTGTAATGGAGGATGGTGGATTCGTCACCTTTGGTGATGGGTCTAAGAAAAAGGTTATAGGGAAAGGTAACATATCTATTCCCGGGTTGCCCTCCTTGCCCAATGCTCTTTATGTAGATGGCTTGCAAGCCAATCTTATTAGCATATCACACTTAAGTGATGAAGGGCTTTCGGTTATGTTTGGCAAAGTTGATTGCTCTATTCTTAAAGAAAATGGGCAAGTTTTGTTGAAAGGCAAGAGATCAAGTGACAATTGTTATTGTCTTGAGTCAAATCTCATCTCTTGTAACTTGTCCACTAGTGAGCAAGTTGAAGTGTGGCACCAAAGACTTGGCCATATGAACTATAGGGACTTGAAAGTCCTTGATAGATTGAATGTTGTTAGAGGCCTTCCCAAGCTTGGGAAAAAGGTTGAGGGTGTTTGTGGACCATGCCAACAAGGCAAGCAAACCAAGAGTGTCCACAAGAAAGGAAAATACCTTTCCACCAAAGAACCATTGGAGCTTCTCCATATGGACCTTATGGGTCCCATTCAAACCGAAAGCTTAGGTGGTAGAAGGTACATCCTTGTGGTTGTTGATGACTTCTCTAGGTTTACATGGACTTACTTCCTAAGGGAAAAGTCCGAAGCCTTTGAGAAATTTAAAATGCTTTGTGTCAAAATTCAAAATGAGAAAACCTCTCACATTAAAAGCATTAAGAAAATTAGAAGTGATCATGGGAAAGAGTTTGAAAATGCTAGCTTTGAGAATTTTTGCAATAGCTTAGGCATTTCCCATGAATTTTCGGCCCCTAGGACTCCTCAACAAAATGGAGTGGTTGAGAGGAAGAATAGAGTCCTTCAAGAGATGGCCCGTGTGATGTTGCTTAGCAACAAAGTGATCGAACCAAAATTGGTATGATTTTGGCCCCCATTTCCTTCTCCTTTTGCTTGGTTCTTGGGCATTATTCTGTTATTTAATGGTGTTTATTAAGTAATTTCAGGTATTTATAAAGTTCAGGGGCATTGGAGTAATTTTGGTGAAATAGGGGCAAAAGAGTAATATTTGAAGAAAGAATGAATTTATTGCAATAATAGAAGAGATCAGGGGAGCATTGCGTAAATTGCCAAAGCTATGCGTTTTGATTCAAAGAAGAGTTTGGGCTTCTGATCACACCCCAAGCCACTGCTATTCACGCCTCAAATAGAGGCCCATGCTCAAAACGGTGCGTTTTGTGTAAGAGGACCAGACCCACTTGGGCTTGACCCATACCAGTCCATCTCCAAGGTGCAGCCCAATTTCCCTAAGCCTAAAACGGTGCGTTTTGGTTTAAGTGGAGGCTCATCTGATATTGGGCTTCACGCGTGGCCCTCATCCACTATGACTTGTCCCATTTTCCACCCCACTCCCTTGCTGAATGCACCCCGTGACTATTCATCATCTCCTTCCTCTCACTCGTGACAGCCATTGAATGTCCCTCTAAACCCTAAACACGCCGCCGGCCGGAAAGCCACCCAAACCGAGCTACCTTTGGCCGATTCCAGTACCAAAATAACGGCAAGGTCACCGGCTTCCTGATCGCAAGACTCTGGGACCCTCCAATCGCCGGAAACCGGCCACGCAAGTCTCGCCTAAGTCACGGCCACGTCACGGCCACGTCATCCATTTGGTCGCCATTTGTCATTCGAGGTCGCCATGGCGACAGGGGATGATTTCCCACACCTGATTGCTTCGCCACTTTGTCGCCATTTAGCCAAACCGCGACTCTCTCTGTGCCTTTCTCTGATTGGCTGATTTGTGGAGGAAAATTACAAGAAGGCCCCCTAGAGGGGCCAAAATGGCAATTTGACAAATAGAGGGGGTGTTTTGGTAATTTGCCATCCGTGACCTAATTCAAAAATACTATAAATTCATCCCTCTTTTCAATTTGAATTTCAAATCCCTACCAAGTCTTACCAAGCCTATTCTCTCCTACCAATCCCTTTTTCTCCATTAATCATCTCCCAAATTCCTCCATTTCTATACTTGGACTTATCTTTTCCATCCAAAACCTTACACCAAATCTTGATTACTTCCCTAGACCATTCCTTCCCTACCATTTTCTCCATCACAAATCCTTTATCACTCACCATAAACCATCCACCTATCTAGACACATCCTCATCTTCCATTCTTTGCATCTAGGAGCATCAAAGGAGAACAAGGATCAAGCACTAAAGAAGGTGGCCCAAGGGTGATTTCCTTACCATTTACTTGTTTTTATTTGATTGCTACTATGTGTAATTAAACCCCTAATCTAGGGGATTGATTTGATGAACATTTGGTTGTGGGTTTTTGCTTAAGCTTTGTAATAAATCTCTATATGTGTTCTATTTATTAATTCATTAGATTCTATTCATTATGTGATTGACTTGTATACCCACTTGTTAATTACAATCTTGTTTAGAATAACATGTTATATAATCACTCTTGGATTGACACACTTGAGTGATTAAGAACCCAATAAATAGGATGGATTAGTGGAGGGTATATCAACCACATTAATCTAAACCTAAATTGGTTAACATGTAGAGATTGGTCCTTAAAGTGGCTTAAAAAGCAATACCCATATCTACTTGCTAATCAATCAATTCCCTAGCATCAACATTAATTGTTTACATCCATTTGTCGTATCAAGATTGTGAGTCTTCTATTTTTCATATCACCATATTTTTAGTTAGGTTAATTTTGTATGTATGTTTGATGGTTTGACAAACCATACACTCATTCATCATTTTATGATTTATTTTATTGCTTAGAGATTAGCTAATTAAATCAACGTATTACTCTAATTCCCTGTGGAACGAACTCTATGCTTACCATTTACTAATTTTCATAACTTAAAATATATTGCGTAAAATTCACTTTATAAATATTCTTTTGGTAATTCGCAATTTGGTAACGACACAAAAAGCGAGTCATCAAAATGGCGCCGCTGCCGGGGAATTAAAGCGGTAGTTGATTCAATTAGCTTTTCTTAGTTGTTTCTAGTCTTTTTAGTTATTTTCATTTCTTTGTTAGTTTTTATTAATTTTTGGTCTCTTAGTTGTTTTTAGTCTTTTTAGTTTCTTTTCACTTCTTTGGTAGTTTTTGTTTATTTTTGTTTCAGGACTCTATGGATTTCCTCTTGCAAAACTCGAGGCCAAGCTACGCGCCAATGAGTAGGCCATTGGAAGATTGGAATGACTATACGTCATCTAGTTGGCCGGACCAAGGAAATGAGTCCACGTTTGAAGAAAATTTCAACAACTCCATCAATGCCACAACTCAACACAACATAGAAGTCTTGTATCAATCGAAGGAAGAAGATCTATGCAAGATCACACTAGAGATGAACAAGAAGATTTTGAGCATGAGTGAAGACCTAGTGATGGAGATGGATGTATTGAAAAAGGAGAATGCTCTACTTCAAGAAAGAATCATGACAACTTCCCTCCAACATGAAGAAATCACTAAGGATTATGAAGGGAAGATACAACTCTTGAAGAAGAAGTTAGAAGGCAAGGAAGCCTTAGGAACAACAAAGGAGAGCATGCTTCAAGAATTGAACAAGAAAATCATTCTTGAAGCAAAGATGCTCAAAGCCGAAAATGGTACTCTCAAGAAGCAAAATGGCGAAGTCTCCACCAAGATCAAAGAATTCGAAGAACAAATTGAGAGACGTGAGGCCGAAAAGAGTACAACCTTGAAGGAGCTTGAAGAGATCAAGGAGGACTTTGCAAGGAGGATGCGGCTAATGCAAGCCGAAATTCAAACAAGGGACAAGGCTTTGGAGATAATGAAGACAAAGGAGGTTGACCACCTTGCAAAACTTGCAAGGTCTAAGCAAGAAAGAGAAGAAATGCTCGACTTGAGTCAAGCATCTTCAAGTGCAAAGGTCAAGGAGCCGAATCCTAGCAAAGCAAGGAGGAGAAGAGCAAAAAGGAGGAATGAGAACCCTCCACCTCCACCTCCAACAAAGAACCACCGAGAAGGTATCATTCCTAACTCTATCACCATGTGCCATCATTGCCATAAGATAGGTCACATTAGACAACCAAACCATGAAAATGAGAGGCAAGGCACACGAGGGAATTTTAGACATAGAGAGACATATATGCATGTTAGGAAGGTATGGGTTGAGAAGCCTAGGAATAGGAGGAGTCCACCTAGGATAAGAAAAATTTGGGTGAGGAAAGATTCAATGAACCAAATGAGAAAGAAGGGAAAGGAAATGATGGGGAAATCATCTACATTTATTTGGATTGTAAAGAAGAGTGAATTTCCCAACTTGATCAAACCACCCTTAGTTCATCCTAATCCCACCCCAAATGCACAACATTGAAAATATTGGTGCATGTTATTTTTATGCTTTTTGTTTTGATTGCTTTATTTGTTTATTTCTTTTGAATAATTGGTGTTTCAAGCTATTGTTGGCAATTGCTTGAATTGAGTATATTTTGCCGGAACTTTCTAATGAGTTTTGTGAGTGTTTAGATTTTCTATTGCTTCTTGAGGAAGCAAGTGTTTGTTGCTTGTTCTTAAAGGAAGGTTTCTTTATCTCTTGGAAAGAAACAACGTCAACTTGCAAGTCTTGGAGGGACGAGCAAGCCAAGAGTGCTCATAAGAAGGGCGAGGAGCTTATCACTAAGGAAGCAACATTTTTGGAAGTTCAAAGGGCGGAAGCACCATTCCACGTCTTGCCTAGACGTTAAATAGAGCGCTTGGTGGGAGGCAACCCACTTGGTATATTTCTTTCATAGTTTAATTTTTAAGTAGTCTCTTCAATTTTGATTGCCTTTATCTCTATTTCGTTTTTGCTTAGAATAAGGGTGTGAGATGAATTTTGGTAGTGGATTTAGGATGAATGTGCTTAATTGTTGATTTTTGAATTATAGGATTATTGAGGTATATGCCATACATGATTGAGCATCTTTTTAGATGATTTTGTGCATAATAGGATGAGAGGGCACTTTGCCAAAATTTTGAAAATACATTGATTAATTGTGAATATATATGCATCTTTTGTTTTGGATTTGTTGGGTTGTGCCTTTTGAAAAATTTTGCCTCCCATGAACATTGAGGACAATGTCCAATTTAGGTTTGGGGGTACATTTGCACAACACCACTTTACTCACTTTGCTTGATTTTTCAAATTTGAGCCTAATTTTTCAAATTCTTGCGATAATGCCATATTTAAGCATACTTTGCTTGTTGAGATTGTGCTTTACATGAAGTAGTGAGGAATTGTGCATCTTTGCCATTGTTTGGTTTAGATTAACATCATGCCACTTAGGGTGTCATTGAACAAAGTGCGTAAATCTTTTTCTCATAATGTTAGGGTGAATAATCAATCTTGCTTAAAGGCTAGGAATTAATAGTGGAGATTCCCGTGAGGATCACAAACACGGCCTTAAAAAGCGTATTTTGAGTTGTCAAATATTCACTCTTTAAACACTCACTCTCAAACACTCTTTTAAGCATGTATAGGTCTCATTTGCACTTAAATATTGCATATCATAGAATATTATGGACTGCTTGTGGATGCTTTGATTAGCTTGTGGACAATCCTTTAGAAATGACTTTAGGCAATGCATGTGAAAAACCGTAAATTGGCCTAAACACTTCCATACCCTCTAAATATGTGTGCTCCCAAGCCCTTTTGAAGCCAAACACATCTTAAGCTTTTCATTTTTGAACCACATCCACATGAACCATATAGCCTACATAATTGACTTACCTTAACCAAATGATTTTGCTAAGGCTTAGGATATGGTTGTAAGCTCTTTTAAGAGAAAATGTTGATACATGTACCTAGGCATGTAAAGTTGTGTTAAAGAGTATCAAAATGCAAGAGTGGATAAAAAGAAAGAGAAAAAGAAAAAGAAAAAAAAAAAAAGAAAAGAAAAAAGAAAAGCAAAGCAAAAGAAAAGAAAAAGATTGAAATAAAAGATGTATGCAAAAGAAAAGAAATGAAAGGGCAAAGCCAAATAAAATAAAAAAAAGAACCATGAATGAGGCACAAGTGGCCTAGATAGGAGGTTTATAATTGAATAGGCTACTCAAGAAAGTGAGTAGAGAATATGCAATTGAAATGATATTGTAAGTAATGGGCGCCAAAGGCGTGAACAAATGTGTGAAAGCAATTGGGATTCATAATTAGAATGTATGCCTTAAGTATAAATCATTGGGTTCCTTGTTATCTATTGCCCCATTTTATTGGCTCACCATTTACCTAAGCCCCATTACAACCTAAGAAAGACCTTCACGATCTTTAGGGATGTCCACTTGTGAATTTTGGTTTTCGCATGTTCTTTCTCATTCATGATGTGCAATTCCATTCATGAGACCATTTTCAGAAATTGCGTTTTAATGATTATCATGTGCAATCAATTAGATGCCCATAACATGAATTCATATTGCATATGTACTTTTGAGTGAAACCTAGGAATCAAAGAGAAGAAAAAGAGAGAATCTAGTGAGGATTAGATCGAGGCGAATTACATTCTAAACCGAATAGCACATTTGCTTTGAAGCTTTGGCATTTTGAATGTAAGGTCGCATTACGTACAATCATATCTAGAGTGGCATGTTTTTAATCTTTACTTGACATCATCTTACATGTTTAAGTCCTCACTAATGCATAATTGTGTTAATCTCTTCATTGTTGGTTTCGCATGATTATCATTGGATAGTAGATCCTTGCTTGAGTAAGTTAGAACTTTATTGAAAATATTTGAAATGGCTTGATGCATGTCCTTGAGGGTTGGTTTGTGATTGTTTTGCTCGAGGACGAGCAAAAGATAGGTTTGGGGGTATTTGATCGAACCAAAATTGGTATGATTTTGGCCCCCATTTCCTTCTCCTTTTGCTTGGTTCTTGGGCATTATTCTGTTATTTAATGGTGTTTATTAAGTAATTTCAGGTATTTATAAAGTTCAGGGGCATTGGAGTAATTTTGGTGAAATAGGGGCAAAAGAGTAATATTTGAAGAAAGAATGAATTTATTGCAATAATAGAAGAGATCAGGGGAGCATTGCGTAAATTGCCAAAGCTGTGCGTTTTGATTCAAAGAAGAGTTTGGGCTTCTGATCACACCCCAAGCCACTACTATTCACGCCTCAAATAGAGGCCCATGCTCAAAACGGTGCGTTTTGTGTAAGAGGACCAGACCCACTTGGGCTTGACCCATACCAGTCCATCTCCAAGGTGCAGCCCAATTTCCCTAAGCCTAAAACGGTGCGTTTTGGTTTAAGTGGAGGCTCATCTGATATTGGGCTTCACGCGTGGCCCTCATCCACTATGACTTGTCCCATTTTCCACCCCACTCCCTTGCTGAATGCACCCCGTGACTATTCATCATCTCCTTCCTCTCACTCGTGACAGCCATTGAATGTCCCTCTAAACCCTAAACACGCCGTCGGCCGGAAAGCCACCCAAACCGAGCTACCTTTGGCCGATTCCGGTACCAAAATAACGGCAAGGTCACCGGCTTCCTGATCGCAAGACTCTGGGACCCTCCAATCGCCGGAAACCGGCCACGCAAGTCTCGCCTAAGTCACGGCCACGTCATCCATTTGGTCGCCATTTGTCATTCGAGGTCGCCATGGCGACAGGGGATGATTTCCCACACCTGATTGCTTCGCCACTTTGTCGCCATTTAGCCAAACCGCGACTCTCTCTGTGCCTTTCTCTGATTGGCTGATTTGTGGAGGAAAATTACAAGAAGGCCCCCTAGAGGGGCCAAAATGGCAATTTGACAAATAGAGGGGGTGTTTTGGTAATTTGCCATCCGTGACCTAATTCAAAAATACTATAAATTCATCCCTCTTTTCAATTTGAATTTCAAATCCCTACCAAGTCTTACCAAGCCTATTCTCTCCTACCAATCCCTTTTTCTCCATTAATCATCTCCCAAATTCCTCCATTTCTATACTTGGACTTATCTTTTCCATCCAAAACCTTACACCAAATCTTGATTACTTCCCTAGACCATTCCTTCCCTACCATTTTCTCCATCACAAATCCTTTATCACTCACCATAAGCCATCCACCTATCTAGACACATCCTCATCTTCCATTCTTTGCATCTAGGAGCATCAAAGGAGAACAAGGATCAAGCACTAAAGAAGGTGGCCCAAGGGTGATTTCCTTACCATTTACTTGTTTTTATTTGATTGCTACTATGTGTAATTAAACCCCTAATCTAGGGGATTGATTTGATGAACATTTGGTTGTGGGTTTTTGCTTAAGCTTTGTAATAAATCTCTATATGTGTTCTATTTATTAATTCATTAGATTCTATTCATTATGTGATTGACTTGTATACCCACTTGTTAATTACAATCTTGTTTAGAATAACATGTTATATAATCACTCTTGGATTGACACACTTGAGTGATTAAGAACCCAATAAATAGGATGGATTAGTGGAGGGTATATCAACCACATTAATCTAAACCTAAATTGGTTAACATGTAGAGATTGGTCCTTAAAGTGGCTTAAAAAGCAATACCCATATCTACTTGCTAATCAATCAATTCCCTAGCATCAACATTAATTGTTTACATCCATTTGTCGTATCAAGATTGTGAGTCTTCTATTTTTCATATCACCATATTTTTAGTTAGGTTAATTTTGTATGTATGTTTGATGGTTTGACAAACCATACACTCATTCATCATTTTATGATTTATTTTATTGCTTAGAGATTAGCTAATTAAATCAACGTATTACTCTAATTCCCTGTGGAACGAACTCTATGCTTACCATTTACTAATTTTCATAACTTAAAATATATTGCGTAAAATTCACTTTATAAATATTCTTTTGGTAATTCGCAATTTGGTAACGACACAAAAAGCGAGTCATCACAAAGTCCCTAGAAATCTTTGGGCCGAAGCCATTAATACGGCTTGCTACATAGGGAATAGAGTATTCCTTAGGCCCGGGACTAAACAAACATCCTATGAGTTATGGAAGGGTAGAAAACCCAATGTGAGCTATTTCCATATCTTTGGAAGTAAGTGCTATATACTTAATGACCATGATCAACTTGGCAAGTTTGATGCTAAGAGTGATGAGGGTATTTTTATTGGATATGCACTTAATAGCAAGGCCTATAGAGTTTTTAATCTTAAGACTCGAAGTGTGATGGAATCATCAAATGTGGTCTTTGATGATTGTAGGCCAAAACATGATGACCATGAGGAGGATGTTTGTGAGCTAGATGACCTTCCTTTGAAGGAAAGTGGTGAGACTTCAAGTGATGTGAAGTCAAACCAAGATGAAGAGGATGATTTACCTCTAAATAGAGTTCCTCCATTGGACTCTAATGAACCCGCTCCTTGGGTTAGAAAACTCCATGATAAGGATGATATCATTGGAGAGGTTAGAGAGGGTGTTAGGACTAGACGTCAAATAGCTAATCAAATTAGCTATACTTGTTACACCTCTCAAATAGAACCCAAAAAGGTTGATGAGGCCTTAAATGATGAATATTGGGTTCTTGCCATGCAAGAAGAGCTAAACCAATTTGAGAGAAATGAGGTTTGGACTCTTGTTCCTAGACCTAAAAACACCAATGTCATAGGCACTAAATGGGTGTTTAGGAACAAATCCGATGAGGATGGCAACATTGTGCGAAACAAGGCAAGGCTTGTTGCACAAGGATACTCTCAAATTGAGGGTATTGACTTTGAGGAGACTTTTGCTCCCGTTGCCCGCTTAGAGTCCATTAGGCTTCTCTTGTCCATTTCTTGTGTGTACAAGTTCAAACTTCACCAAATGGATGTTAAGAGTGCCTTCCTCAATGGCTTTTTGCATGAGGAAGTGTTTGTTGAGCAACCCAAGGGGTTTGTGGATCCACACCACCCCTCTCATGTCTATCGCCTCAAAAAGGCTTTATATGGGTTGAAACAAGCACCGAGGGCTTGGTATGAGCGCCTCACTCTCTATCTTGTTGACAATGGCTACTCTAGAGGTAGTGTTGACAAGACTTTGTTCATCAAGTGCACTAAAGATGAGCTATTCATAGCTCAAATTTATGTTGATGACATTGTTTTTGGTTCCACCAACAACTTGAAAGTTCAACAATTTGTTGATGTCATGTCTCATGAATTTGAGATGAGCATGGTTGGTGAACTAAATTACTTCCTAGGCTTGCAAATTAAGCAAATGAATGATGGGATCTTCATATCCCAAGCTAAATATGCCAAGAGCCTAGTGAAGAAGTTTGGACTTGAGAATGCCAAACATTGTGACACACCCATGAGCACCACCTTGAAACTAAGCAAAGATGCTAGTGGAAAGGATGTGGAGCAAAGTCTATATCGTGGCATGATAGGGAGCTTGCTATACTTAACCGCAAGTAGGCCCGATATAGCATTTAGTGTGGGTGTTTGTGCTAGGTACCAAGCTAATCCCAAGGAATCTCACCTTGTTGCGGTAAAGAGGATCATTCGGTTTGTGAATGGTACCTCAAACCATGGGATTTGGTACTCCTTTGACACTAATCCAAGTCTTGTTGGATATAGTGATGCCGATTGGGCGGGAAATTGTGATGATCGGAAAAGTACATCGGGCGGTTGCTTTTTCCTTGGAAACAACTTGGTTTCTTGGTTTTGTAAGAAACAAAACTCAATTTCCCTATCCACGGCCGAGGCGGAATACATTGCCGCCGGTAGTGCTTGTACTCAATTGATGTGGATGAAACAAATGCTAGCCGACTATGGCTTGGAGCAAGGTACTCTTACTTTATTTTGTGATAACATGAGTGCCATAAACATTTCTAAGAATCCCGTCCAACACTCTAGGACCAAGCACATTGACATTAGACACCACTTCATAAGAGAGCTAGTTGAGAGTAAAACCATTGCATTGGAACATGTGGGAACAAATGACCAACTAGCGGATTTGTTTACAAAACCCTTAGACACTCTTAGATTTGGGAACCTTAGCAAGTCTATTGGGATTTGTCACTTGGGTTGAAGTGTTTTGTCTTGACCCCATATGGGGAGCTCAAGCAAAGAGAGCAAAGTTGCATGAACATGCATTGTGCTACTTTGAAATTTTTTATGCCTCTTCTTTAATTGCTTGAGATGATTGGTTGTTCATGCTTATATGTATTTTTTTCTTAATAAGTGTGACTTTTTGACTTGCTTGCAAATCATGTTATGATTATGCTCAAACATGCATTTTTGGAATAGGAAATGTACTTTGGAAGTACTTGATGAATGACCTTTGATTGATTCCTATGACATGATGATTTTTTTTTTGTTGACATGCTTAAGTGAAAAGTATGATATGCCTAAGTGCTTTATCTTGAATGGAAAATTTGTGTGCTAATGCTAACTTTGAGACTTCAATTAATAAGGATCTTTATATCCATAGTCTCTCCCTCTTTATTTGTAGAACAAGGCTACTATCATACGGGAATCTCACCCGGAAAAATCTAATAAGGTGCAAAGTCGCCCATGTCTTGTTTTGCTTATAAAGTTGGATTTAGTTGCTTGATAAAATTTGAAATGTTTAATCTCTATATGCTCATCTTTTTCCATGCAATGGGCGAAATTGGTTTGAATTCCTTAAGGAAACCTTTGTTGTTTGCTTTGCCAAATACCATTGTTTTTGAGTTTGATTGCAACATGTCTTGCTTGCAAAGCATGCTTGTCACACATGTTTTCTTTAAATAAAACTCCTTGAATCTCTCTTACTTAATTGAGTTGCATAAAATTGCTCATATGATTGTGCATATGTTTTTTGTGCTACAAGCTCTCATTGCTAAATGCTTACCTATTAGGGGAGACTCCCTTTGCCTATCTCATGACAAAAAGGGGGAGTAAGGTTAGGGGAGATTTGTTTTAATTTGGCATTGCATTTAGGGGGAGTTAAGAGAGAGAGAGTAACCCTTTTGGAAGTTGCATTGCATGATTACATTACTTTATTGTAATTCCTTTTGATCAAGCACCTCTCACACACTTGTTCTTCCAAGGTATATTTCTTGTTGATTGTGTGTAGGTTGGAATTTTCTACAAGCTTGGAAATGACTTGAAGATGTTCAAGACTTAGACTAGGGCTAAATTGTAATGTAGAAAATTTTGTTGACCAACCATTTTTTTGTTTTTGTGAGGTTGCTTGTGAGTGGTGATTTTGTCACGAAATAGCCAAAGGGGGAGATTGTAAGTGCCTCTTTGTTGATTGGCTTATTTCGTTGACAAAACCGCAATGGGGTTCAATCTTGTAAGGGTAGCTTAGGATTGAAGATTTTCTTCTCTAATGCTCAAAGACCTCATTGTGGAATTCAAGAGCTTAATGGAAGGTAACCACTTGACCTTGACTCTTTATGTGAAGAGATTTAGTTGCACACACACACACATTTCATGATCTTATGTTCTATATTGTTTGTTGTGTGATTTGTGTTGTTGCTTATTAGTTTTCATGCATGATCACTCTATCTTTGTGTGTTTATTATTTGGCATGTTTATTAGCCTTGGATATTGCTTGAAGGCTTTTATAGAGGTCAATTTTTTCCTCAGACCGCTCCCAGGACCGCTGTGATTTTCTTCACAGCGGTAGGACAGCGTTTTTCGGGCAGTGGAGACCGCTCCTGAAACCGCTCCCGAACCGCTTCCATTTAATAGGCAGCGGTGGCCTTGGCAGCGAAGACCGCTGCCAGACCGCTGCCACTTTGGCAGCGGTAAGGCAGCGGTCCCTCTGCGTCGTTTCATGTTCTGATTCGAACGACGCCGTTTTGACTCTGCCTCTTATATATATATGACTTGTTTGGCCTTGGTTCATTTAAGAGAGCAAAAATTACATTTTTATGAGAGCCTTTTGAGTTGCTTCCAAGCTAAGGTATCAAGAACACCTTTTTATCTCTCAAACATCAAAACCCATCATTCTTACATGATTCATTCATCATCTAGCATGTTCTAGTATGATTCTCTTAGGGTTTTCATCTTTGCTTACATGACTTGTAGTTAGAACATCTCTTGCATCATGTCACATGTTCTTTCTCTACAAGATTGCTCATTTATTACTTGAATAGGTTCAAGATTGCTCTTTTATTACTTGACTTAGTTTCAAGATTGTGTTATTGTGTTTTGTGAGTTGTATTGTGGTAGATATTGCATATAGGACTTTGGTTGTCTATTTTGTTATGTTTTATGCATACCACTTAGTGAGATGATATCTAGGGATGTCTAACATGTTCATCCATGCCTAGATAAGCTAAAATGTCTAACCTTGCATTTTGAGCATCTTGAATATTGCACATATTCACACTAGGTTGTTTTATCTCTTCACTTAGAGTCAAGTCTTGTATTTGCCTTGTTGGTAGTTTGCAAGCATGAACTAGGTTCACTTCTAAAGGCCCGTGGGTAGCAAAGACGGATTAGTAATCTTAGGTGTGATGCGGTCAACCTAGATTGTAATCGTATTTGCAAGTAGTGGATTGAGGTTCTAGTGTGGCGCACTTAATAGCCCGTGGTTTTTCCCCGTGTGGGTTTCCACGTAAAAATCATGTGTTATTTACTTTCCGCATTGTCTTCACATGATTTCATTTGTTAACTAGTTGGGGTAATTTTGTAATCTTGATTAATATCGAAAAATTGGTAAAACGGATTAAAATCTATTCACCCCCCCTCTAGATTATATTAGGACTCGTTTATATTTATTTTCACAACTGTTCTTCCACCTCTTATTCGAGGTATGGAAACCCCAGACAAAACCCATTTTCTTTTTATCACTCGAGACTTCAACTTGTCCCGCGTTGGATACACCTTCGGGGATCCAGTTTTCCACAGGGGTGGATAGAAGGTAATAAGTACCTCCATGACCAGACTGCCGCAAAACGTAGAAGTGGCGAATCTCGCGAGGCGTCGGCGACCTGCGACCCATCGACTTCCATATTACACACAAAGCCATCAGTATCCTATAGCTGTTCGGCGAAAGCTGAGCAGGGGCGAGCATTGCATCAGCCAAGAACCTGGCTATAAATGGCTGGAGTGGAAGAGTCACCCCACAACCCAGCATCGACCCATAGATGGTTACAGCGTTGCTCGGCGGATTCCACGCAGCTCGCTCGCCAGAAGGTATTAGGACAACCGTATCCGGAATGTCATACCTCCTCCTATATTTTTGAATTTCCCGTTCGCCGACCACGTTTACTTCTGTATCGAACGAGCTCGGGCGATCGGTCGCAAAGCACAAATTATTTCGTCGGTGATCTTCGACGTCTGATTCAATTACCGTCTGAGCACCTAAGAGAGAATCCCTGGGGGTCCTAGGCCCTCGTCCACCACTACCGGCAGCTCTTAAAGTTTTAGCCATATCTGGAAATTCATTTTAAACAGTTGAAGAAAATGTGAAATCAGAAGTGTTGGTGTCAGAATCAAAAGGGATAACAAGGGAAATTGGCACAGGAAAGGTTGGGTCAAAATTTTGCAAATATAATTCAATCTTGTTTGCAACCTCCTTATTACCAAGCTCAAGAGCTTGCATCATTTGATTAAATAAAAAAGCGCGTTGAGAAGGATCCATGAAACTCACTAGAAACACTCGTGAAAAAGGAAGAAAAGAGGAAATGAAGCAGAATCGCACTTCAAAGAAGCCAACTGGAAATCCAACACCTAGTTGCAGACGCTTGGAGGATCTGTACTTTCAGAGGATACTTGTTGCAGGAAAAATAAAAGTAAGCAGAAGTAAAAAAGAAGACGAAATGGAACAGTTTCGTCCTTTTAAAGGGGGAAAATCTGAAATTCAAGAAAAAGTAATAATTAAAAAGAAAAAACGGCTGTGATAAAGTGTCACCGCCTGTGAGTAAAGGCTGGGATGAAGGTATCCATCAAACGAAGGACGCGTGGCGTTATGGGGACTCCCAACAGACGCGAAATCATTGCAGGCGTGATGTCAGTTGCAGCGCGTCACATCACCACCCCATCGTTTGAAATTCTGTGGCTGAAAATGAAAGCTTGCCGGAGAAGACTTAAACGTCAAAAGGAACACGTGGCAAAAAGTGAAAAAAGAGAGGGAAAAACATCTGTAAAAATTTCAGAGAGTGGGGAAAGTCAGAAAAACAAATAAATTATATAAACACTGCTCGCAGAACCAGCTTGCGTTGGATCAACTCGAAGTATTTATGGGGGTATTGTTGTATGTGTAAATTTGGCAACAAGACACGTCAGCAAAAAGGGAATAAAGACAGGGCAAATAAATAGACACGCTATCCATTGACCCGTCAAAAGGAGGAAATCAAGTCAAAGATGCGCCAGCAAGCACACTTGCAGATTCAAAGAAGAAAAGTGTTCGCCACAACTCTTTGACTAGCAGAGAGGCGAAATACGCTCGCCGATCTAGGGTGTTCACCAAAGATATACAGCCGGAAGGATAATCCAATTCAAAGTATATTTCCACGTCAAAGCGAGGATTTAATCGGATACAAGACTCAAGGATTAAATCCTATTCCGAACAAAATATAATCTTCTTCAAACAAGGAAGAGTCCAAACAGGAAACAAAGCCCAAAGAAGTCATCTGCAGACTCTAGACTCTTTATACAACACAAAATAGGGACTCCCCTACCAACACGGCATGGGCACGGGAAACCCTAGAAAACCAATATAAATAGAGCCCTAAACCACATAAAAAGGGGTTCGAGATCAGAGAGAATAATCAAGCTATTGTATGAGAGATTTAGATTTGAGTGTGTAAACTATAAACAATTCATAGTGATTCCTCTCGCCCTCAAGGGGCACCGTGGTTTTTTCCCATTCAAGGGTTTTCCACGTAAAATCCATCTTGCATGTGTTGATTGATTTTCTTTGCTTATTCGTTTTTTATTAACATAGTATTGTTGACCGAGTCAATCCAAAAATCACCGTCAACAGCCGTAATACATAATTTCTCAAAGACGGTGTGCATTTGAAGAACGCCATGAAAAAGGATTATTTTCGGCTTACCTATTGTGTGTCTTTCCTAAAATGATGCAATATATGGATCATTTTGTTCGTTCAAAATGGTTCTCTGTCATGATGAATTTTGTTTTTTCCCGATAAGTTCTTCATAAGGATCAATAACTATTAGTCTTGAGAGGTTTTCTATTATTTTTTTAAAAAGAACCAAACTGTCGGAACCGGAATTGGAACGGGAACCGAAACCGTTGGTTTTGAATCGAAAACCAAAACAGTTGGTTCCAAATCAAAAATAGAAACTGTTGGTTCCGAATTGAGAACCGGAACCTGTTTCATTTCTAATTCGAGTACGATTAACGATTGTCCCTTTGATTTGACAATATATGATTTTAACAAAATAGTTTAATTAAATGTTATAATAAATGTTTTTTAGTATCAATTTGTTTATCATATAAAAATAAAATTTAAATTAGTGGAATCGATCTACAAATCAAATTTTGATTGAAAAAAATCAATAAAAAATCAATAACAAATAGAGGTTATATATAAAAATTATGCTTTTATTAGCACATTCAAAGCAACAGCAAGGTGGATAAGGCTTGGCTGATAATCACACATGAGTGCCAGGTTCAATACACCATTAGAACACCAATTAATTGTGATTTATGTGTGATGAGCAGTGGGTGTGGGCGTGGGCGTGGGCGGGCGGTTGTAGGGTCGTAAATACAATTTTTTTAAAAAAACATATTAACGGCACGTTTAGTACGTCTGTAAAATCTTTTATTTGTGTTGGCTTGATTCCATTGCAAAACTCTCTTTATTTGTATTAGTTGTTGCTTAGGTGATTCTTAGAAGAAAGAAGCCTCAAAGTTGAAGAAGCAACATCTCGCACAAATTTCGTCTTCAAGAGGAACATCACATACTTGGATGCTAAGATATCAAGATTCTTCTTCCTCTTGCAAGACGTTAGCACACACACACACAATTCATATATGGTGTGTCCCTACATCATAGTTCAAACATTTGGTATAACACTTTCACACATATTTAGTATGCTCATGCATTTATCTCATTGTTGACAATCTTGTAGAATTGCATGTTTTTCTCATTATCGCTTAGATATGGCATGCTTGTATTGCATAGTGTTTATTTGTTTCTATTTCTTGTGTTTTGGACTTGAACATGATCTTATTTGATTCCTCATTGAGTTCCAATCATTTTGGTTACTCATTCATCAAGTTTCGAGTCCATACGATGTAGTTATGCTACTTTACATTCTCATTCGTTGAGTTGTCTTCATCGTCATTTTCCAAGATGAATTCTCAACCTTTTGTCAAAGTTTCATAGTCTTTGTCGTGCATGAGGGAGTCACTATTTGTAATCCAAAAATGGATTCAAAATCGGAGTTCAAAGGCCCAAATATGGTCGAAGAAAGTGGGAGGTTCACGACAGGGGTCTGCATGGCCAAAGGCCATGCCTTGGCCACCCCGTGGGGAGGCTGTGTGTCCCACGGCCAGAGCAGTCCTCTGGTCCCATGGGCCACACTCGCCCCACACGGGGTTAAGTGATGTGTTCACTTGTGATTGGTTTGATTCTTCCCTCCTTGAATCCTTTTAAAAGCTTTCCTCCCCTCCATTTCCTTATGAACTTGAAGAATACAAAACTGAAATTCTGCAGATTTCATCATGATTTTGATTTTCTTATTTCGATCATAACTTTTTCATACGAACTCGAAATTGATTGATCCAAAAACCAAAACTGTTGGTCTTGAAGAGAGATACAAACACAAGTATTTCCATAGCCATTTGAGTTCCTGATTTTCTTCTGTGCATCAATCTCAGTATGAGATTTGAGTTTGTAAGTGAGTCATCTTCTTCTTACTTTCATTGTTAATCATCTCTTTAATATTCTTATTTGATTGATGAAAAAAATAATATGAATGATGTTAATTCATATGCTAGGGTTATATGATTGATTGATTTTGAGTTTATCTTTTGTGAGTTCATATAAACAGACTTTTGATAAACTTGAATGACATGAACTTGATTCTAGAAATACTTTGTGATCTTGTGCTTGATTGTTGATTTCTAGGTTTAGTTACATGTTCTAAGAGCTAGAATACTTTGATTGTGATATTCTATCATCTAGTTCTTGGTTGATTCACATGCTTTGATTTCTAGATAGATTTTGTGATTGTGTATTGAAAGCATATTCTAGATTTTCGTTAAGCATGTTCATAGAGCTTGATTGATCATCTAGCTTTATTTTTTTGTGATTTGCATCACTTGCATCACCTAGATCATTGCCTTGTAATTGGTTGAAGTATCTTGCAAAGTGAGTGAAGCTTTGTCTTGAGCAAGAAAACTTGGCTAGGAAAAGCAAGAAGCCTTAGTTAGGATCAAGGGGATCCGGATAACTAAGCGAAAGTCTTAGCAAGGAGTTGTGTACTCTGGATGGTTGAGCTTGGGTAGCTTAACTAAGATCCTAGTGATCTAGATTGTTAAGCAAGGAAATCTTCCTAGAGGCTTGAGAGCCTTGGATAGGGAGTTGCTCTCTAGAGGTGTAGGACACATCTTGGATAGAGAGTAGGCTTTGTGAATCACTAGCCCGAGGGTGGATTAGGTTTTGATAGCTTGGAGTGGATATCATAGTGTTGATAGTTTTGAGTGTGTAAGTCCTTTTCATATAGTGGATTTGCTTTGCCGGTGGTTGTGGATTCAACCAGTGGATGTTTCTTCTTTGAGGTTTTACCACGTAAAAATATTGTGTCTCATTTTTGCTTTATATTTCTTTATCTTCCATATGTTCACTTGTATTGATTCTTTTGTATATTGATGCTTACATGAATTGATTCATATTATACAATCGTTATATCATTTCTAGTATTCATTTCTTTCTTGTATTCCGCATTTTTAAATATTTGAAGAATTTGGAACTATACCTATTCACCCCCCCCCCCTGATCGGACTATTTTATACCTATTTGAGGTCCCCCATTTCCGATCGTTTGTCTCGTTTTCGAGCGTATTTTTGTATATAATGTTTTGTTTGAGCCTTGTGTAGGTACATATTCCCTACAATAAGGTTTTGAGCTTAAAGATTAGTTTGGGAGGCAAAATGAGCCAAAAATGGAAGAAATTGTATATGCTCGTGCAGAACGTACAACTTGCGGGGGTCATATCTTCCTGCTCAGATCGAACCACGTTGATATCTTTACATATTCAGAAAGCCCCGGAAGTTTAGTTTCCAGAACATTTTACGGATTATGATTCCGAGCTTTCTACAGGAAGTTATGCCCATTTCCGTAACGGTGCGTGATGCTGAAATGCTGAAACGCTGTCAGGTCTAAACGGCTACTTCAAACGGCGGCCAGGCCGCCGAAACAAACCGCCGAATCACTCCAGAAAGTCGTTTTTTGGGCGAATTTCAGGGACAGTTTCGTCCTTTCACCCCAACCTTCAGCCCTAACCTCCCAACACTATATAAACACCTTATTCTCTTCTCTCCCAAAAGAATCCACTCCCCACACACTTCATCTTCTTCTTCTTCTTCATTTTCTTCCATCTAAATAAGAGAGAGAGAAGCTTTCTAGAGCTTCCATGGAGGTTTTTCCTCCATGGATGCTTTCCATTTCATCTTCTACCCATCATCCACCCATTTAGGAGTAGATTGCAAGGAGAAAGGAGGGTCTTTTGACCAATTTCGAGCTAGGGCTTCATGGAGGACTTGGAGGAGGTTTTCTTCAAGGGTTGTCTCCTTTAACTCATCTCTTTGTATTTCTTGTTTTCTTAAATGTGTAATCCCCACTTGGGAATATTTGTAAACCTATATTTGTGCCCAATATATATATGTGGTTGTTTTTATATCCAATTTGTGTTTTGATTCATTCTTGATTGTTATAGAATATATCTCTTATCTTGAAATGCATGTTTATGGATGATTGGAAATTAATATGTATTCATGGATGGGATTAGGAGTAGATTAATGTAATTTAGGAGTAGTTGTAATCAAACATCCCATTTTGTGTTTGTATGTTGATGGAAGGTCAAAATTACATGTCATGAATGGGTTTGAGTGACTTAGAGTTAGGATTGTGCCTTTGGAGGGGCTCTCTAGGCATAGTCTTGGCTAATTAGCTAGGAAGAATGGATGAACCTATAAATTGCCATATTAGAAGGGTTTGGTTTATTGTTCTTGTTAACAATTGGACTTTAGCTATTTCTCACTCTAGGGGCTCTAGGTGAGTCATGGTTAGAGTTACAATTATTGGTCTTTGGCTATCTCTCACTCTAGGGGCTCTAGGTGAGTTATGGTTGGAGATACAATCACTCTTTCCACATTCATTAGACTTTCACGTTGCCATTTTACATTACGAAGCTATCATTGGGTTGAATGTAGTTTTGTATGTAGAATTGGTTCACATATGTTGGTTGCGGTTTCGTGTTTGAGAGGTTCTCAACACACTCTTCAACCGTTAGCTTTATGAATGGGTATAAATCGGATTGAGGCAAGAACGAACCCTTAACTAAAATTGGATGTCCTTAATGTCTAACAACCAACTATTTGTGCACTTATGTATGGTGAACTTGTTGAACCTTGTGTGACCATTTTCATGCATCTCTCCAATCCACCATTTTATTTATCACTTTAAACACCACTCTCACCATTCCATATTCTCTTTGTTTTTATTTATTTTCATTTCCATTCTCTACTCACACACACACACCGCATTGTACATACATTTCACACACACCATTCTCACCTTTTCGCATTCTATTTACATGCTTACAATAAACACTAGAACCTGAAATGGTTGACGAATCACACCTCCCTGCGGAACGATACCCTCGCTTGCCGCTTTACTAGTCTTTTGCTAGTTTAGAGCACATTGCGTAGGAAACCCCTTTTACAAATGTAATAATCTTTTGATCCTCGTGATTCTTTCAACGACGGAAAAAGCGAACCATCACCCCCCCCCCCCTCTAGGTATAAAACACTATTGCTTTAAGGGAGTTTCAATTGGTATCAGAGCGGGTGTCTAGAAGCACTTAGATAGATCCTTTATTTGTAGTGTTTTTGCTTTATTTGTGATAGTCATGATTAAGGAAGTGTGTTCATATGTAGCTTCTTTTGTTAAGCATATTGACTTGGATGAGAAAAAGATTAATGATCTTACTCTTGAAAATGAACGCTTATCCAAAGTCAATATGTCTCTCAATAAGAAGTTAGAGAATCATGGACTATGCTCAAAAGATTTCAATGATCTTAAAGACAAGATTCTAAGTCTTGAAATGAACTTAAAAGATAGCAATGATAGACTTAGTATCTTGAAGCAAGAAATTGAGCAAATGGATAATTCTCTTGTTAGTGCTAAAAGGCTAGAAAACATGCTTAGAGTCAAACTTAGTGAGCACTTAACTCAAGAGAAAAAGTATGAACAATGGCTTAATAAATCACGTGAAGATGTTAGGTTTAGTGATGACATCGCAAAAAAGTATGCCATTAAAATTAAGATGCTTAATGATAAACTTGATGAGGCTAATAGGATGATTCACAAGATGTTATCTAGTTCTAACAAAGTTGATTCCCTCATTAAAAGTGGTAAGCATCCTAGTGACAAAAGTGGTTTGGGTTATATCAATGAGAATGAGACTCCTTCATCTAACAAATCTATTTTTGTCAAAGCAAGTATTGAACCGAATGTAGATACTCTTACTCAAGGTAAAGCAATGAAAGATACCGGAGGTGCCTCTACATCAACAAGGAAGTTCAACGGAAGAACTCAACAAGATCAAATTCAAAAAACATCAACCTTAAAAGGAAAAGGTGAAGCATCAAGGATTGCTCTTCAAAGAGGTAAAATTGTGAGATGACCAAATGCGTTGGAAGCAAATGCAAATGGTAAATTTCTTAAATTCATACCTATTTGTCATCATTGTAATATGATAAGACATATTCGACCTAGGTGTTTTGAGTATATTCGGAAATGCAAATTTGATAATGCTTTTCATGATATGTCTTTGAATGGTCCTAGGTAATCATCCATGTATGGATTTAGAACTAGACCTAGGAAGACCTTGTAAAAGCATGTTGAGAAGAATTGCGTTGATGACTTGCTTGCTAAATCTTGTGTTGTGCCTCACTCTACCATGCATAAGAAATTTGATAATGCTTTGTTTGATATTTTTTAGAATGTGACCAATGAGGTCAAGGTGCATGTTAAAAAGTCTAACATTGAGTCAAAGCATGAAAAAGTTAAGAGTGAGAAGAATGTTGTGAAAAGTGTATGGGTTAGAAAAGACACATCTAAATGTCTAGTTACACAATATGATTTACGTGTCAACTCCTCCTACTCTTGGTACCTAGATAGCGGTTGCTCTAGGAATATGATTGGGAACAAAGATTTCTTCAAGAATCTTGTGTTAAAGGATGGAGGGTGGGTCACCTTTAGTGATGGCACCAAGAAGCAAGTTCTTGGCAAGGGAACTATATGTATCCCCAGATTGCCTAAACTTCGCGATACTTTGTATGTTGATGGATTACAAGCTAATCTTATAAGAATTACTCACTTGTGTTAAATCTTTAAAGAAGTTAGCTTTAATAAACATGTGTGCACTATTATCGATAAAAAGGACAATGTTGTCCTAAAAGTCAAGAGGTCTATAGACAATTGCTATTGTCTTAATGTAGATCCTCTAACTTGCAACATGGCACATGAGTGCAACAAGCTTGATTTGTGGCATCAACGTTTGGGTCACATGCATTTTAAAGACTTAGAAAAGCTTGAAAAACATGGCATTGTTAAGGGTCTTCCTAATCTTGGTAAAAAGCTAGAGGTTGTTTATGAACCTTGCCAATTAGGTAAACAAACCAAAATGCCTCACAAAAAAAATTCTTATATAGCTACCAAGAGACCTTTAGAGCTTGTGCACCTGGACCTAATGGGGCCAATTCAAACCGAGAGCATCAATGGCAAAAAGTACATTGTTGTATGCGTTGATGATTACTCTAGGTTTACTTGGGTTTATTTTCTTAGAAACAAGACCGAGACTTTCAATTACTTTAGAAAGTTTTGTAATCAAGTGCAAAATGAAAAAGGTTTTGATATCAAGAAAATATGTCGCATTAGAAGTGATCATGGGACGGAATTTGAAAATGCTAAATTTAGTGAATTTTGTGATTGTTTGGAGATTTCTCATGAGTTCTCGGCACCCAGAACTCCTCAACAAAATGAAGTTGTTGAGAGAAAAATCGTGTCTTGCAAGAGATGGCTAGGGTCATGCTCAATAGTAAGAAAGTCCCTAGAAACCTTTGGGCTGAAGCAGTCAATACCGCTTGCTATGTGTCGAATAGAGTTTTTAGAAGGCCCGGCACAAAACACACATCCTTTGAGCTTTGGAAAGGCAAGAAGCCTAATGTTAGTTACTTCCACACTTTTGGGAGTAAATGTTATATTTTGAATGATAGAGATGACTTGGGAAAGTTTGATGCTAAAAGTGATGTTGGTCTCTTTCTTAGGTATGCTATGAATAGTCGTGCTTATAGAGTGTTCAACTTGAATACTAAGACTATTATGGAATCTATAAATGTTAAAATAGATGATCTTAGCATGCTTAACTTGTGTGATGATAGTGATGTCAATGAACCTAATGAAAATCATGTTAATGACATTATTGCACCTATTGATGTGGCTAGTAGTGAATCTAGTCAAGATGAAGACAAAGATAGTTGTATTGATGTTCAAAGTCAAGGATTGGAAAATGTTTTTAATGGTAATCAACAAAATTTTCAAAGTCAAGGATTGGAAAATGTTTTAAATGGTAATCAACAAAATGTTCAAGTTATTGAAAATTCTCCTCATCCTAGACTTCGAAATCTACACTATCAAGATGACATCATAGGTGACTTAAATGAAGAGGTTAGAACTAGAAATCAAATTGCTAACCAAATATCTTATGCTTGCTATGCTTCTCAAATTGAACCCAAAAATATTAATGAAGCTATTGTTGATGAATATTGGGTTGGGGCTATGCAAGATGAACTTAATCAATTTGAGAGGAATGAAGTGTGGTCATTGGTTCCTAGACCTAAAGATATAAATGTAATTGGCACTAAGTGGGTTTTTAGGAACAAGACCGATGAAAGTGGCAAGATTGTGAGAAATAAAGCTAGACTAGTGGCTCAAGGTTACACTCAAGTTGAAGGTGTTGACTTTGATGAGACTTTTGTACCGGTTGTTCGTCTCGAGTCCATTAGACTTTTGTTGTCCGTTACATGTGTTAAAAAATTCAAATTATTTCAAATGGATGTCAAAAGTGCTTTTTTAAATGGATACCTTCAAGAAGAAGTGTATGTTGAACAACCTAAGGGTTTTGTTGACCCACACTCTCCTAATCATGTGTTTAAATTGAAAAAGGCTCTCTATGGCCTTAAACAAGCTCTAAGAGCTTGGTATGATAGGTTGACTCAATATCTCATTGACAACCATTATAGGAGAGGTGGCATTAATAGAACTTTGTTCATCAAATATCATGATCATGACATTTTTGTTGCACAAATATATGTTGATGACATTGTTTTTGGTTCTACTAATAAAACCAAGGTAGATGAATTTGTTAGTGTGATGTCAAGTGAATTTGAAATGAGTATGGTGGGTGAGTTAAACTATTTTCTAGGGATCCAAGTTAAGCAAACTAGCATGGGTATAATGTTGAGTCAATCTAAATATGCTAAAAACCTTGTTAAGAGATTTGGTCTAGAAAATGGAAAAGAATTTGAAACTCCCATGAGCACCACTTTAAAACTTGACAAAGATGAAAAAGGTAAAAGTGTTGACCAAAGCCTTTATAGAAGCATGATTGGTAGTCTACTTTACCTAACGGCTAGTAGACCGGATATTTGCTTTAGTGTAGGCTTATGTTCTAGATTCCAAGCTAATCCAAAGGAATCTCACTAAAAATCGTCAAGAGAATCATTAGGTACATCAAAGGTACTTATAGTCTTGGTTTATTTTATTCATTTGATACCAACGATATTCTTGTTGGCTATTGTGATGCCGATTGGGCAGGAAACATAGATGATCGTAAAAGCACATCCGGTGGTTGCTTTTATGTTGGTAATAACTTGGTTTCTTGGTTTAGTAAGAAACAAAATTCGGTTTCCCTCTCTTCTTCCGAAGCCGAGTACATTGCGGCCGGAAGTGCATGCACACAATTACTTGGGATGAAACAAATCCTTAAGGATTATGAGATAGAACAAGGAAAAATGACGCTTTATTGTGATAACTTAAGTGCCATTAACATCTCTAAAAATCCGGTTCAACACTCACGCACAAAGCACATTGATATTAGGCATCATTTCATTAGAGATCTTGTTGAACAATCTATTGTAACTCTAGAGCATATGCCTACTAAAAATCAACTTGCGGACTTGTTCACCAAGCCCTTGGACAAAGAGAGATTTAAAACTCTTAGAATGTCCATTGGCATGATTTGTGTTGATTGATGTGCTTGTGTGAATGTGGGTGGCTTGATGAGCAAAACTTTAATTATATATCAATATCTTTGAGAGCTACTCACTTGAGAAGTAATGATCTTAAGCTAATAACTCTTATTGTTTCTAGATCATGCACTTGAGCTTGAAAATCTTGTTTTTGAAAAGTGCACAAATGCTTCTCTTATATGTTTTAGTTTTGAGGGATGCATTTAGAAGCCTATTGCTAAGTACATGATAAATGACCTATGATATGTATCCATTTTTCTTCGGCACTACATAGTATTCAACAAGCACCCTCTTGGAAAGGGCTACACACATTGGTTGTGAAGCCGCCCAGTGTTGGAAAGGGCTACGCCTTTGTGTTGAGTGAAAGCCGCCAAATGATGTATATGCTTTTGTTAAAAAAAAAAAAATCAAAGAAGAGTTGAAAAGAATCATAAAAAAAAAAAAAAATCTTTGATTCTAAGCCTAAAAGAAATGAAAAACAAAAGGCTTAATGGTGTATAGTTGAGAATTGTGAAAAGCTCGGGTTGACAAACAGAAACGGAAAAACAAGCCACATGCACACACACGCTCACATGTTGATAACTATTCTTTTAAAGCAAAAATACGGATGAATATCGGTTTGACTTATTTTTGAAAACGCTTTAGTTGGATAGGTGTGGAATTGTTTGCATGTTGATATCACAATTACTCCTTTTATATATGTGAGAAGCATTCACACACATACATATTTTGCTTATGTGCTTGATTCATTAGCAATGTGAGAATATTGTTGAGAGATTAATGAAAATCTATGATTTTCTCTTGGACTTGAAAAGTGGTCAAATATTTTTCTCTTATTGCTTGAATGTGTGAATGTATGAGTCCCTTGTGAACAAATCTACTTGGTGATAATATGTGGAGCATAGTTTATTCAACTACACTTTCTATACGATTTGTTTGCTTAATATCTCATTTTTTTTTATCTCTTGCTCTTTGTCTATTCCTTGACAAAAAGGGGGAGAAATTGTGTTCCTCACCTTGTTTAATATGGAGGAATCCGTGTTTGACATAGGGGAGATTTGTATACCTCACCTTTGTGCTTATTGAAGACTTTGTCTTAAGGGGGAGAAAAGAATTCTTGCCTTATTTGTGTTAAGGTTTTTAAGGGAGAACTGTAAATGTGACAACATTTATTCACTTGAGATAATGCATTGTTTGTTAGAGATAAGGGAAGTTTTATTTTACTTATGTGATAATTTCTCACCATTCTTCTTTGGAAGAAGTTCTCTTGTTAGTTGTTTCTTTTCTCATAGCTACTTTGAAGTTCAAAGAAGGGATTCTTGAAGACTCAAGAAGACTTGAAGACCTTTTAGTCTAGGGATCTCTTTGTAATGTGAGAATAAGAGAATGCTATCAACATTGAGTTTATTGGAGTGATCAATGCATGGTGAGGATGAGGTTTTGCCATGGAATAGCCAAAGGGGGAGACTGTTGTAGGGAAAAATATACCGTAAAAGTACACGCAGCGGAAGCGAGACTAAAAAAAAATAGGTTTTAGTAGCTTTTAAAATTTTTCCTTTTATGAACCTTAACCCTTTTTAATCAATTAAAGATATATAATATATAACAAAAGAAGAATACCTTTTGTCGTGTGATCCGATTGACTTACGTCGATGGTAATCACCAAGATCTTCAATCCTAGCACGAACGTGGATCATCTAGGAGCGTGGTCTCCCTTTTCTTTGAATTGCAAGCCTGTGATTGGATAAAACAAACTTTTCTCTTATTCGTTAGTCACAAAAACAATCAAAAGAAACCTAAGATTATTCCGGTCACTTTTGAGTTCTCAATCTTATGATCGAAACTCGCGTGAACCTTGATCGATGTAGTATACACAAGCTTATTGATGAATAAGCAAATAGTATACCATCAAAGAATAATCTATGTCTCTTTTTGTTTTAGTAGAATAATAGTTATCTTTCTATGAGTTAAGAAGAAGAAGAAAATAGAATTATGCACACCAAAAACCCTAAATGGCCGAAAATTATAAGTCCACTTATATATGTGGCAAAATTTTCTTTCTTTCTTTTTACTAGGGTGGCCGAATTCTCTAGCCAAAAGGGACTAGGGTTGCCGCAATCCTCAAACCAAAAAGGAGTTTGTATTGCACCCTAATTCCTATTTAGTTTAAGACTTCCAAACCCTAATCAAACTCATAAATCTTTTGTTCTTTTATTTGACTAAAATAAAAAGACTTCTTATTTGATTAAATAAATAAAATTAATTATTTATTTCCTTGTCAAACAAGTTTTTTAATTTAAGTATACTACTACCAATAGTATACCTTTAGGAATCATATTTCCTAATCAGAAAAGATTTGTTTCTTAATTAAACAATTAATTAATAAATTAATTAATTCTTATTTAATTAAACAATGAAAACAAAATAATATATAAGGTTAATTAATCACCTTGCCGCCCCATATAAAAATATTGGGCCAAATATTATTTTCTTATTTCATTTAATCCATAGGACTTTAAATAAAAAGCCCACATGTGAACTAGACCCATTCTTACTAAAAGAAACAAGCCCACATGTCATTCATTAATATATAAATATAATTGAGCAGCCCATTACATAAATAATGTGCAAATTATATTCTTAATATATTAAATGCAATTCTAGATGGACCCTAAATTGGTCCGGTAGAATATATCAAGTGATCCATGCAAGTCCATGTGGATTGGGGATCTTGGCGGGCTATCTAAATTTAAGCTTCAATAGACATAACATAATCACAATCAACAAATAATTCACTTAGGTCCGATCCATTAATTTTAACTCATTCCACTAAAAAGCTAAAATTGAACTCTTAAATAAAGACAGAAAAGGAAGATGTTTCCTCATTCATACCCTAGACAATCATGTTGGAGATAGTGTATCCTCGTGATTAATATCAGTAATCGCCAAGAGTTCATAGACCGCCTATAACTCTCCAAGTTACCATATTTACTCATATGACCACGTTTTGAACTTGGATATTTTTGACTTGTCCAGAAGCCATGTTTTCAATAGACACTATCGAAAACTCAACGTTGAGATTTAATATCCAATTACCTCAAAACATCCATATGATGATATTATACTCTCATTCGATAAATGGAGTCACGATGTCCATATCTATAAATGAAGTCCTCTATTGATTAACAAATGAATATCACCAAACTATCGAGGATAGACTATGCGATATAATCGTACTCATTGATAACTCAAATGATATCACTTGCAACCATAAGTCCATCATTTATCTCAAGATTAAGATAGACTCTCTGATTGTCCTAATAATGAAATTACTTTTATCTACTGACGGTTATAGATAAAGTATTTCATTGTGATCCAGTTCAATGCACCCAGTGCACTAGATTCTTTTGCTCGAAGACACTCCGATGATTTTAGACTCATCATATCTCATTTGATCCCACTCAAATGCTAGCAAAAGAATTCTACAACTTTAACAAGATAAAGGTGCCCAACCTTTAACTTAAGTTGTGAACAATATTCAAAACTAACTAAAGAATTGTGTCTACCACATACATATCCAGATGTACGAACAATTCTTCTTTTCTCATAGTCTTTAGACCTTATGATTATTTACTTTGACAATTATTAAACTATAAATGTTATAAGATTTGTTTAAACCAGAAATCACTTTATTAATATGAAAAAGATTGTTAATTACAATATTACACTCTTGCTATTGAGCATAATCCTAACAATCTCCCACTTGCCCTATAGCAAATGTGTCATATCTCTCAAGCCCATATTCTCTAGGTGCCCATCGAAACTCTTCTGAGGTAGAGCCTTTGTGAAGGGATCTGTTAGATTTTCTGCTGACGCGATTTTTGTAATCGTCACGTCACCTCTTTGCCCTTAAAAGATGATATTTTCTTTCAATGTGTTTACCTCTCTTGTGACTTCTTGGTTCTTTCGAATTAGCCACTGTTCCACTGTTGTCACAGTAGATAGTGATCTGCTTATTCGCACTAGGAACCACTCTCATGTCAATCAAGAATTGGCGGAGCCAAACAACCTCTTTGGCAGCCTCGCATGCAGTAACATACTTAGCTTCCATGGTGGAATCAGCAATACAAGATTGCTTGATACTCCTCCATATAACTTCTCCTCCTCCAATAGTAAACACAACCCCTGATGTGGATTTTCTGGAGTCAGAATCTGTATACCCAACAGGAATTAAATCCCCTCCAGAGTATACAAGCATATTATCTCTCGTTCTCTTAAGATACTTGAAAATATGCTTGACTGCCGTCCAGTGATCAGGACCAGGTTTCGATTGAAACCTGCTAACTATGCCAATAGCAAAACAAATATCTGGTCTAGTACAGAGCATTGCATACATGAGACTTCCAACTGCCGAGGCATATGGAACTCTACTCATGAATTGCTCTTCATGCTCATTCTTAGGAACTTGTTCCTTAGAAAGCTTGATTCCATGTCTGAAAGGTAACATACCTTTCTTGGAATCCTGCATGGAAAACCTAGACAAAATCTTGTCTATGTATGAAGCTTGGGATAATGCAATCGTTCTATTCTTTCTATCCCTTATAACTTGGATACCTAGAATAAAACTTGCTTCTCCTAAGTCCTTCATATCAAATTGTTTTGCTAACCATTCTTTTACTGATGTCAATACACCTACATCCTTTCCGATGAGTAGTATATCATCAACATAAAAAATCAGGAAAACCAACTTGTCGCCCTTAATCCTTTTGTATACACAAGGTTCGTCAAGATTCTGAATAAATCCAAAACCTTTGACAGCTTGATCGAACCTTATGTTCCAGGATCTGGATGCTTGCTTTAATCCATATATGGATTTCTGCAACTTGCATACCTTTTCCATTTGGCCCTTTTCAATGAATCCCTCTGGTTGCATCATGTAGATGCTCTCGTCAAGACTTCCATTAAGGAAAGCTGTCTTGACGTCCATTTGCCAAATCTCTAGATCTAAAGATGCTGCAATGGATAAGAGTATCCTTATGGATTTAAGCATGGCCACAGGAGAGAAGGTTTCCTCATAATCAATACCTTCTTTCTGTGTATACCCTTTAGCTACCAATCTAGCTTTAAAGGTTTCCACCTTTCCATCCATACCTCTTTTCCTCTTGTATACCCACTTGCACCCAATGGGTTTTATCCCTTTAGGCAAGACTACAAGGGACTAGACTTTGTTATCGAACATAGATTCAATCTCAGGTTGCATTGCCTTTTGCCAATGGCGACTATCAACATCCTCCATAGCTTCCTTGTACGTGTAGGGATCATCGTCGTCCGGGAGATTCTCCACTGATTCTCCTAGACCGATGTATCTTTCGGGTTGTGTTCTAACCCTCCCACTACGACGAGGAATGGTAGGTTGTTGACCTTGTGTTGGATCCGAACTTACAATTGGGTTGGGTTGTGTAACCTCTCGTGGAATTGTATCTCCTGACATCTCATTCAGGACAATTCTACTTCTAGGAACAAAATCATTCATATAGTCCTTTTCCAGAAATTTAGCATTTGTCGAAACAAATACTTTAAGATCTGAAGGACTATAAAAATAATATCATTTAGTTTCTTTTGGATACCCTACAAATATACATGTTTCTGAACGGGACTCCATCTTTTCTGTCTTTCCTTTTAACACATGCGTAGGACAACCAAATATCCTTAAGTGTTGTAAACTAGGCTTGCGCCCCGTCCACAACTCATGCGGTGTTTTAGGAACAGACTTAGACGGTACATCGTTTAGAATGTATATAGCAGTTTGTAAAGCATATCCCCAGAAAGAAATAGGAAGTGTTGAATAACTCAACATAGACCTAACCATATCCAAAAGAGTTCTATTTCTCCTTTCTGCTACCCCATTTTGTTGAGGTGTACCTGGTGCAGAAAACTGAGAAACTATCCCATTATCAATAAGATATTGCTGAAACTCACCAGATAGATATTCTCCACCACGATCATATCTCAAGATTTTTATGTGTTTCTCAAGCTGATTTTCCACTTCAGCTTTAAATGCTTTGAACATGTCAAAAGCATCCGACTTATGTCGCATGAGATACACATAGCCAAATCTTGAGTAATCATCTGTGAAAGTGATGAAGTACTCATATCCACCTCTAGCTTGAATGCTCATAGGTCCACATACATCAGTGTGTATCAATCCTAAACATTCAGTAGCCCTGGCACCTTTGGCAGAGAACGTCCTTTTGGTCATTTTACCTTCCAAACAAGATTCACAAGTTGGTAGATCATCAACCTTTAAGTCACTCAAAGGTCCGTCACTTACCAATCTTTTAATCCTATTAAGGTTAATATGACCTAGGCGTAAATGCCATAGATAGGTTTCATCTTTTGATAATTTAACTCTTTTATGATTAGATTCCGTTATTTCTGTGTCTAACGTGTGAGAGATATTTCTATGCAAAAAGTATAGACCATTTTCCAATGTACCTTTGCAAATAATTTTGTCATTCTTACTAATAAAGTAACCGAATATCCAAATTTATTCAAACAAGAAACTAAAATTAAATTCCTCTTGAATTGAGGTACATAATAAACGTCTATTAAATCTAAATGCCTTCTAGAATCCAAACAAACTCTAATATCTCCCACTGCACTTGCAAACACTAACGTTTCGTTGCCCAAGCGCAAATTGATTTCATTCTTACTCAGCCTTCTCCTTTCTTGGAACCCCTGCAAGGAATAACAAACATGATTAGTGGCTCCAGAGTCTATGATCCAAGAATCTGTAGAATCTGCCAAAAAACATGTTTCAAGATAATTCACATTACCTTCTTCCTTCTTGTTCTGGGACTTTGGGCAATTTCTTTTCCAATGTCCATTTTTACCACAAAGGAAGCATTTCCCTTTTATCTTGGTTACTTTCTTGGTCTCCTTCTTGGTAGGCCCAAGTTGCTTTTTCTACCAACCACATGAATCTCTTGACCTTTGCTTTTCACAAGGATCTTTTCAGCACTTTGAACATCTTGCATCAGGCTCTGTAAGGTGTATTCCTTTTTGTTCAAAGTGTAGTCCAATTTGAACTGATCAAAGGAATCTGACAATGAATTGACAACCATATCAATTTTTGTCTCACCATCTATCTCAGCGCCATGCAGTTCAGCAATGTTGAGATGTGCTATGACTTTCATCATGTGATCCTTCACAGCCTGTCCAGGTTTCATCCTAAGATTCATAAAAGCAGTCACTACCTCTCTCTTAGTCGTCCTGGACTTCATAGCAAACATCTCCTCTAGAGACATCATTATATCAGCAGTAGACTCCATTCCTTCATGCTGCTGTTGCAACACGTCGGAGATAGTGGCCATAATATAACATTTGGCCATATCATCTGAATTCTTCCACTGCTCATACTCATCTCTTTGCATTATGCTTGATTCAATATTAGGAGTAGGTGGTTTAGGAGTAGTTAGAACAAACTTATGTTTTTCACTTTGCAGCAACAACCCAATTTTCCTTTTCCATGTTACATAATTATCTCCAGTTAAGGTGTTATCTTTCAGAATGTTCATAAGTGATGGGGTCATGATTTCTGAATGAAAACAAAACATATATAAGTAAATAATCATTATAAAGCACTTTAAATATTTATCTTGAATTAAATGAATAACTCAATCATAAAAATTCAACGGTGATCTAACACCCATAAATGTTACGCCTCCTTTGGGAGTTCGCACCATTTACTAGTTAGACTAGGTCCCACCTAATTGTTAACATAACAACCAGCGTTTTCAATTTTAGCCTTGCAATTTTACTGACAAGAACTCTTAGGAGGATATCAATAAAATTACATTGAGTGTGCTACCAAGATATCGACCCTCAACTTTCTCTCACGAAAATCCCTCCTTGGGGAGTAGATCTCGTTTGAGTCCATTGTCTAGTCTATCCTTGTAAGGAAGTCTATTGCTAAATTCCATTCATGGAAGCCCCTTGGGGGGATTACCAATAAATAATTAAGCTCAACTAATCTTGGAGGCCATAGGTGTTACAAAAACACCTTCTCCCACTCAATTATTTAAGGCGTGTGATTAAATCCCATAGAATGATTTACCAAGTTATCTAGATGCCAATTTAGATACCTAAATCATTCAATGCATGTTCATACCAAAAGAGATATATGAGTGGCACTCCTATTCTATATGTCATGTTATCATACAATAACAAATATTGTAATATTTAAGCATAAATTAAATAGCAACAATTTTGGCCCATCCTAGAAAAACAAGTAAATTACAATGATATAGGAATACAAGATCTTCAAGTGGCCCATCAACCATAAGCTCATCCTTCGGTCTTCTCCCATGGGCGTGCACAGCCCACAACCCCACAAAGGGGCTGCCATGCGCAACCCAATCCACTCCTAGGGTGCGCATGGTGCTCGTTCTCGGTTCCGGTTGCTTCGTTTTTCTTCTTGTCTTCGAATCTTCAACACCCAAATATATTACAGCAATATAAAATAATAAATACTGCAGTATTCATTTTTTTTTAATCACTACAGTATTTTTTACACATAAAAACTGCACTAAAAATAAAAAATAAAAAAACTGCAGTAGTTTTTAAAAAAAAATACTGCACCTAAAAATAAAACCTAGAAACTACCAAGAAGGAATTATGGCGATGATAGACCACCCTTCTTGTTACAATTCCATAACAAAAATACATTGAAAATCTAGGACCAAAATCAAGCAATAACAATCCACATAAAACATATATAAATCCATACATCACATGTAATTATATATGCGAATACCTAGAGTGCCATCTCTTTCTAAACATGCATAATCAAAATAAAAAGAAATCGATCCATGTATATATACGTTAATTAATTAAAAGGGTTCAACTAGGCTCTGATACCAATTGTAGGGAAAAATATACCGTAAAAGTACACGCAGCGGAAGCGAGACTAAAAAAAAATAGGTTTTAGTAGCTTTTAAAATTTTTCCTTTTATGAACCTTAACCCTTTTTAATCAATTAAAGATATATAATATATAACAAAAGAAGAATACCTTTTGTCGCGTGATCCGATTGACTTACGTCGATGGTAATCCGCAAGATCTTCAATCCTAGCACGAACGTGGATCACCTAGGAGCGTGGTCTCCCTTTTCTTTGAATTGCAAGCCTGTGATTGGATAAAACAAACTTTTCTCTTATTCGTTAGTCACAAAAACAATCAAAAGAAACCTAAGATTATTCCGGTCACTTTTGAGTTCTCAATCTTATGATCGAAACTCGCGTGAACCTTGATCGATGTAGTATACACAAGCTTATTGATGAATAAGCAAATAGTATACCATCAAAGAATAATCTACGTCTCTTTTTGTTTTAGTAGAATAATAGTTATCTTTCTATGAGTTAAGAAGAAGAAGAAAATAGAATTATGCACACCAAAAACCCTAAGTGGCCGAAAATTATAAGTCCACTTATATATGTGGCAAAATTTTCTTTCTTCCTTTTTACTAGGGTGGCCGAATTCTCTAGCCAAAAGGGACTAGGGTTGCCGCAATCCTCAAACCAAAAAGGAGTTTGTATTGCACCCTAATTCCTATTTAGTTTAAAACTTCCAAACCCTAATCAAACTCATAAATCTTTTATTCTTTTATTTGACTAAAATAAAAAGACTTCTTATTTGATTAAATAAATAAAATTAATTATTTATTTCCTTGTCAAACAAGTCTTTTAATTTAAGTATACTACTACCAATAGTATACCTTTAGGAATCATATTTCCTAATCAGAAAAGATTTGTTTCTTAATTAAACAATTAATTAATAAATTAATTAATTCTTATTTAATTAAACAATGAAAACAAAATAATATATAAGGTTAATTAATCACCTTGCCGCCCCATATAAAAATATTGGGCCAAATATTATTTTCTTATTTCATTTAATCCATAGGACTTTAAATAAAAAGCCCACATGTGAACTAGACCCATTCTTACTAAAAGAAACAAGCCCACATGTCATTTATTAATATATAAATATAATTGAGCAGCCCATTACATAAATAATGTGCAAATTATATTCTTAATATATTAAATGCAATTCTAGATGGACCCTAAATTGGTCCGGTAGAATATATCAAGTGATCCATGCAAGTCTGTGTGGATTGGGGATCTTGGCGGGCTATCTAAATTTAAGCTTCAATAGACATAACCTAATCACAATCAACAAATGATTCACTTAGGTCCGATCCGTTAATTTTAACTCATTCCACTAAAAAGCTAAAATTGAATTCTTAAATAAAGACAGAAAAGGAAGATGTTTCCTCATTCATACCCTAGACAATCATGTTGGAGATACTGTATCCTCTTGATTAATATCAGTAATCGCCAAGAGTTCATAGACCGTCTATAATTCTCCAAGTTACCATATTTACTGCACATTATAATAAATAATACATTAAAAAAAAACTGCAGCAATTTTTAATACATAAAAAAAAAAAAAAAAATCCTAGCAACTACCAAGAAGGAATTATGGCGATGATAGACCACCCTTCTTGTTACAATTCCGAAACCAAAAATACATTGAAAATCTAGAGCCAAAATCGAGCAATAACAATCCACATAAAAACATATATTAATCCATACATCACATGTAATAATATATGCGAATACCTAGAGTGTCATCTCTTTCTAAACATGCATAATCACAATTAAAAAGAAATCGATCCACGTATATATACGTTTAATTAATTAAAAGGGTTCAACCTAGGCTCTGATACCAATTGTAGGGAAAAATCGTACCCGCAGCGGAAGAAAAATCGTACCCGCAGCGGAAGCGAGACTAAAAAATTAGTTTGAGTAGCTTTTAAAATTTTTCCAATTTTATGAACCTTAAACCCTTTTGATTAATCAAACATATATAATAAAGTAATAAAAGATTAATACCTCTTGTCGCGTGATCCGATTGACTTGCGTCGATGGTAATCCGCAAGATCTTCAATCCTAGCACGAACGTGGATCACCTAGGAGCGTGGTCTCCCTTCTCTTTGAATTGCAAACCTGTGATTGGATTTAAACAAACTTTTCTTGATTCGTTAGTCCCAAAAACAATCTAAAGGAACCTAAGATTATTCCCGTCACTTTTGAGTTCTCAATCGTATGATCGAAACTCGCGTGAACCTAGATCGATATAGTATTCACAAGCTTATTAATGAACAAGCAACTAGAACACAATCAAAGAATAATCAATGTTCCTTTTGTTTTTAGTAGAATAATAGATCTCTAACTATGAGTTGAGAAGAAGAAGAAGAAGAAAAATTCTGCACCAAAAACCCTAGTTCTTAAAGTGGTGGCCGAAATCTATATGTGTACATATATATGTGGCCGAAATTTCTCTTCTTCCTTCTTTAGGGTTGGCCGAATTCTCTTCCTAAAATAATTAGGGTTGCCGCAATTTCCAAACAAAATTAATTAGTTTGAATTGCACCCTAATTCCTATTTAGAAAAGATTTCCAAAACCTAATCAAACTCATAAATCTTTTATTCCTTATTTGACTAAAATAAAAAGACTTCCTATTTGATTAAATAAATAAAATTAATTATTTATTTTCCTTGTCAAACAAGTCTTTCTATTTAATTATACTACTACCAATAGTATACAAATAGGAATCATATTTCCTATTTAGAAAAGATTTGTTACTTTAATTAAACAATTAATTAATAAATTAATTAATTCTTATTTAATTAAATAATGAAACAAAATAATATTAAATGCCATTATAGCATGTTGCCGCCCCACATATATACATTGGGCCAAATATTATTTTTCTTATTTCATTAAATCCATAGGACTTTAAATAAAAAGCCCACATGTGAACTAGACTCATTCTTACTAAAAGAAACAAGCCCACATGTCATCCATTAATATATAAATATAATTGTGCAGCCCATTATATAAATAATGTGCATATTATATTCTTAATACATTAAATTGCAATTCTAGATGGACCCTAAATTGGTCCGGTAGAATATAACAAGTGATCCATGCAAGTCCGTGTGGATTGGGGATCTTGGCGGGCTATCTAAATTTAAGCTCCAATAGACATAACCTAATCACAATCAACAAATGATTCACTTAGGTCCGATCCATTAATTTTAGCTCATTCCACTAAAGAGCTAAAATTGAACTCTTAAATAAAGACAGAAAAGGAAGATGCTTCCTCATTCATACCCTAGACAATCATGGTGGAGATAGTGTATCCTCGTGATTAATATCAGTAATCGCCAAGAGTTCATAGACCGCCTATAACTCTCCAAGTTACCATATTTACTCATATGACCACGTTTTGAACTTGGATATTTTGACTTGTCCAGAAGCCATGTTTTCAACAGACACTATTGAAAACTCAACGTTGAGATTTAATATCCAATTACCTCAAAACATCCATATGATGATATTATACTCTCATTTAATAAATGGAGCCACGATGTCCATATCTATAAATGAAGTCCTCTATCGATTAACAAATGAATATCACCAAACTATCGAGGATAGACTATGCGATATAATCGTACTCATTGATAGCTCAAATGATATCACCTGCAACCATAAGTCCATCATTTATCTCAGGATTGAGATAGACTCTCCGATTGTCCTGATAATGAAATTACTTTTATCTACCGACGGTTATAGATAAAGTATTTCATTGTGATCCTGTTCAATGCACCCAGTGCACTAGATTCTTTTGCTCGAAGACACTCCGATGATTTTAGACTCATCATATCTCATTTGATCCCACTCAAATGCTAGCAAAAGAATTCTACAACTTTAACAAGATAAAGGTGCCCAACCTTTAACTTAAGTTGTGAACGATATTCAAGACTAACTAAAGAATTGTGTCTACCACATACATATCCAGATGTATGAACAATTCTTCTTTTCTCATAGTCTTTAGACCTTATGATTATTTACTTTAACAATTATTAAACTATAAATGCTATAAGATTTGTTTAAAACAGAAATCACTTTATTAATATGAAAAAGATTGTTAATTACACTATTACACTCTTGGTATTGAGCATAATCCTAACAAATTAATCATAGATCTCACCATTTCCATTAGGGTTCTATTTCTCCTCTCTGTGACACCATTCTGTTGTGGTGTACCAGGAGCTGTAAGTTGGGACAATATCCCATAATCGACCATAAAGTCTTCAAACTCTTGGTCAATGTACTCACCTCCACGATCTGATCGTGGAGACTTGATAGTCCTTTCTAACTGGTTCTCAACTTCAGCTCAAAATTCTTTGAACTTTTCAAAAGTTTTCAACTTCCGTTGCATTAGGTAGACATATTTGTATCTCGAGTAGTCATCTATAAAGGTGACATAATACTCATAACCACCCCTTACTTTAACATTCATCAGTCCACGGATGTCTGAATGTATTAGCTCTAGTGGTTCTTTAGCTCTAGTGGTTCTTTAGCTCTAAGCCCTTTTCCAGTAAAAGGTCTCTTGGTGTCCATTTTACCTTCTAAACAGGATTCGCAAACAAGTAAAGTGCCAACCTTTAACTCACTTAAAGGTCTGTTTTTCACTAGTTTATCTATCCGGTCAAGGTTGATTTGGCCAATTCTTAGATCCCATAGATACTTTTCGTTTTCTTGAGAAATCTTTTGTCATTTTGTTTTAGGTTTTTCAACTTTAAACAATTCAGCATTGAGTAGTGTAGAATGTATTAACGGCCTTAAAATATACAAGTTGTTTTCGTTTAATCCTGAACATATATTCAAACCATTCTTTGAAATAACAACAAACTTATTATTAAAAGAAACAGAATATAATTGTTCCAACAACTTTGAAACTGAAATCAAATTTCGAGTAAATCCAGGAATTGAAAATACATTATTCATAACAATGAAACAACTTCCAAAATGTAGTCTAACTACACCTACTGCTCGGGCTGACACGACATCCCCTAACCCAACACGCATAGAGAAGGCTCCTTCCTCAAGCTGTGTCCAAGAATTAGTCCACTGCATAGAAGAACAAACACGGTTAGTGGCCCCCAAATCGACTATCCAGGGAGAAGAATCATCTTCCACTATTCACGATTCAAGAACAAGTAAATCATATTTATCTTTTGCTTTCTTCTTCTTGGCTACCTCCTTTAGATATTGAGGACAATTCCTCTTCCAGTGTCTAACCTTATTGCAATGGAAACACTTTCCTTTGCATTGGTTGGTGGAGGTGCCCTTTTTCTTGCCTTGGGCTTTCTTAGGCTTGGGTTTACTCTTAGCCTTCCCACCAGACCTCTTCCTCTCCTTATTACTAGAGGAAGATGGCTCGGCAACATTTGCCTCACCGGTCTTATTTTGTTGTCTTTAGTCAAGGACTCAAAAATAGCGAGCTTATTGAGCAATTGAGTGAGATTGAACCTAAGCTTGTTCATCCTATGGTTACTCTTATACTAATCGAAACTCTTTGGAAGAGTCATCAGTATGATGCTTACTTGACTAGGTTTATCAATGGCCCCGCCATTGAACTCTACCATGTTGAAATAGGACATCATGTTCAGGACATGTTCCCGAACAGATGCGCCCTCTTTCATCCAAGCAAGCATTGCGGAACGAACAGTTTCGTGCCGCTTTTGCTCAAAGGGTTGCCTTAGGGTCGGTCAAATTCTTGCATGTTGGATCGAGACCTTCTCAATTAAATGATATACTAGAATAACTCTTATTCCAATATCATTCAACCATCATTTATTTAGTCGGGTTTTTAATTAACCAATTTAATTAAAACCTTGTGAGCGTAACCCATCATTTCAGATCTCATGAGCTTAACTCGAGAATTACCGCTTTAAGGTCGGTCAATCCTGAAATCCCCTCTGAAATCCTATCCATTAGGAAGTCAACCTTGGTATTGATTCTTATGGAAACCTTCCTTAGGGAGGACGAAAGCAAAGCCGTCACAAGGCCCCACTCGAATCTCACGGTGTTCAACTAATGATGGAGACTGCGGGATATAATGTCATGTATCCCTCTCCCACTCACTATTTTATAATGAGGGTTTTCTATTAATATTAATGCACCTAGTTTAAACTAGATTAAACGGCTAATTTCAATCTAAGCGTCAAGTGCATTAATCACAAATTATTAGAATCCTATTCAAATAACTAATAAACTAATTCGATTTTTAACTCTTAAAAATCTAGTTCGTTAGTGATAATTCTAGTCTATGTAAACTATTTACTAAGACTAGAATTATTAAATGTGTAATTACCAAGTTTTAACTATTAAAACTAAACAAATTATTAGGTCCAATTATTATTAGGGGCTTAACCGAATTAATCCTAATATATATATAAAGGACCCTACTAATCTAAGTAATTAAACTCTTTAATAAAAAGATTAGTGACTAATGAGAATTACCAAGTTTTTACTCCTAAAAACTAATCCCATTAATATAAAGCCAATTATGTGATGTTGACGGTGATTTTTGGATTGATTCGGTCAACAATAATATCTCAATCAAGAACAGAAAAATAAAGAAAGTAAATCAGTGCATGCAAACAGATTTTACGTGGAAAACCCTTGAATGGGAAAAAACCACGGTGCCCCTTGGGAGCGAAAGAAATCACTATGAATTGTTTATAGTTTACACACTCAGATCTCTCATACAATTGCCTGATTGTTCTCTCTTAATCTTCGAACCCCCTTTCATAGAGTTTTGGGTTCTATTTATATTAATCTTCTTAGGGTTTCCTATACCCATGCCGTGTTGGTAGGGGAGTTCCTATTTTTAGTTACATAAGGAGTCTAGGGTAAACAAATATCTTTAGGGTTTATTTCATGTTTGGATTCTTCTTTGTTTGGAATCTGTTTGGTCCTATCTGGAATAGGATTTTATACTTAGACTTCGTCTTTGATTGAACTCCTGACGTGGAAAGTATACTAGAGTCTAGGTTATTCTTCCGGATGTACATTTCTTGGCGAACACTTTAGGTTGGCGAGCACACTTTGCCCTTCTGTTGGTCGACCAGCTGTGGCGAGCACTCTTCTACTGTTCATTGGCGAGTATGCCAACTGGCGCGTTTATTGATCTATCGTTTGACCGGTCAATAAAGACGTGTTTATTTATTTTAATGCATCTTTATTGCCTTTATCGCTGACGTGTCCAATTGCCAAATTTGTACATACAACAATACCCCCATAAATACTTTGAGTTGATCCAATGTAGGTTGGTTTCTTTGGTTCTGGGAGCAGTGTTTATTCGTTTTACTTGTTTTTTCAGACTTTCCTTGCTTGCTGGGTTTTTGCTTTAACTTTTCCCGCTCATTTTGCTTTTAAACACGTGTCACTTCTTGTTACTAAATCTTCCACGGCAAGCCTTCATTTTCAGCCATAGAATTTCAAACGCTGGGTGTTGATGTGACGCGCTGTGACTGGAGCCATGCCTGTAATGATTTCGCGTCTGTTGCGAATCCCCGTGGTGCCACGTGTTCTTCGTTGGATGGGCACTTCTTGTCACTGCTCTGTCTCACAGGCGGTGGTACTTTATCATGGCCCTTTTAATTTATTGTTTTTTCTTGAATTTTGAATTTCCCCCTTTTAAAGACGAAACCGTTCCATTTCTTCTATCTCCTTCTGTTTTCGTTTTTTCTGCTGAAAATATCCTCTGAAAACACGAATCTCCCAAGCTTCTGATTCAAAAAGTGTTAGGTTTCCGGCGGTTTTTCTTGAAGTGCTACTCCATTTCATACTCCTTTTCCCTCCTCTTCCAAGATTTATTTCTGGTGAGTTCCATGGATCCTTCTCAAAGCGCTTTCTTTTTTAATCAAATGATGCAAGCTCTTGAGCTTGGCAACAAGGAGGTTGCGGACAAGATTGAGTTATATTTACGAAATTTTGACCTAACTTCTCCTGTGCCAATTTCCCTTTTCATACCCTCTGATTTTGACATCAACTATTCTGATTTCACATTTCCTTCGGCTAATGATAATGATTTTTCAGATATGGTGAAAAATCCTAATCCTAGATCAGGTGGCAGCGAGCGACAAGGGCCCAGAACCCCTAGGGGTTCCCTCTTGGGTGCTCAAACGGTGATCGATTCAGATGTTGAAGATCATCGTCAGAACAATTTATGTTTCGCAGCCGATCGCCCAAGTTCATTCGATACTGAAGTAAATGTGGTTGGCGACCAGGAAATAATTAAATATAAGAGGAGATATGACCTACCAGATACGGTTGTCCTTATACCATCTGGCGAGCGAGCTGCATGGAATCCGCCGAGCAATGCAGTCGCCATCTATGGGTCGATGTTGGGTTGTGGTGTGACCTTCCCCCTTCAACCTTTTATAGCCAGATTCCTGGCCGACGCAATGCTTGCTCCTGCTCAGCTTTCGCCAAATAGCTACAGGATTCTGATGGCTTTGTGCGTGATGTGGAAGTCAATGGGCAAACGGTCGCCTACACCCCGCAAGATCCGTCATTTCTACGTTTTGCGGCAATCCGGCCATGGGGGTACTTATTACCTTCAGTCGATCCCCGTGGAGAATTGGATCCCTAAAGGTGTATCCAACCCAGGGCAAGTGGAGGTCTCGAGTGATGAGTGTAGGGAAAAATACCGTAGTACCCGCAGCGGAAGCGAGACTAAAAAAAATAGTGTTGGGTAGCTTTTAAAATTTTTCCAATTATGAACCTTAAACCCTTTTGATTAATTAAATATATATAACAAAGTAATAAAATTTAATACCTCTTGTCGCGTGATCCGATTGACTTGCGTCGATGGTAATCCGCAAGATCTTCAATCCTAGCACGAACGTGGATCACCTAGGAGCGTGGTCTCCCTTCTCTTTGAATTGCAAACCTGTGATGGGATTAAACAAACTTTTCTTTCTTGATCGTTAGTCACAAAAACAATCAAAAGAAATCTAAGATTATTCCGGTCACTTTTGAGTTCTCAATCTAATGATCGAAACTCGCGTGAACCTTAATCGATGTTGTATACACAAGCTTATCAATGATCAAGCAAGTAGTACACCATCAAAGAATAATCTATGTTCCTTTTTCTTTTGTTTTAGTTGAATAAAATCTCTATCTATGAGTTAAGAAGAAGAAGAAAAATAATTTTCTGCACTAAGCCCTTAGGGCTGGCCGAAAATAATATATGTGCATATATATATGGCCCAAATTTTTCTCCTTTCTTTTTTAGCTTTAGGGTTGGCCGAATTCTCTTCCTTGATGCATTAGGGTTGCCGCAATTTCCAAAACAAGTTAACTAGTTTGAATTGCACCCTAATTCCTATTTAGAAAAGATTTCCCAAACCTAATCAAACTCATAAATCTTTTATTCTCATATTTGACTAAAATAAAAAGACTTCCTGTTTGAATAAATAAAACTAATTATTTATTTCCTTGTCAAACAAGTCTTTCTATTTAATTATACTACTACCAATAGTATAACTTTAGGAAATATATTTCCTAATAAGAAAAGATTTGTATCTTAATTAAATAATTAATTAATGAATTAATTAATTCTTATTTAATTAAATAATGAAAACAAAATAATATTTTAGGTTATTATTTAACCTTGCCGCCCCATATTAGTAATGGGCCAAATATTATTTTTCCTATTTCATTTAATCCATAGGACTTTAATTAAAAAGCCCACATGTGAACTAGACCCAATCTTACTAAAAGAAACAAGCCCACATGTCATCCATTAATATATAAATATAATTGTGCAGCCCATTACATAAATAATGTGCAAATTATATTCTTAATATATTAAATTGCAATTCTAGATGGACCCTAAATTGGTCCGGTAGAATATATCAAGTGATCCATGCAAGTCCGTGTGGATTGGGGATCTTGGCGGGCTATCTAAATTTAAGCTCCAATCGACATAACCTAATCACAATCAACTAATGATTCACTTAGGTCCGATCCATTAATTTTAGCTCATTCCACTAAAGAGCTAAAATTGAACTCTTAAATAAAGACAGAAAAGGAAGATGCTTCCTCATTCATACCCTAGATAATCATATTGGAGATAGTGTATCCTCGTGATTAATATCAGTAATCGCCAAGAGTTCATAGACCGCCTATAACTCTCCAAGTTACCATATTTACTCATATGACCACATTTTGAACTTGGATATTTTGACTTGTCCAGAAGCCATGTTTTCAATAGACACTATTGAAAACTCAACGTTGAGATTTAATATCCAATTACCTCAAAACATCCATATGATGATATTATACTCTCATTTAATAAATGGAGCCACGATGTCCATATCTATAAATGAAGTCCTCTATCGATTAACAAATGAATATCACCAAACTATCGAGGATAGACTATGCGATATAATCGTACTCATTGATAGCTCAAATGATATCACCTGCAACCATAAGTCCATCATTTATCTCAGGATTAAGATAGACTCTCCGATTGTCCTAATAATGAAATTACTTTTATCTACTGACGGTTATAGATAAAGTATTTCATTGTGATCCTGTTCAATGCACCCAGTGCACTAGATCCTTTTGCTCGAAGACACTCCGATGATTTTAGACTCATCATATCTCATTTGATCCCACTCAAATGCTAGCAAAAGAATTCTACAACTTTAACAAGATAAAGGTGCCCAACCTTTAACTTAAGTTGTGAACGATATTCAAGACTAACTAAAGAATTGTGTCTACCACATACATATCCAGATGTATGAACAATTCTTCTTTTCTCATAGTCTTTAGACCTTATGATTATTTACTTTAACAATTATTAAACTATAAATGCTATAAGATTTGTTTAAACCAGAAATCACTTTATTAATATGAATAAGATTGTTAATTACACTATTACACTCTTGCTTTTGAGCATAATCCTAACAATGAGAAGAAGAAACGCTTTATCTGGGGTTTCCCCACTTCAAACAAGAGGTGGAAGAACAGCTGGTTTTTTATTGGTGGCGCCTGGGGGAGGAATAATCCCGCTGACCCTCGTCAAAACCTTCCAGCTAGCAGGGTTCCGAGACACTTTACGTCTCCTGAAGCCTGGTCAAAGGCTCTCCCTGCCTTGACCCCCTATGAGGTAAAGAATGTGACGGAGGCGGCTGTGCTTAGTTTTGCTAAGAGGGGTCAAGAATACCTTCTTGATGAAGCCAGGATGGTTACTTGTGGCGTTTTTCCTCGCCTGTCTGCTAGGCGTCGCCGATGTAAGTTCCTTAAACTCTAAATCTCGTTTTATCTGTTTTTCTTTTGATAACGTTGATCTTTTATTTTTCAGTGAGTGAGTTCGATGTCGTCTGCGACGAACAAGCCCGGGCAGTGAAGAATTCTGAAGCTGCAAGTCAAAAGCATGCTGCTGGCTTGTCTAAGGAGGGGGTTGCGCCACCCGAGGGTGATGATTCTCCAGATACGGGAACGGGTGGCACTCCTGACGTTGCAGAGGTTGTTGCCCAACCCCGTGATGGTGGTAGGGATATGCCGCCTCAAGTCCCTAGCCGCAAAGGCAAAGAGAAAGTTGGGGCTCCTGCGGCGAGTGCAGGTATTGCTGTTGTTGCTGAGGCAGTTGCTCAGCCTCGTGGGGGTCAGATTGATACTTCGCCCCGTACTCTTGGTCGCAGGGGGAAAGAGAAAGTTGTGGCTCCTGCAGCGAGTACGGATGTTCCGGTTTTTGATGCGAACGTTCTTGAGCCCCCTGAGGACCCTTCCAGTGACCTTCACCCAAGGAATGGTCGGGGGAAACGCCCTGCAGATACTACCCCCGAAGGTACCACTCGTCCTTTGAAACGGGCGTCGTGGGTGGTTCAATTTGTAGTCTCTTCGGATGAAGAGGGAGATGGCGAGCCTACATGCCCTGAGGGTGCTAACATTGGCGAGACTAATACTGATGTCCCTCAGCCTATGGGTCCACTCCCCCAGTCAGAGGAAGGTGGTGAAGCAGGGAGTGCGCCTTCACCGGTGGCTCAAGGCTCGGCTCCTGACAAGTTTGGGCCCTCAGTACCCCCAGCGAGTTTTAGAGCGCGAGATACTGCTGTGGAAGAAGATACCCCCAGGCCTTCGTCCCCTACTATGGCAGCGGGTGAGGATGCTGCTACTCCGGCCGATGTTCCTGGGCCATCGTCGACCCCTGCTACGGACATTGGGGATTCTCGTGAGGGGCCATCTGTGGATCCTGCCAGTCAGGGCGAGGGATCGGGAGTCGTCTCCTTGTCCGATTTTTCTCTCGCCGAGCTCCTTAACCATTTCATAAGCAATGATATTTATTTTGGTGAAGGTTGGGAGCAAGTGAAGGGAAAATCGTGCAACAGCAAGATGGAATTTTTCTTCAACTGCCATTCCTTGGTAATTTCTTTTGACGTTGCCTTTTCTCTTTCTTTCGTTTTCTTTATCTAACCACTTATTTTTGATTTTGTTTTGTTCAGATGATGTCAGAGATGGCAAGCAGCTATCGGCAAGCCAACGAGGCGTCGAGCATAAATAAACGTTTGCAAAAGCAAATTTCCCGCTCGGCAGCCGAAAGATTATCGGCTGAGGAGTCTCACGCCCAACAAATTGCTCAATTGCAGGAGTCTGCTGATGGGTTTTTAGCCGCTCGGCTCGCTGCTGAAGATAAGCTGCTCGCTGCTGAAGAAGAGGTCAGGCTGCTGAAAGAACAACTTTCTGATAGCCAAGATGCTTTGGCTGCTCGCATGGAAGGAGAGAGGTTGGCGACTGAGGCCAAAGAGAGAGCTGAACGTGAATCTGAGGACTTGCGGCATCAACAAGCTTCTCAAGATGTCATTTTAAACGATTTGAAGGCCGTTTTGGAAATTGAGGCTATTGATCGCTTCAAGAGGTCTCCTGCGTATGATGCACTCCTCCTCCGCGAGTTTGAACGGGGCATGCGGCAGGCCAAGAAGTTCTTCGCCCTGAAGGACCATTCTAATGAGAAAGCCCTGAGGCGTTATGACCGAAATCTTCAGCGACATATGGATGATGCAGTGCGCTCGGTTAAAAGCCAGCTGAAGTTGTGGAAGGCCCATTGTCGTTATACCCGAGTAGAGCCTCTTCCTATGCATCTTGAAATTCCCACTAAACGCGCTTTTAACACTTACTATTCTGGCCAAAAAAGGAGTTTCTCAGGGTCAGGTGCTGAGCCCGATTTAGGTCCTGTTGCCGGTCGGGATTACACGTCTTTCATGCCCGAAGGGGATGAAGAGGTTATTTGGCCATCAGAGGATGAGGTGAGCGAAGAAGAAGACGATGGGGACATTTCTCCAGCGAGCGTTTGATTTTATTGTATACCTTTTCTTTGAACTTTGTAAATATTTTTTGATAAATGAAATATCAATTTTCTCTCGCATTGTTTAATTTTACATGCTTTTGTTCAGCTGCCATTGCTGTGTTTTTGGCACAGGCGCTAGAGCCTTTTATCACTTAGCCTTATAATTTTGCTAGTTTTTATTTTGCCCAGTGTTTGTCAGGACGTATCCGACCATACACCGAGCTTTTCATGAGCATACTGTTGGGACGTCTCCCGCTTTTGCTCACTGTTTTTCTTTACTGCTAGCTTTTCTTACCCCCAGTGTTTTTAGTTTCGGGTCTTTTATCCCGAACACCTTTGGCTGAACGCCTCTCACAGTCTGGGAATTTTATGCCTTTATTTGTGGCATTTTTCTTTAACTCAGGCTGCTTTGTAGCATTTTTGTCTGCTATAATACGGGACATTTCCCGGTTCTCTCTGCTGTTCGCCGTACTTGGATAGCTTGATCGATCCGTTTTCGGTGATCTACTCTTTATGGTCGGTCCATGATTTCGATGATGGTAGACATTCTAGTAATAAAATATTTTTATTTGACTATTTCCTGTAAACTTTGACATTAGAAAAAATAAATAAAATACTTCTAAAAAAGGCGAAATAACAAAGGATCAAATAATAAAGGATCTTATTGGACTGAAGTCTCAAGGGTAGTAGATCTTCAGGTATTGGGCATTACATGGTCGGGGCAGCTCGCCGCCTCCTCTATTTGCTATGTGGTATGCTCCATGGCCCGCTATACCTATGATGTGATATGGTCCTTCCCACTTGTCTGCGAGTGATCCTGCAGCTTTGTCTTTTGTTCCGGGTGTCACTCTTTTTAAGACCAGGTCCCCGAGTGCAAACCTTCTGACTTTCACATGTGAGTTGTAATATCTCGCCGCTCTCTGTTGATAGGCGGCATTCCTTATTTGGGCATGCTCCCTTCTCTCCTTCAACTCATCTAAGCTGTATTTCAACATGTTAACATTAAGTTCCAGTTGGAAGAGTTGTATTCTCGGCGAAGAGAATGCTGTTTCTATTGGGATGACTGCTTCGGTCCCGAATGCCAAGGAATAGGGCGTCTCCCCAGTGGAATTTCTTTCCGTTGTTCGGTATGCCCATAGTACCTGTGGTAACTTTTCTGCCCAATTCCCCTTTTTGGTGGCTAGCTTGGCTTTCAGGTTATGCTTGATAATCTTGTTCACCGCCTCGGTTTGCCCGTTTGTTTGCGGGTGAGCTGGAGAAGCATAATAGTTGATCATCCCATACTTCTTGCATAAGTCTCTGAATTTCTTGTTATCAAACTGTGTCCCATTATCGGTGATGATGGTGTTTGGTATTCCGAACCTGTACAAAATGTTTTTCTTTACAAAACTGGTTGTATTTGCCTCGGTTATGTGTACCAGTGATTCGGCCTCTACCCATTTGGTAAAATAATCCACTGCTACAATTGCGTGTTTTGCTCCTCCTGGTGCTGTGGGCATTGGGCCGATCAAGTCAATTCCCCACATGGCGAACGGCCATGGGGATGTGATGCTCTGCAGGAGTTCAGGCGGCTGGCGAATGTTATTCGCAATCTTTTGACATGCTTCACATCTGGTCGCTATTCTTTTCGCATCGGCGAACATGGTTGGCCAGTAGAACCCTTGTCTTAGTGCCTTGTGGGCTAGACTGATACTCCCAGCATGATTCCCACAGCTTCCGCTATGTATACTTTTCAGGATTCCTTCCGCCTCTTCAGGTCCCACACATCTTTGGAGTGCTCTTGAAAACCCTCTTTTGTACAGTTCACCGTTGAGGACTGAATATCTTGCTGCCTTGTATTTTAACCGCTTGGCTTCTAGCAAGTCATTTGGGAGGATGTCATTAATCAGGTACTCTTTGATTAGGGTCATCCAGTTGGTTGATACATTCATGATTACTCCAACTTCAGCCGGTTCTGCTATGCTTGGTCGGGGTAGGTGTGCTAAGGGAATTGTTCGGGGCCAGATATTGATTGTGGCTGATGCCAATTTAGCCAAAACATCAGCTTGTTCATTTTTTTCTCTTGGGATTTGGACTATCTTGTATTCTTTAAATCGCCCCAATAACTCCTTTGCTAGCTTTAAGTAGGCGATCATATTTTCGTCCCTTGCTTGGTATTCGTCGAGTACTTGGTTGACGATGACTTGAGAGTCACTGAAGACTTCAATCTCATCAGCTCCTAAGGCTGTACATACCTTTAACCCTGCTATCAATGCTTCATACTCGGCTTGGTTGTTGGTGGCCTTGAAATCAAACCGTAAGGCACATTCCACTTAATCTCCTTCTGGGGTTGTGACTACTATCCCTGCCCCGCTGCCGTGCGTGTTTGATGAACCGTCGACACAAAGTTTCCAGCGAAATTCTTTATTTGTTTTGTCTATCACCATCTTTGCTACTTCAGTATCGGGTTCGGTGAATTCTGCCACAAAGTCCTCTACTGCTTGGCCTTTGATTACCGTTCTCGGGATGAACTCTATGTCGAATTCGCTCAGCTCAATGGCCCATTTTGTGAGTCTGCCCGACACTTCTGGTTTTTGCAAAATCATTCTTAGCGGGCAGTTGGTGTACACTCCTATTTTGTGTGCCTGAAAGTACGGTCTCAATTTCCTTGCTGCTGTTATCAGGGCGAGCGCCATTTTTTCAGCTGGTGAGTACCTTGTTTCGGCTGGCAGTAGTGCTTTGCTGGTGTAGTACACTGGTTTCTGTATTCCGTCTTCCTGTCTGATCAGCACGGAACTTGTGGCTGCGTCCGTGATGGATAGGTATAAGTATAATATTTCTCCTATGATTGGTTTAGAAAGCAGTGGTGCTCGACCTAGATAGCTTTTGAGGGCAAGAAAAGCTTGTTCACAATCTTTATTCCACTCTATTCCTTTTCCTTTCTTAAGTTCTTTGAAGAATGGCAAGCATCGGTCTGTTGATTTTGCTATAAACCTGTTCAGCGATGCTAGGCACCCGGTAAGTTTTTGAACATCCTTTAGGTTTTTTGGAGAGACCATTTTAGTAAGCGCTTTGATCTTGTCAGGGTTCGCTTCTATTCCTCTTTGATGCACTTGGCACCCGAGAAACTTTCCAGATGGCACACCGAAAACGCATTTTGAAGGGTTCAATTTCATTTCGAACTTGGTTAACACATCGAAGGTTTCCTGCAGGTCGTCTACGTGTTTGTCAGCTGTGATACTCTTGGTCAGCATATCATCGATTTATACCTCCATATTCCTGCCGATTTGGTTGGCGAACATCCTATTAACCAACCGTTGGTACGTTGCCCCAGCGTTCTTCAGGCCGAATGGCATTACTGTATAACAGTACAAACCTTGGTCTGTGGTAAACGCTGTCTTGTCCTCATCTGGCTTGTGCATTTTGATCTGATTATAGCCTAAGTATGCGTCCATGAAGCTTAACAGCTCGTGCCCGGCTATTGCATCAACCAGCTGGTCGATTCTTGGCAGTGGGAAACTGTCTTTGGGACAAGCTTTGTTCAGGTCAGTAAAATCTACACACATTCTCCATTGGTTATTCTTCTTTTTCACAAGCACCACGTTCGCCACCCATTCCGGATATCTGGCTTCCCTGATCGACCCTGCTGCGAGCAACTTCGACACTTCTTCCCTTATTGCCGCACTTCTTTCAGGGTTGAAACTTCTTCTTTTCTGTATCACTGGCTTGCATTCTTCGCTTACGGCCAGGTGATGTGTGGTTACGTTCTCATTAATTCCCGGCATGTCTTCGTGGCTCCAAGCAAAAATTTCCTTATATTCCTTCAGTAGATTCACCACCTCTGTTTTAACCTGTTTTGTCAGACTTGCTCCAACTTTGACTGTTTTGTTGGGTTCCTTTTCGTCCAGAATGTCGGTTTCTGTTGGTTCCTCTTTTTCTCTGTCGGTTCCGTCCCTTAGGTCTAGCTCGAACGCTTTTGGGGTTTCTTCTCGTTCCTCTTGGTCAAGTTGAAATATACCCAGCGTTTCTACCCCATTTTTATCCTTAAAAATCGACAAGTTGGCTCGGCGAGCCATCTCCTACGACCCCCTAAGTTCCCCAATTCTGAATTCTGTAGGGAATTTGACTTTTAAGGCATGGGTGGATGTGACTGCCCGTGCCTTGTTCAAGAACGGTCGGCCGAGTAAAGCATTATATGGCCAGTTGTGAATGTCAACAACCACGAAGTCCAGAAGGATAGTCCTTCGACAGGGTGTTGTCCCAAATCTCATAGGCAGCTTCACCGTCCCTAGAGATCTTACCTCTGCACCTCCGAATCCTTTTAATGGCAAATGGAATGGTTCCAAATCTTTCCTGTCTAGCCGAAGTTCTTCATATACTCTGGCACTTAGAATGTCAGCGGAGCTTCCATTGTCTATCATTACCCGAAGGACATCCCTGTGTGATATATGTACCCCCACAACTATTGCATCGTTAGGCTTGGCATCAATTCCTTCTGAATCTTCGGCTGTGAAGATTATCGGATCATGTCCTTCTCTTGGTTTCTTGTGGTTTTTCTGTACGGAGTTCACTTCTAGGTCCCTGCTTTCGTACATTACTTCCCTGACCTCCGACATCCTTTCTCTATTGCTTCTGCCTGTGTGTGGCCCTCCAAAGATCGTATTTATAGCCACGCTTGGGCTGCCTTTCCTCGGGCTTCTTCTCTCTTGCCCGCCTCCTCGATGGCTGCCTTGGCGACCATTGTCTTGGTCTCTTTTTAATGTGAAGTCCTTAAGGTGTCCTTCTCTGATCAGACTCTTGATGTGATCTCGTAATTGAAAACACTTAGAGGTATCATGTCCGTGATCTTTGTGGAATCGGCAGTACTTCATTGTATCTCTTTGGGCGTTAGCTGACTGTTGCCGAGGGTACTTGGCGAGCCCTTTGTCTTCCACTACAGACAGTATGTCCTCCTGTTCGCCATTTAGGGGAGTGTAATTGCTGTATCTGCCTCGGAACCTACTGGTTCTGTTACTACCTCGGCTCTCTTGGGGTTTGTTCCTCTGGCTATTTTCTTCTTTTTGGCGATCACGAGATTGACCCTTTGTCCTCTCATCCTTGGACTCGGACTTTGTGTCTGGCTTGTGACCATGGACGTAACTACCCCCTTGGGCGACTTCCTCTTCTTCTGCTAACGCATAATCTCCAGCTATATCCATCATTTCTTCGTATGTCTTTGGCTGGTCTCTCCGTAGGTCAAAAGACAGACGTCCGCTTTGCAACCCATTGGTGAAGGCTGCTATGACAGCTACATCGCTAGCATCCTCTATTTGGGCGACCTCCTTCCCAAACCTGGCCAAATACTTTTTGAGTGACTCGTTGCTTTCTTGTTTCAGGTTCGATAGATGAGCCAGTGACTTTCTCCTTTGTACACTCCCCATGAATTGCCTTATGAATGCCTTGCTGAAGCTAGAGAAGTTGCTAATACTTCTGGCTGGTAGGCGCCCAAACCATCTGGAAGCGAGGTCGCCGAAGGTTTGTGGGAAGGTTAAGCACAAGAGGCCGACGTTGGATGCGTACTGAGCCATGACATTGCGAAACCTGCGGACATGCTCATTTGGATCCCTATTCTCCTTATACTGTTCGATGGTTGGCATTCTGAATCTTTCAGGGAACCGGGTATGAGCGATATAGTCAATGAATGGACTATCTGACTCATCATCCGAAGACATATTGTGTCCGTATCGCTTAGCCATTGCTGAGACCTTCTTCGAGAGCTGTTGAAGGGTAACGCTTCGATGACCAGTTGGTTGCCCCTCTTGGTCGAGCCTGCTTTTGACTGTCATCCTTCGATAATCATCTTCCCTGCTTCCGGTACTTCTGTTTCCTCCTAGTTCATCTGTACTTTCGGACCTCTGCTGCCGCGCCCTTTTTGACCACAACCCCCTTCTCGGTTGGGGACTCCTGTCTTTCGACGAAATTGATCGCCGTCTCCTACGGGCTTTGTTAGCCCTGTCGCTGGTTGGTTCCCTATGCGCTCGTCCATGATATCGTTTTTCTGGGAACTCCTCATCCAGCAAACTTTTTCCCTTCTTTTGCCCTCTTTCTTCCAGGGCCTCTGGCGAATCCTGGGGGGATTCTCCCATAATTGGTTTTGTTTGAGTACTGGGAGTCGTGACATGGACTTCTGATCGCAGCCTTCCTGCGGGATGATTTCGGGGCGTGCTGGTCGTTAGCTCATAGGGAGACGAGGCTCCTATCCCTATAAGAAGCGTGAGTCCAATCTTGTTGGCCTCATTGACTAGATTCACCAATGCAGTATGAAAGTGCTGCAAAGTCTCGTTGGCTGCTCTAGTCCCTGGAGTTGCTGCTGATTGCTCCCCTGTTGCCAACGTTTCCCCTCCTAGTATCACTGCTGCTTCGGGGATCTGGTCATTGTTGGGGATTTCATCCCTGTCACTACTGTTGCTCATGCTGTGTCTGTTTCGTAAGGATTCCTGGAAGATTTTTATTCAACGTTCACCCCCTCCTTCTAGCGCCAATTGTTGACGGTGATTTTTGGATTGATTCGGTCAACAATAATATCTCAATCAAGAACAGAAAAATAAAGAAAGTAAATCAGTGCATGCAAACAGAGTTTACGTGGAAAACCCTTGAATGGGAAAAAACCACGGTGCCCCTTGGGAGCGAAAGAAATCACTATGAATTGTTTATAGTTTACACACTCAGATCTCTCATACAATTGCCTGATTGTTCTCTCTTAATCTTCGAACCCCCTTTCATAGAGTTTTGGGTTATATTTATATTAATCTTCTTAGGGTTTCCTATACCCATGCCGTGTTGGTAGGGGAGTTCTTATTTTTAGTTACATAAGGAGTCTAGGGTAAACAAATATCTTTAGGGTTTATTTCCTGTTTGGATTCTTCTTTGTTTGGAATCTGTTTGGTCCTATCTGGAATAGGATTTTATACTTAGACTTTGTCTTTGATTGAACTCCTAACGTGGAAAGTATACGGGAGTCTAGGTTATTCTTCCGGATGTACATTTCTTGGCGAACACTTTAGGTTGGCAAGCACACTTTGCCCTTCTGTTGGTCGACCAGCTGTGGCGAGCACTCTTCTGCTGTTCATTGGAGAGTATGCCAACTAGCGCGTTTATTGATCTATCGTTTGACCGGTCAATAAAGACGTGTTTATTTATTTTGATGCATCTTTATTGCCTTTATCACTGACGTGTCCAATTGCCAAATTTGTACATACAACATGTGAATAACCCATTTTAATCAAATTAAAATTAAACACATAATATAGATGGCTATAATGCATGTATGACATATCAACATATGTGTGTGTGTGTGTGTGTGCATGGCAATGCTTTAATCATTTTATAATAAAAGTATACATGAGTTGACCGAGTACAATGAGTTTATCTAACTTAAAAAATAATAATCTAATTAAAAAATTTAATCCAAGGCATTCCTTGGTCTTCTTGTAATCTCTTTTTCTTCAAGTTCATCTTTTGCATCTAATGGGCTTTTAACCAAGTCCAACTTGATTAACCCTAATGAAACAAATTATGGTGTGTTCAATATTAATCTAAAAGGGGAGGGGGGGAGGTGAATAGATTTTAACAAGTTTTACCCAATTTTCATGTATGGTCAAGATTACGAAAATACCCCAAATAGTCAATACAAATATAGCAAGTGTAATATGGTGCGGAAATTAAATGACACTTGATATTTACGTGGAAACCCTTATGAGAAAAACCACGGGCTAATAAGTGAGCCACACTCGAACCTCGAATCCACTAAATGTGAGAAAGATTACAACCTAATCCTGGAAGTAATCACACACCTACCTAATCCCGATATGAGTGAACCTAGTCCTAATGCTCGTGATTTATGCAACCTAATCCCGGAAGCAACACAAGACTTAGTTCTCAAAGAAGAGATTGCAACCTAAGTGAATATGTGAAATACTCAAAATGCAACAAGAGCTAGGTAACCCTATATGTTTATCTATGATGATTGAAAGTCCACAAATAATGCACGGTGTGTATACAATATCAATCTAGAGGGGGGGTGAATAGATTTTAACTAATTTTCACCCAATTTTCGTTTAAGGTCAATATTACGAAAATGCCCCTAATAGTCAATATAAAAACAACAAGTGTAATATGGTGCGGAATTATAAAAGACACTTGATGTATACGTGGAAAACCCAACCACTGGGAAAAAACCACGGGCTGTTTAGTGCGCCACACTTGAACCTCGAAATCCACTAATTTAAATGAAGTTTACAACCTATGTAGACCTCGTCTAACACTCCGGTCTGTAACCCCCCACTTCTACCACGCGGGCCTTTAAAAGTGGCTCTAGTCCATCTTGCTTGTGGCCTAAGCAACCTTAGCCAACAAGACTTAAATTCTCAATGAAGAGATAATACAACCTATGTGAATATATGATGATATTCAATGAGCAAATAAAGCTAGGTAACCTTAGATGCTTATCTAGGATGATTAGATAACAATAAATACAATCCTAGATATCAATAGCTAAATGACATGTCAAATAGCTTAGCTAAACATAGATTATAAAAACCTAGATAGCTATCACAATACAACACTCAATCAAGTCACCACAAACAATCTCTATCTTGTATTTAGCATATCATCTAAAAACATACAAGTAATAAAAGAGATGCCTTAATATGAAAAACACTAAAATTAGATGAGATTAGTGAAGAACATACCAAGGAAGATGTGATGATGCAAAACCATTCAAATAAGCAAACTAACTATGCTAGAAAATGCTTAGATGATCTTTGATGCCCATGTATATAGTTTTGAGTGTATAAAGGTGAGTTCTTTTCAATTTTTCTCTTGAAATGTGTTCTTGAAGAAAAATATGATTTTTGGACTCTTCAAAATGACCTAAGATGAAAGAGGCAAATATATAGTATGCCAAAGTGAAGTGGTGCCGTTTTGTAAAATTTGCAAAAGACCGCTGATTCTGCGCTCTTGATTCTGCGGCCACGGACCGCATAACTAAGGGGCGCAGAATCACACCTGACAGATTTTGCGGTCCCTAAACGCAAAAAACAAGGGCGCAAAAAGGGACCAGAGAGTTATGAATTCTGGTCAACTTCTGCGGCCTCATTTCTGCGGCCTTGGCCGCATAATAGGGCGCAAAATTGCACCTGATGGTATTTCCTAAAAAGAAAAGTATGATGTGTAATTCCAAGCAAGATGCACCCATATGGACAAGAATGAAAAGAGATTAAATGAGCAATTCATGCATACACACAATAAAGACACAACACATTCAAGAATAAGAATTATGCAAGTGTTGTGTGTGTGTGCATCTACTTCTCTTCATTGTAAGAAACACTAAGTATTATACCTTTGGAGTGCTTCTTCTCTTGAGGTCTTGAAAAGGGCCTTAAAGCTTGATCCTTCACCACCTAAGCTATCCTTACAAACAAACCCCAACATGTGGTTTGTCCATGAAATAAGCCAATCAAAAACTGGGAATCCTTACAATCTCCCCCTTTGGCTATTTCGTGACAAAACCACCACTCACATTGATTCCTCACAACAAAATAGAAACTATGGGTCTACAATGATTTTCTACATTACAAAGAGATATAATAAATAAAATCTTGAAGTCTTCAATCTCTTGTAGAACAATCAATCCCTGAAAATAAGGTTTCTATATCTTCCAATACACATACATGTGAGATTAATCATGTGAGATAAATCAAGCATTTGCATTTACGTAAGTTAAGCACAACATCGTATAATGTATGTGAATGCAATGCTCCCCCTCAATGGGTTACTCCCCCTCAATATGTAATCTCCCCAACATGCACAAATTGCCACAACAATTTAGCATCTCCCCTCACCACATTCTACTCCCCCTTTTTGTCATGATATAGGCAAAGGAGTAGTCCCCAACAAGGTCACTCTTTAGCAAAGAGAGATAGTAGCATACAAGATATTTGCATATTCATATAAGTCACTTATGCTACACAATTAATTGGAGAGAAACAAGGAGGGTTATTTTGATAAAATGTGTGAAATAAAAATGCTTTGCATACAAGACATGTTGCATTCAAGTCCAAAATACAATGGTATTTGGCAAAGCAAATGACAAAGGTTTCTAATAAGAATTCAAACCAATTTTACCAATGTCATGAGAGAAGCAAAGATATAGAGAATTCATTCATTTTCAATTTAATAAACACTATATCCAACTTTATAAGCGAAACATGGCATGAGCGACTTTGCACCCTATTTGATTTTTCCGGTTATGAAACCCGTATGATGGTAGCCATGTTCAACAAATAAAGAAAGAGAGACATTTGGATTTGTAAAATCCTTTGACCGGATACAAGATCCTTTAATCAATTTGAGTCTCATATGCTTTTTCACACAAGTTTTGCATTTAAGAATTATGCAATCATCAATTCATGCTTTTTCATTTGAGCATGTCATTTGAATTTCATGCTTTTCATATGGCATTTAGCATGTCAATTAAGAATCATCATGTCATGGAAATCACTATAGGTCATTCAAATCATACTTCCTATGTAGATTTCCTAGTCCAAAAATGCATGTTTGAACATAAATATGACATGGATTGAAAACAAAGCAAGGATCACACTTATTGAGATAAAAACATATATACATATGTGCAACCAAGCTTACTCAAGCAATCAACAAAGAAGCATAAGATCTTTAAAATATTTTGCATGCATCAAGTATACAAAAAGCTCTCTTTGCTTGAGTTCCCCATATGGGGTCAATAACCACCCTTCAACAATGAAGGTCATTAGGTCCTATGGACCTACCAAGTCCATTTGACTCGGATGAACCAATATGAGACTTGCTAGTCTCGTAGCAAGCGGGTTCATTATTTTTTCTTATCCACTTAGGTGATATAGATTTCTTCCTAGTGGATAAAGGTTCTAGAGCTTTAGAAGATAAAGGATCATTCAAATGAGTTTCTTCCTTTATGTTAACATGCATTCTAGCTCTAGCCTTTCTCTTTTCTATCATGCTTTTAACTCTACACATTTGAATGTAATAAAAGCAACTTGGTCTTATGTGACCATCAATACCACAATAATGACAAGTGGGAACAAAATTAGGAATCATACCATTCCCTTGTGCATGTTTTGGTGCATTCCCATGTCGTTGTGGTTGTCTTGGTTGTTGGATAGGATCTCTCCTTCTTTGTTGATAACCAAGACACGGTTGCTCGTTCAATGAAGCTTGCATGATAGGTGTCTTCCCTTTGTGGATCTTAGGTTGAGGGAAGTTAGCATGAGGAACTCTTTGAGCTTGAGGTTGTCTCCTTGAAGCTACCTTCACTTGTGCACTATGAGAGCATTGTCCTAGATCAATCTTCTTCCTAGGAGTTTGCACCGGTGAAGTCTCTTTCTTGCCTAAGCTCTTGACAAATATGGTCTTGTTAGGAGTGAAACTCTCCTTGTCTTCTTCAAAGCCAAGACCTCTTTTGTCACTTGGACCTTTTCCAACACTCAACAAATGGTTGAGTTTTTCCGTGCTAGAGGTCAACTTAGAGATCAAATCTCTAGCATTCCTAAACTCTCTTTTCAACCCTTCTTCATTCCTCTTAGACAAAGCTAGTTCATCCTTTAGCTTGTCTTCATCCTCCATGGATCTTACCACTTCACTACTCAAGTGGTCAACAAGAATTGAAAGCCTAAGATTCTCTTCCTTTAAACTTTGAATCTCTTTTTCATTCTCTAACCTAGAGCTTTCATAATCTTCAACATTGTCTTTAAGACCCATCATCTCCACTTGCTTGCTTAAGTGGTCATTGTGTGATGAAAGTTCTTGATTTTCTTCTTCTAAAATCTTCATCTTTCTTTTATCCTTCATCATAGAACTTTCACACTTGACTATGAAGTCATGAACATCCATTTTCTCTACATTTCCTTTTGTAGAGTTAGGTAACAAATTCTCAACACTTGAGTCATCTTCTATGTTCTCCAACTCACCAATGGAGTTATCTTCTTCATCAAGATCATCAAATTTGTCTCTTGATGAAGTAATGGACATATCCCAATGAGTAGCTACACCAACCACTTCTTGAGCTACTTCTTCAACTCTTTCTTCTATGGGATCACTAGTGAAAATATTATTACCACCAACTTCATTTTCTACATATGTGGCTCCAAAAGCCGTATAGTTGATGGTAAGCTCATCATCACTTGATGACTTATCTCCCTCTCCGGAGTCATCACTCCATGTGGCGGCCATAACTTTTCCCGTCTTGTTCTTCAAATTCCCACAATCGGGTGAGATGTGTCCTATACCGCCACACTCATAGCATTGGATCCCTTTCCTTTCACTATTCTCTTGCCTAGGCTCAAATCTCTTGAAAGGGGCCTTTTTCTTCAAATCTTGGCCTTTGGATCCATAACCGTTCTTCTCAAACTTGACAAACTTCTTGAATCTTCTAAGCAATAAAGTCGTGTCTTCGTCCGAGTCATCTTTTTCCTCCTTCTCAACCTTGGAAGCTTTCAAAGCAATCCCTTTTTGCTTTTTAGGAGGTGAAGTGCTAGGACCTATCCTAGACTCATAGGCGAGGAGTCTTCCTATAACCTCGCTCGGCTTCATATCCCTATATTCAGAATTTTCTTCTAAAGCCGTCACTTTCGATTCAAACCTAGCGGGGAGAGACCTCATAATTTTTTGCTTGACTCTCCTATCCGAATATGGATCACCTAGTTGATAGCTTTGATTGACAATATCCATCAACTTGACTTCAAAGTCATTGAAGCACTCGTCCTCCTCCATCTTTAGCAACTCAAATTGCGTTTGAAGGACTTGTAGCTTGGAATCCTTGACAACATCGGTTCCTTCGTGTGCAACCTCTAAGATATCCCATGCCTCCTTGGCTATCCTAGTGTTTTGAATCAGTTTGTACTGATTTTCGTCCACTGCACATAGAAGGGCGTGCCATGCCTTTCTATTCCACTTCGAAATCTCAAACTCTCCATTTGTCCAATCCGCCTTAGGCTTGAGAACTTGATCTCCTCCACCAGTGGGAGTCATCATAGGAGGTGCATACCCATCCTCAATTGCCATCCATGCCCTATCATGGATTTGACACAAGTATGCCTCCATCTTGCCTTTCCATGAGGCATAATTCACGCCGGTGAGCAACGGTGGCCTCACACTCGACGCTCCCTTTTTGCTCATTCCGATATCACTCATAGTGTTTGGATGAATGCAAATGAGTTAAATGCAAAATGTATGAAAAAAATCAAAAAATCACACACAATGCAAAACACACCAAAAGTGAGCAAGGATCACCTAAGTATATCTAGGAACCCGCTCTGATACCAATTGAAAGTCCACAAATAATACACGGTGTGTATACAATATCAATCTAGAGGGGGGGTGAATAGATTTTAACTAATTTTCACCCAATTTTCGTTTAAGGTCAATATTACGAAAATGCCCCTAATAGTCAATATAAAAACAACAAGTGTAATATGGTGCGGAATTATAAAAGACACTTGATGTATACGTGGAAAACCCAACCACTGGGAAAAAACCACGGGCTGTTTAGTGCGACACACTTGAACCTCGAAATCCACTAATTGAAATGAAGTTTACAACCTATGTAGACCTCGTCTAACACTCCGGTCTGTAACCCCCCACTTCTACCACGCGGGCCTTTAAAAGTGGCTCTAGTCCATCTTGCTTGTGGCCTAAGCAACCTTAGCCAACAAGACTTAAATTCTCAATGAAGAGATAATACAACCTATGTGAATATATGATGATATTCAATGAGCAAATAAAGCTAGGTAACCTTAGATGCTTATCTAGGATGATTAGATAACAATAAATACAATCCTAGATATCAATAGCTAAATGACATGTCAAATAGCTTAGCTAAACATAGATTATAAAAACCTAGATAGCTATCACAATACAACACTCAATCAAGTCACCACAAACAATCTCTATCTTGTATTTAGCATATCATCTAAAAACATACAAGTAATAAAAGAGATGCCTTAATATGAAAAACACTAAAATTAGATGAGATTAGTGAAGAACATACCAAGGAAGATGTGATGATGCAAAACCATTCAAATAAGCAAACTAACTATGCTAGAAAATGCTTAGATGATCTTTGATGCCCATGTATATAGTTTTGAGTGTATAAAGGTGAGTTCTTTTCAATTTTTCTCTTGAAATGTGTTCTTGAAGAAAAATATGATTTTTGGACTCTTCAAAACGACCTAAGATGAAAGAGGCATATATATAGTATGCCAAAGTGAAGTGGTGCCGTTTTGTAAAATTTGCAAAAGACCGCTGATTCTGCGCCCTTGATTCTGCGGCCACGGACCGCATAACTAAGGGGCGCAGAATCACACCTGACAGATTTTGCGGTCCCTAAACGCAAAAAACAAGGGCGCAAAAAGGGACCAGAGAGTTGTGAATTCTGGTCAACTTCTGCGGCCTCATTTCTGCGGTCTTGGCCGCATAATAGGGCGCAAAATTGCACCTGATGTTATTTCCTAAAAAGAAAAGTATGATGTGTAATTCCAAGCAAGATGCACCCATATGGACAAGAATGAAAAGAGATTAAATGAGCAATTCATGCATACACACAATAAAGACACAACACATTCAAGAATAAGAATTATGCAAGTGTTGTGTGTGTGTGCATCTACTTCTCTTCATTGTAAGAAACACTAAGTATTATACCTTTGGAGTGCTTCTTCTCTTGAGGTCTTGAAAAGGGCCTTAAAGCTTGATCCTTCACCACCTAAGCTATCCTTACAAACAAACCCCAACATGTGGTTTGTCCACGAAATAAGCCAATCAAAAACCGGGAATCCTTACAATGATGATATATCAATGAAATCAGTCCTAGATATCAAAAGCTACATGACATATCATAAAGCTTAGCTAATCAAGAATAAGCAAAACATAGATAGCTATCATAACACAACACTCAATCATATTTATCACAAACAATCTCTATCTTGTATATAGCATGTGAACATAAAGCATACAAGGAAATAAAGAGATGGCTTGACAAGAAAGAAGCTAAAATTATAAGAAGTTAGTCAAAATCTTACCAAACAAGTTGTGATGATGCAAAACCATGCATGAATGATGCAAGATGTTCTTTGATGCACAAAGGAATGTATTTGAGTGTTTAAAGGTGAGTTCTTGAGGATTTTTCACTTGAAAAATGTTCTAAGTAAAAAATATGAATTTTTGAACTCTTGAAGGCTGACCTAAGACAAAGAAGCATTTATATAGGGTGCCAAGATGAAGTGACATCGTTTTGAAAAGTGGCACAAAAAATGCCTTAGGCCCTGTACGAGTCGCTGTACGTAGGGCAATTGTACAGCGCCTATCTAGGAAAAAGATGGTGTTCTTCATTTGGGCGATGTTCGTAGGGCGCTTCTGAACAGCGCCCCAACAACGCCAAATCTCTGTCCTCTCGGGGAAACAGGGGACGCTGTTTAAAGCACTGTACATATAGCGCTTTGTACAGTGTCTGCATATAGCGTTCAATAAAATGTATTAGGCCTGTAAAGCGCCTTTCCCAAGCCTCATCAGGTCACATATGGGCCCTGTTTGAACAGCACTTTGTACAGCGCCCAACACAAAAAAAAATGATGCATCCTAAGCCTAAATGTGACATGGCAATAATCGAACAACATGCAATCATGTGGGCAAGAATGAAAAGAGATTAAAGAACATAAGTATACCTGATGACTCGCTTTTTGTGTCGTTACCAAATTGTGAATTATCAAAAGAATGTTTATAAATGAATTCTTACGCAATGTGCTTTAAGTTTTGAAAACTAGTATAGCGGTAAGCTTAAGATTCGTTCCACAGGGATTAGGTTAGATTAATCAATTTGCTATCTAATCTAAGTTAGTTTAACTAGTGTGCAATAAAGTAAATCATGATTAGTGGGATAGTGTGTGGTTTGAGAAACCACCAAACAATGCATGTAAATAAATGTACAAAAATGTAAAGAGAATATGAATGGAGATAGGAATCCAATACAAACAACTTAGATAAGAAAATGGGTTTAAACAATTAAAAGAGGTTTAGGGAAATGATATAGTAGCTAATTGACCATTGAGAAATTCATACAAAACTTCATTAACGCACAATCTACATAATCAATGACCGATCTCATTCGAAAGTGTTGTTTAGGTCGTCACTACGAACCCTAAACAACTTTCCACCAAAATGCCCAACCGATTAAGGAAAGGGGGTCAAGGTGGGATCGGTTAGTGATGATCGAATGGCCTAGGCAATTGGGGTGATATCCCCACCAACAACCTAACCTATTCACTATGTGCTTTAATCAATCAAGTGTGCCAATAACTTAACCAATTTTATCACAAATAAATCCTACAACATATTGTAATCAACAAGTGTGTCAATACTCATTTAATCACATAAGTGCAAGATCTAATTAAAAAGTAAATAGAACTATAATTATGCAAACATAATATCCAAAGCTTTAATAAATACTCAATGTCCAAATAATCTCTCAAATCATCCCCCTAAAATAGGGGTTTAATTACACATAATAACAAACAAGAAAAGGAAGTAAAATGTAGAGAAATCACCCTTGGGTCTCTCTTGTAAGCTTAATCCTCTCTTGAGCTCCCTTGCTTGAATCTTGTGCAAAGATTAGGTGTTGAGGATGTGTCTAGATAGGTGAAGTCATATGGAAAGTGACAAAGGAAATGGGTGGAGAAGATGGAAAGTGAGGAATGATTTAGGTGGAGTAATCTAAGTGTTTATTGGAGAGGAGAATGGTAGGATTAGAAATGGTTAAAGAAGGAAGATTTCTTGGTGAAAAAGAGTTGTCAAGAGTTGTCCATTCTCTATAAAAAATGGTGTATTTATATGTTTTGAAGGCTAGGGTTAGAAATAGGCATGAAAGGACAAGAATACCCCTCAAAACTGGCTTGAAAACATCCATTTTGCTGCTTCTAGAAGGTGGAGTTCGCCATGGGGTCGCCATATGGTCGCCGTGGCGACATGGAGTGTGCAGCAGTTACTAAAATGGGCATAACTTTCTGTAGAAGACTCAGAATCATAATCTGTAAAAACCACTGGAAAGTAGACTTCCGGGGCTTTTCGAATATATGTAATTGGAAATGTGGTTTGATCTAAAAAGAGAGATATGACTCTTTGAAGATGAATGATCTGCACACACTTTTTACAATTTCAGCCCCTTTTGCCACCAATATTACTCCAATGCCTCTGAACTTTATAAAAACCTAAAAACACTTTATTCACACCATTAAATCATGGGATAATGCCCAAGAATCAGGCAAAAAGAGAAGGAAGTGAGGGCCAAAATCATACCAATTTTGGTTCGATCAAATACCCCCAAACCTATCTTTTGCTCGTCCTCGAGCAAAACAAACATAAGTACACAATGGACAAGTATCTAAATATCAAATAATCAACATTTAAGTACTGACTCTTTGCAAAAGACTCAAAAGTCAATATTTCGACTTGCAAAACCAAAAGTGAAGAGATTAAACCAACGTTGTGCTCATTAGAAAATAATGCATGTAAGAGATGCTAAATAAAGATTAAATACATGTCACTCTAAGTACACATTGCACGCAACGCGATTCCACATTCAAGATGCTTAAGCTTCAAGACTAAAGTGCCATTAGGAAAAGAATGTAATTCGCCTTGACATCTAATCCTCGTCAGATTCTCTCATTTTCACACAGATTCCTAGGCTTCACTCACAATCCATATGCAATATGAGTTTATGCTCAAAATATCAAATATAATTGCACATGATTATATAAAAACATAATTTCTAAAAATTTGTCTCATGAATGGAATTGAAAACCATGAACCAGAAAGAACATGCATCAACCAAAATTTTCAAAGTGGATATCCCTAAAGATCAAATAGGTCTTTCATTTGGTTGTAATGGGGTCAAAGGTGAATGGTGAGTCAATAAATGAGAAGAATTGATAACAAACACCCAAAGGTTACGCTAAGGCATACATTCTAATTAAGCACAACTTGCTCATTACAACTTTGCATATTCCACAATTTGGCATCCAGGCTTACAATTAATTTTGTGCATTTTTCTACTCTTAATTTTCATTGAGTAGCTCTTTTAATTCCACATAATTGATCTAGGCAGTTAATCCGTCATTCATTTTTTTTCTTTTTCTTTTTCTTTTCTTTTGCTTGCTTTTCTTTTCTTTTCTTTGCTTGTCTTTTTCTTTTCTTTTTTTCAAGCATAGCATTTCATCTTTTTATGTGTTTGCACATACATATTTGCCTGGGTACAAGCCTTACATTTTAACATTCCTTAAAGCTTACATTCAACCCCTAAGCCTTAGCAAACCATTTGGTACAAGGTAAGTCTGGTGTTTAGACTATATGGTTTATGTTGATGTGGTTCATGAATGAAAAGCTTAATTGTGTTTGGCTTCAAATGGGCAATGGAGCACACACATAGAGGGATAGGAAGTATTTAGGCCAATTTAGTGGTTCTTTCACATGCACTGCCTAAAATCATTTCTAAAGGTTTATCCACAAAGTCAATCAAGGCATCCACAAGCAATCCATATGTTCTATGGCAAACAACATTTAAGTGAGAATGAGACATTTTAAAATATGCATAACATGTGTTTGAATGAGTGTTTAAAGAGTGAAAACTTTCCCTCAAAAATAAGCTTTTTAGGCCATGTTTGTGAACCTCACGGGAAGTCTCCACTATTAATTCCTAACCTTCAAGCACAATTGAATATTCACTCCAACATCAAGAGAAAAGAGCTAGCGCGCTTTGAGCAATGCAACCCTAAATGGCATGAAGTTAATCTAAACTAAGCAAGGCAAAGATACACAATACCTTACTCGCACACACAAAGGCACAATCTCAACAAGCAAAATATGCTCAAGCATGGCATTATTACAAGATTTTTCAAAAATTTTGAAAAATTTAGGCTCAAAACATTTGCACACAATTGCAAACAAGAGACGGTGTTGCGCACACACCCCCAAACCTAAATTAGACATTGTCCTCAATGTCTTTGGGGCATATAAACCAATAAACGCGGCACAACACACATCCATAATTAAAGAGTCTCAAAAACACATTTTAATGTCTATTTAAAATTTATCCCAAAAATTGAATCAAGTGTTGCATTCATTAACATCCTATATATTCATCATCAACTCAAGAGATATGGCAATGTAAGTTCATCAAGAGTCACATCACAATCCATGTGGACAAAATATGTGATCATTCAAGCCTAAATCCACTATCAAAAACAATCCACACCCTTATTCTAAACAAGAAACTAAAAAGCAAGAAATAAAACAAATTAAAAAGCAAGAAAGAAATTGTACCTAGGTGGGGTGCCTCCCACCTCCGGCACTCCAAACTCCAAAATGTTGCTTTTCTTAGGATAAGTCTCTCGCCCTTTTTATGAGCACTCTTGGCTTGCTTATCCCTCCAAGACTCACAAGTTCTCTTTGTTTCATCCCAAGAGATAAAGAAACCTTGCTTCAACACACAAACAACACAACACACTTCCTCAAGAAGCAATAGAAAATCTACACAAGCACTAAGCACATTAGAAAGTTCCGGCAAATAAATATATACTCAATACATGCAATTGCTGATCGAACCAAAATTGGTATGATTTTGGCCCTCATTTCCTTCTCCTTTTGCTTGATTCTTGGGCATTATTCTATGATTTAATGGTGTTTATTAAGTAATTTCAGGTATTTATAAAGTTCAGGGGCATTGGAGTAATTTTGGTGAAAAGGGGTAAAAGTGTAATTATTGGAGGAAGTTTTGAAGTTATCGCAAATACAGAAGAAGACAGGGGATTAATTGCAATTGACCAGCAGCGCTACCATGTCAGCAGGCTAATGCGGTGCGTTTTGCTTAAAAGAAGATAGTGGGCTACTAAGCGCACCCAGGCCCATTTCTTTGTGCGCCCTATAGGAGTCAAGCGCTGCCACGTCAACTTAAGTGAAACGGTGCGTTTAGAGGCAAGCCTGTCCTCTAAACGCACCCCACTCTCTGTCTAAACACGCCCCAAAGAAGAAAAGGCAGGCCCGCGCCACGTGGATAAGTGAAACGGTGCGTTTCACTCCCCTGATTGCACCCCAGCTTGTTTCTAATTGCACCCCATTCACTATTCATCATTTTCCTCCTCGCGCGTGCAGACCAGAATTCTTGCCCCTAAAATGCTGCCGTTTTGCTCTCTTCTTTCCGACCCATTTTTCGACCGATTTCTGGTCGGTTTTCGACCAAAATTAATGGCCAACCGAACGGTAGCCTACTTGTCCCATTTTGGGCATCTCAACTAGCCAGAATCCGACCACTCCAGTTCAAGCCTCAATCTTCCAATTTTACCCCTAGGTCGCCATTTGGCCTTCCGATGTCGCCATGGCGACAGGGAGTTGATTCCCACACCTGATGAGGTCACCATTTGCATCCCCAATGTTGCCATTTGTGCCAAAACCGTGAACCATCTTCTGTTCTTCTCTAATTGGCCAAGATTGGGTGGAAAATTATAAGAAAGCCCCATAGAGGGGCCAAAATGGCAATTTGACAAATAGAGGGAGTGTTTTGGTAATTAGCCATCCGTGACCTAATTCAAAAATACTATAAATTCATCCCTCTTTTCAATTTGAAAACCAAGCCTATTCTCTCCTACCAATCTCTTTTTCCTCTATTAATCATCTCCCAAATTCCTCCATTTCTACACTTGAACTAATCTTTCCACCCAAAAACTCACACCAAATCTTGATTACTTCCCTAGACCATTCCTTCCCTACCATTTTCTACATCACAAATCCTTTGTCACTCGCCATAAGCCGTCCACCTATCTAGACACATCCTCCTCTTCCATTCTTTGCACTAGGAGTATCAAAGGAGAACAAGGATCAAGTACTAAAGAAGGTGACCCAAGGGTGGTTTCCTTACCATTTACTTGTTTTCTATTTGATTGCTACTATGTGTAATTAAACCCCTAATCTAGGGGATTGATTTGATAAACATTTGGTTGTGGGTTTTTGCTTAAGCTTTGTAATGAATCTCTATATGTGTTCTATTTATTAATTCATTAGATTCTATTCATTATGTGATTGACTTGTATATCCACTTGTTAATTACAATCTTGTTTAAAATAACATGTTATATAATCACTCTTGGATTGACACACTTGAGTGATTAAGAACCCAATAAATAGGATAGATTAGTGGAGGGTATATCAACCACATTAATCTAAACCTAAATTGGTTAACATGTAGAGATTGGTCCTTAAAGTGGCTTAAAAAGCAATACCCATACCTACTTGCTAATCAATCAACTCCCTAGCATCAACATTAATTTGTTACATCCATTTTTCTTATCAAGATTGTGAGTCTTCTATTTTTGATATCACCATATTTTTAGTTAGATTTATTTTGTATGTATGTTTGATGGTTTGACAAACCATACACTCATTCATCATTTATGATTTATTTTATTGTTTATAGATTAGCTAATTAATTCAGCATATTACTCTAATTCCCTGTGGAACGAATTCTAAGCTTACCACATTACTCATTTTCAAAACTTAAAATATATTGCTTAAAGATTCATTTTATAACATTCTTTTGGTAATTCGCAATTTGGTAACGACACAAAAACCGAGTCATCAATTGCCAACAAGAGTTTGGAACACATTTATTACTCTAAAAGAAACAAACTTAACCAACAAAAAACACAATGCGAAAGAACATCTACATATGGAGGACAAAATTCCAAAAAAACTGGTGACTTTTGAATTCGACCTATGTCCGCTCTTTGGTGCATATTTTCAAAAATACTCAATAAAACTTTCTCCAATTTTGGAACAGGAAAATAGACATGCAAATGCACACTTTTCATTTAGAAACTATTTCAAAATTCAAATTAAAAAAGTGTGGAAACGGACTTCGAAAATGGTTCACGTGCAGAATTTCAAAACAGGGCATCGCCCATGACATTTGGTCGAAGAAACGTTCATAACTTCTAAACTGCTGCCCATAATTTTACGTTCTTTATACCGTTGGAACCATATCGAAATATTGAAGAACACAACATAGGAAACATAATTTATTTCCTCACCAAGAAGTACATTTTTAATGAAACATTTGGCCTCGGAAATTTCAAAACAGGGAACTTCCACAAAGGTCAAAGAAAAACTTGAAAAAATAAAATGAAAAATGACTCAAATAATAAATCCACACCCCCAAACCTAATCTAAACATTGTCTTCAATCTATATAAGACATTAAGATGCATGGACAATGAATAAATGAAGCATGGAAGGCAAGAACTCAAACACTACCCTAGGCACTAAACACAACACAAACAAACCACACACTTATGCTAAACAAAAATGTGAAAACTAAAAAGAAAAATAATATGAATAAAGAAAGAAATTATACCTAGATGGGGTGCCTCCCACCAAGCGCTTGGTTTTACGTCCCTGCTAGACGTGTTACTTGGATCGGTCAACCGAATTCCAAGGTTTCGAAGATGCGTCTATATGCGATTAGGTCTTGGAAGTATTTGTTGCCCACCGGCGTGTTCCTAATCACATAAAACAAAGACAAGTAAATATACACTTTAAAAAGTGGTTTAATGAGTTTAAGAAAATACTTGCTCCATTTGCTTTTGAGAAGGCGGCTTGGAAAAATAGTAGGAGGGACATAAGTCTTCAATTCCTTCATTTCTTTTTTGTGTCTCCTCTTCTCCTACTTCTTCACCCGAAATACTAGAAGACTCATTAGCAAAATTATGAAAACAATTTTGCTCTACATTCTCACCATCCCAAGGGATGGTGGTAGCTTCTTCTAGCATAGGTGGACATGGGAACTTTTGGCTCTCATTCCCTTGCATGGCTTCCATGATAACTCCAAGGTGCACTTCCATTCTTCTCAACGAAGCTTCTAATCCCAAAAACCTAAGTGCACTTGCCTCCAAACATCCCTTCAAAGTATGCTCATACATCATTTGTGATGCTCAAATGGCCTCTAGCATTTCTTTCTCGGGATCCCCATCCTTCGGCTTCGTATTGGAAGAATTTGAGTCATGATCTCTTTCTTCCCTCGAGTTCCTTGAGGCAAATAATTCCATATCCTGGTTGAATATAGCCAATTGCAAGTCAAAGTAATCTATTGTCCCTAGAAAGAAAACAAAAAAGAAAAAACGACAGAAGACACAAGATACAAAAGAAAATAAAACTAGAAAATCAAAAAAAAACAAAAATGACACAATACCTAAAAAAAAAAATCTAGCTACAAAAAGAAATAACACAAATCAACTAATCCAAACACCAATACCCGGCAACGGCACCATTTTGATGACTCGCTTTTTGTGTCGTTACCAAATTGCGAATTATCAAAAGAATGTTTATAAATGAATTCTTACGCAATGTGCTTTAAGTTTTGAAAACTAGTAAAGCGGTAAGCTTAAAATTCGTTCCATAGGGATTAGGTTAGATTAATCAATTTGCTATCTAATCTAAGTTAATCTAACTAGTGTGCAATAAAGTAAATCATGATTAGTGGGATAGTGTGTGGTTTGAGAAACCATCAAACAATGCATGTAAATAAATGTACAAAAATGTAAAGAGAATATGAATGGAGATAGGAATCCAATACAAACAACTTAGATAAGAAAATGGGTTTAAACAATTAAGAGAGGTTTAGGGAAATGATAGAGTAGCTAATGGACCATTGAGCAATTCATACAAAACTTCATTAATGCACAATCTACATAATCAAGGACCGATCTCATTCGAAAGTGTTGTTTAGGTCGTCACTACAAACCCTAAATAACTTCCCACCAAAATGCCTAACCGATTAAGGAAAGGGGGTCAAGGTGGGATCGGTTAGTGACGATCGAATGGCCTAGACAATTGGGGTGATATCCCCACCAACAACCTAACCTATTCACTATGTGCTCTAATCAATCAAGTGTGTCAGTAACTTAACCAATTTTATCACAAATAAATCCTACAACATATTGTAGTCAACAAGTGTGTCAATACTCATTTAATCACATAAGTGCAAGATCTAATTAAAAAGTAAATAGAACTATAATTATGCAAACATAATATCCAAAGCTTTAATAAATACTCAATGTTCAAATAATCTCTCAAATCATCCCCCTAAAATGGAGGTTTAATTACACATAATAACAAACAAGAAAAGGAAGTAAAATGTAGAGAAATCACCCTTGGGTCTCTCTTGTAAGCTTAATCCTCCCTTGAGCTCCCTTGCTTGAATCTTGTGCAAAGATTAGGTGTTGAGGATGTGTCTAGATAGGTGAATTCATATGGAAAGTGACAAAGGAAATTGGTAGAGAAGATGGAAAGTGACAAAGGAAATGGGTAGAGAAGATTTGCTTGAATCTTGTGCAAAGATTGGGTGTTGAGGATGTGTCTAGATAGATGAAGTCATATGCAAAGTGACAAAGGAAATGGGTAGAGAAGATGGAAAGTGAGAAATGATTTAGGTGGAGTAATCTAAGTGTTTATTGGAGAGGAGAATGGTAGGATTAGGAATGGTTGAAGAAGGAAGGTTTCTTGATGAACAAGAGTTGTCAAGAGTTGTCCATTCTCTATAAAAATGGTGTATTTATATGTTTTAAAGGCCAGGGTTAGAAATAGGCATGAAAGGACAAGAATACCCCTCAAAAATGGCTTGAAAACATCCATTTTGCTGCTTCTAGAAAGTGGAGTTCGCCATGGGGTCGCCATATGGTCGCTGTGGCGACAAGGAGTGCACAGCAGTTACTAAAATGGGCATAACTTTCTGTAGAAGACTCAGAATCGCAATCCGTAAAAACCATTGGAAAGTAGACTTCTAGGGCTTTCCAAATATATGTAATTGGAAATGTGGTTTGATCTAAGGAGAGAGATATGACTCTTTGAAGATGAATGATCTGTACACACTTTTTACAATTTCAACCCCTTTTACCACTAATATTACTCCAATGCCTCTGAACTTTATAAAAACCTAAAAACACTTAATTCACACCATTAAATCACAGGATAATACTCGAGAATCAAGCAAAAAGAGAAGGAAGTGAGGGCCAAAATCATACCAATTTTGGTTCGATCAGCACCTAAATAACATACACAAACATACAAGATAAACATATATGCATGGGTTACATGTGTGTGCAACTACTTCTCTTCATTTACAAGAAACACTAAGAAATATACCTTTGGAGTGCTTCTTCTCTTGAGGGCTTGAGGGCCTAATCTACCTTTACATCAAAACCCCCAAATGTGGTTTGTCTACGAAATAAGTCAATCAATAAATTGAGACCTTACACCTAATATTTTTAATGATGATCCATCACATGAATCATAAACTAAGGCCCATATGTTACACTTAACATTTATTGGAGGTCCAAGTTATTAATAAAAAAAATATTCCGGCCCATTCACGCTTCCGAATACGCAAACCCTAGCGTCACAAACCACCGGCCTTGTGCTTTTGCACGCAGCCGTCATCCACATGAAGGGCATGCGCAGCACGTCCATGCCATGCACCATGCGCTCAGCAGGCCAACACTTGCATGCTGCCTTTTTTGACAATCATGCGTTGTGCATTAAACATTGCACAATTGTGCGCTGCTGCCTTTTTGATATTTTTTTTTTAATGATGAGTGCAACACTTGCACTAAACAATTTCTGCACTCAATATCGCACAGCAAAATGCAATTGTTGCAACACTTGCGCACAACAATAGTTTGTGGCTACGTGCAACACTAGCAGTTTTGTGTGTCCAACACACGCTTGACATCTTTGTCTTCTTAAATCTTCTTCTTAGAATCTTGTTCTTCGTAAACGGTTACAAAATATGATTTACAAAGAAGGATTATAGCCAAAGAATAAAAATATAAAATATAATAAAAATTAGATCCCGGAATTAATATTACATTAATATTACAACCTTTTAAGGAAAAAGAAAAAAAAAACTCATTGTAACATACAGTTAACGACCAACCATGTTTAAAATTAAAAAAAAAATTATAAACATCATACAATCGTTAGAAAGTGCCTACACATACCATACATGCAATTAGGAGCAATTGAATTCGATTATACTGTACAAAAATTGCTCTGTTACCAATTGTAGGAACCCAGGGTTACGGATTGCACAGCAGAAGGGTTTTAAAAAAAATTAATACAATCATAAATTAACTCATTTGTATAGTAATAATCAAATGCAATAAGATTGAGAAGAAATTATTTCATACCAACGTTTGTAGGCTCCTTCTTCTTTTCGATCTGCTTCCTGATTTGAACCACAAGATCTTCCTAGCTATGACTCGGGATTGGTAACGGCGTGTGAGCGCGTCATGGTACTCAAGAACAAGGAGGATGAAGAGATACACAAAGAAACTCTTTGCCTAGTGTAGTTCGGCCACCCCTATATGAAAGCAAGAAAACCTTTTTTTCTCTTTTTCTTTAGTTGGCCGCACACCTCTTGTTTGTGGTGATGTGTATTGTGTGAATTGATAAGTTATCTATCTTAGTAACCAAAAATATATCTTATATATATTTTCAACTAAAACCTTTTTAAAAAAAAAAAAAATTATCCTTTTCAAATATATCTGATATATTAAAAAGGGATAATAAGTATTTTAAATTTAAACTTAAATTCAAATACTTAGATAATTGATCGATTTAGTAAAAATAAAATAATCCTATTATTTTATCTTCACCTAAATCCAAATATCAACTAACACCCTCCATTTAATGATTAATTGCATAATTAAATAATCTAATTATTTAATTAATTTAATCATTAATATTTATTAATTAAATAATCTCATTATTCAATTCATTCCCAAATAAATACGTGCCACTTTCATAACACAATTAATCAGACAATCCAATTAATTAACTGTGACCCTTGTTACCTTTAATCAGATGGGCTAGCAAGGAAATCTAATGGACCCACAGTATTTTGAGCTCCAATAATCCTTAGAAATAATTAATTAAATTCTTTTATTAATACTTCTTGATTATTAACTTTGGTGTTATTCCACTAAAATCCCAAAGCTGCACTCTCTCAACTGTAGTTGTTTTTACACAAATCAATAACTCTTGGTGTTCATCGATATAGCTATTACATATAGTATAATCCTCCGCAAGTAGTTCATAATTAGAGTTGGGTCATAATGTCCGTTATACCCCTTTAATTATATCTTTCCATTAAGTACCATTGATTCTCTAATGAATAATAAATCCTACATTCCTTACAGAATTAAGAGAGTGCTTATATTGTTCAAGCCCCAAATCAACCATTAAGGGAACTACTATCTACTTCTCACAAGAAGGAATGGATTCCACTATTGTGTGTAGACCTTCTCAGCCACAAGCCAAACCGCGCTTCCAACATACGAAGTTATTGACCAGGAATGCAACACCGATCTCACCCATGGTATATCAAAAACCACGATCTAACATGAAGGAGTCGATAAGACACACATGATTAAGATCACCCGTACATAGCCATCATATGTTGATATATATGAATCTCATCTTGTAACGGATCTTGGTGAGAGTTCATATAAATCATGGCACAGTCCTATATGATCACATCATATAAGGTTCCTCCATTCTCATATCACCATATCAATAGCCTAGGTTAAGACCATCGTACATTACAGAATAAACCTCAGTTGTAGATTAACCACAAATAAAGTACCCAACTCCATTTGCTATCTATAGACTCTTTAGATTGGTCATCTCAAACTAAATACCTTTGTATGTGACACTCATATACTCAGTTAGAGATTACATCCGGCAATCTTAGATGTTAAGTACACATGATATAAATGTATGAGACAGGTATATAGACTGAATAAACTACTTCTTTTATTAATGTTTCATTTACATTTACAAATTACAAGTTTTAGGGCAAAAACCCCAACATCATTTTTATCATGAAATAGTTAAAGGAGTCCCCCAATTAGGGTTGCCTCAGCAAATAAAGATACTTACAAGCCAAAATGCATAATTATATAAGCACACTTTATGCAGCTCAAGTTATTGAGATAGATTCAAAGAGATTTTATTCATAAAAGTGTGTGTGTGAAAGTCTTGCTCAACATGTAATACAAGCACTATCAAGATCATGCATGAGAATCAATCAAATCAACAATCAAAAGGATTTCCAAATGAAGTCAAACCAATTAAAACCTTTTTTTCATGATTAGAAGATATATATCCAAGCATTTGTGTGCAAAGTGATCTAATCACAGCAAATATATATCAAATTTATTCATTGTAAGACACATCATTATTTATTAAATTTAAGGTCTTATTTAGCAATGCACCACAAGTGATGATGTCATTTCTATACTTGTTTTAGGCCCCCATTTCCTATTGCTTGCGCTCATTTATCAGTTATTTTTTGTTTTTTTGTTTTTAATGTGCTTTGTGAGTTTTGTGTATGTAATCATCACTAAATAAGGTGTTAGAGCTTAATTGAAGTATTTGGAGGTTAAAAAGGCTGAAATTGTAAAGGCTCGTGCAGAACATCCAATTTTAGAGGGTCATATCTCTTTCCTCAGATTGAACCATGTTGACATCCACAATATTCGAAAAGCCTCGGATGTCTAGTTTCCAGCAGGTTTTACGGATTGCGATTCTGAATTTTCTAGAGGGAGTTATGCCCATTTTAGTAAATGATGGTCAATGTTGAAAAAGTCAACCGCGATATTGACTAGTCAATTTCGTCATTCCACTATTTTGAAACCCTAATTTCGTGCCTAGCCTATTTATATCCCATTTTGAGCCCTAGAATCGGCCACCAACATCCAAGACCTGCCACACTATATAACCCTCTTCTTCTTCTTCCTTTTTCATTCTTCCCCAAATAAGAGAGAAGCTTCAAGCTCCTATGGAGGTTTTTTCTCCATCGGAGCTCACCATACATCACCACCACCATCTTTTACTCTTCCTCCACTAATCTTAAAGTAGATTGCAAGGAGAAATGAGGGCTCTAAGCACAAATTTCGAGTTATGCTCGCATCAAGGAAATTGAGAGGCTTTGAAGGAGATTTCTACAAGGGTTTTCTCTACAACTCAATTCTTTTTGTATTTCTTGTTTTCTTTGATGTGTAATCCTGATTTGGGAACTTTGTAATCCTACACTTGTGCTATTTATGTATGGTTGTTCTAAAATTCATTTGGGTCTTGTTCTATTCATTGTTAAATCCATGATTTAATCTCTTATTGTGACATGCATGTGTATGGAGATTTGAAATTGATGTGTATTCATGAATGAGATTAGGAGTAGTAACTTAATTTAGGAGTACTGTAATGTAACAACCCATGATTGTGTGTATGTTGATAGATGATCCAAAAGGCCATGTTTAGAATGATTTGAGTGATTGAAAATTAGGGTTGTGCTTTGGGCATAATCTTGACTAATTAGCTCCAAAGAATCGAAAAAGTTTGGTTGATGCATTGACATGCTAGATTAAGCTTTGGTTCCATATTCTCATGCTTAATGGGTCTTTAGTTTAAGACACAATTGCTCATCTCATGGCTTTGGTTTAGTGATGAATTGACTTTGGTAACTTCCTTAATCAAAAGAATGAACCATTTACTTAAATTGAATGTGCTTGATGTTTAACAATCAACTTGATTTGCATTGTTGTTTGATAAACTTATTTCCCTTTTAAGCCATCACTACAACAAATTGGGTCTTTTACGGCGCGTAAAAAACACCGTAAATGACTATTTACGGCGTTCATCCGCAAGCCGTATTAGATGACGTCGTGAATGATATCCCTCAATTACAGCTTACAAAACGCGCTGTTAATAACATTTGAAAAACGCCGTAAATGACCCCTTTTACGTCGTACAAAGAACACCGTAAATGACCCCTTTTACGACATTCAGATGTATGTCGTGAATGACCCCTTTTACAACGCGCAAAGAACACTGTAAATGACCCCTTTTACGGCATTCAGATGTATGTCGTGAATGATTTATTTTTTACGGCGTACTAAACATGCCGTAAATATGTATTTAAAAAAAAAAAAAAAATTATTTATGACCCTACAGCCACCCACCCACGTCCACACAATTAAATGGTGTTTTCATGGAGTGTTGAACACAGCACTCATGAGTAAACCAAGCCAAGCCTTATCCACCTTGTTGCTACTTTGATTGTGCTACAAAATGCATAATTGTTATATATAACCTCTACTTGTTATTAAAATTTTATTGATTATTTTTCAATCAAAGTTTTATTTGTAGATTGATTCCACTAATTTAAATTTTATTTTTATATGATAAACAAATTGATACTAAAAAACATTTATTATAACATTTAATTAAACTATTTTGTTAAAATCATATATTGTCAGATCAAAGGGTCAATCGTTAATCGTACTCGAAAATAGACATGACCCTGGTTTCGGTTCTCGATTCAGAACTGATGGTTCCGATTTTCAATTTGGAACCACCGGTTTTGGTTTTCGATTCGGAACCAACGATTTCGGTTCCAGTTCCGACAGTTTGGTTCTTTTTTTAAAATAATAGAAAACCTCTCAAGATTAATAGTTATTGATCCTTATGAAAAACTTATGGGGAAAAAAAAAACAAAATTCATCACGATAGAGAACCACTTTGGATGAACAAAATGATCCATATATTCCATCATTTTGGGAAAGACACGCAATTGATAAGCCGTAAATAATCCTTTTTTATAGTGTTCTTTAAATGTACGTCATAAATAATCTCTTTTTTATGGCATTCCTCAAATGCACGCCGTAAATAATCTCTTTTTTTACGGCTTTCCTCATATGTGCGCCGTAAATAATCCTATTTTACGGCGTTCCTCATATGCGTGCCGTAAATAATATCGTTTTTACGGCGTTCCTCATATGCACGCCGTAAATAATCTTTTTTTATGGCGTTCTTCAAATACGCTCCGTCTTTGAGAAATTATGCATCACAATTACGACTTGCACTTAATGCCGTAAATAGTCATTCACTTTTTACGGCGTTTCTCATATACGCGCTGTAAATAATCTCTTTTTTACGGCGTTCCTTATATGTGCGCCGTAAATAATCTAATTTTACGGCGTTCCTCAAATGCGCACCGTAAATAATCTCTTTTTTACGGCGTTCCTCATATGCATGCTATAAATAATATCGTTTTTACGGCGTTCCTCATATGCGCGCCGTAAATAATCTCTTTTTTACGACGTTCTTCAAATGTGCGCCTTCTTTGAGAAATTATACATCACAATTACGACTTGCACTTAATGCCGTAAATAGTCATTCACTTTTTACGGCGTTCCTCATATGCACGCCGTAAATAATCTATTTTTTATGGCGTTCCTCATATGCGCACCATAAATAATCTCTTTTTTACGGCGTTCCTCATATGCGCGCTGTAAATAATCTTATTTTATTGCGTTCCTCAAATGCACGCCATAAACAATTTTTTTTTTTACGGCGTTCATCATATGCCCGTCATAAATAATCTTTTTTTTACGGCGTTCCTCATATGCGCGCCGTAAATAATCTCTTTTTTACGGCATTCTTCAAATGCACGCCGTCTTTGAGAAATTATGCATCACAATTATGACGTGCATTTGTGTGCACGTCGTGAATGATAACATTTATGACGCGCTTTTTATATGCGCCGAAAAACTCAAGCCATAAAAGATCCAATCTGTTGTAGTGCATCCATCTTAGGGAGATTAGAGAGAAAAAGAGAAAGCTTTCTCATCTATGAGGGAGTTGGGCATTCAACAAGATTATAGACTTGTCGTGATGGTCTAGTGGTCAAGACATCCAATTAACAACCGAGAAAACCTAGCATTCGAATCTCGGTAGCATATGAGTTCTTCTTTCTTTCACTCTTGTATTTCTTGGCTCTTTTTCTTTTTATGTGTACTTTTATTCATTAGGGATTTGATGTAAACCTAGTATTGTTGCCTCTTTTATTAAATATATCTATTGATGATTGAGTGGTTATTTAAGTTCTTAATGCTTTTGAGTGATTAACCACCACTTGAATGAACTTTGGTTGTTATGTTATAGACTAAGAGGAGATGCACATAACATGCACGATTAAATGTCCACTGCATGTAGGGTAAGGTAGAAATAGGTTGTTGCTGATGTGGGTATAGCCTTTGTTGCTTGAGAGAGAATATCGGCGAGGATTAAGTAAGCATGGCTTTCAACATTGATAAGCATATTTGTATGAATTTGTGTGATTGTTATGGTGGAGTCATCTACTTAGCATAACCACATATCAAGCATCTCTCCAATCCATCTTTCTAAATACTATTGTATATACTTTATATTTTTATAGTAATATTAACATATAATGCACAAACAACCCACACATCAATTAGTTTTCTAATTCAATTAAACTAGGAAAAGTTGACGAATTACACCTCATCATGGGAACAAACTTTATTTATCATTGTTCTACACTCACCGCCCTCGTACGATTTGCGAGTAGCCATTTTGGTGTGGTTAACAACACATCATCAACAACAATTTTCTTGCCCAATTCTATTTTTCTCCTTTATAAATCTAGAATGCATGTATTTCCGTTTTTCATGCAAAAGTAAATCTCTTGATGGCTTACACTCGGTTTCACATAGGTAGTTTTTTCCTACATTAGGCAACCGCACTCTATGTGCCAGTAGCCCTTTTCAAGAGAGAACTTAAGAATCCATATCAAGAATCATAGATATGGAGAAAATTTTGAGGTCAATCAAATGTACTATCAAAAGAACAATCCTAAAAAAAGTAGACATACTTAAGCAAATATAGAAGCAGACATGGTTTTACAAAAAAGAACGTTATTCAAATATACAGATGGGTGTTAATAGCACCACTCAATAAATATATATATAGTTTTTCTATTATCAATTTGAACTGATATAAAATATATCAGTTCTTTTATATAAGTTCGAACTGACAATAGAAAGATTATATATATACACGGTCTTTGACAAGTGCATACACTTTGAGTTAAAGCATGTAAATCCAATGGTCCACATACAATGTACTAATGAAGTTATATCAATGCGTACTGACTCAAACATTTAATATATCCCAAGCAGTGTTCGAAAATGCGGGCTAGGCAGCCGTATCGGCGGAATCGATGGCCGGCTGAACTGTTTTGAGCAAAAACGGTGGGATTAGGCGGTCTGGAAGAATTCGGGTGACGTGGCTGATTTTTGACCGATTAATCGGGTCCAGGCGGAGTCAAAGCCGTTGACTCCACCCAGACCAATTTTTTTCTTCAAAAAACGGTGCCGTTTCGAGAGTAAAAATGCTAAAACGGTGACGTATGGACAAAATCTACTTTCAATCGTAAAAGCTCAGAACAGAACAGTGAAACACAATTTGAAAAAAATCAAAAATTCCATCTCAAATCGACTCTCTCCTCTCAACCGCCGACCAAACCACCTTCCTCTTGTCGCCGCCAGTCGCCAGAAGGACCCTCCGTCGCCGTTGTTGCCGGCGTGTTGTTCATCGTCACTGTTTAGGGTTTGATACTTTGTTTAGTTTTCTAAGCAAAATCAATGGAGAAAATATGAGCAAAATCAACACACAAATTAGATTCGAGAGCTGTTAATAAACAAAACCCACCAAGATTTAATGAAAAACAACTCAAAAACAAGTTTTAATGGAGGAGTGAGAAAGCTTGAAAGGAGAGAAATGTTGGAAGAAAATTGGGGGCATGAAAGAGAGAGAGAAGAAGATTGCGTGAAAGAGATGAAAGAATAAAGATTTTTTTTTTTTTTTTTTTTTTGAGTCTTTGACTTTTAAAAAGGAGATCTGTAAAATAACAAAACAGACCCTCTTTCAATATAAAAATCTAAAATATACAACAAATAGTAAAATTATATTAAATAGGTATAAGATATAAAACCAAAAAGGGAATTATGTTGATGATTTTATTTGAATTCTGTCATAATATGAGTTTTATTATTGGTTTTATAGGTAAAAAACCCAACCGCCTAGAAATCCGCCTAGGTGCTAGGTATTAGTTTACCACTTGCTAGCGTCTAGCGTTTACTAGAACATTGATCCCAAGATTTCAACTACTCACCGAAATGCTCCACTCTCAATTATCATCACATTTAACATTAAAAATAAAATAATAAATTATCATGATTTTGGAAAGGATAATGCTGAATCCTTCATAGATATGTCGGTAAGTATTAGATGAATTTAATGACACCTGCCCGAAAATAAATTCCGAATTATTTGTATTAGTAGAAGAGTGATGGATGGTGTCCAAGTACAATGTGCCTAAATTTATTGATGCAAATGATGTGGAAAGTAGTGTTGTAAGCATTATTCATTATGAAAATAAGACATGATACATGTGTTTTCTTTTTTTATTTTGATACAGATACATTTGTTATTTATTTATTTATTTATTTTATATTATATGTCTATCTACCTATCTATATATTTTTCGAAACTTTTATCATTAGTAGGATTCAAATCGCTGACTTTAGAGTTATTTTTCTAAACTTCAAACCCATCTACCTACCAGCTAAGTAGTTCAGAGATACATGTGTTTTCTGTACTGTCAATAAATTAGGAAATCATAGAAAGGAAAGCCTTAGATTTTTTAATAATAGAAATTCACTATGTCCTCCGTACTTGATAGAAAACCTAAAGAAAAGGTATATATATATATAAAAATTGTTTTATAAACTAATCTTTTGATTGTAAGGCGGTGATATATATCTCATTTCTTATAAAAATATAAAAATACGGAAGTGCCAAAATTTAACGGTACTAACTTCAAACATCTATATTGTAATTATATTTGTTTTTTTTTTTTTATTAAAATAAAAAAATAAAAAAATAAAAAAATAAAAACCTTCAAATATCTATATATAATGGAAAGCAAATCATCATCTTCTCAATTCCCAAACTATTAATTGATATATAACTCTTACATTATTACATAATCTCATAATTGTTATAAAATAATTGAAATAAAAGATGAAGAACAAAATGATAAATTGAGTAACAATTAAAATTGAAAGAGAGATATGCTATTAGATGAAGAGAAAAATGAGATGCGAGAGAGTGAGAGTAGGAGAAGAGAATTACTTGTTAAAACTTGAAATTGCCTTGAATTGATGATTTTACAGTAAACTAATACAATTGTTACTCACTTGTATTTATAGGCAAAGGTTGGTGATATAAGGGAGGGAGAGTGAGGCGGTGGGTTTGTGGAAGGTTTATATGTTGACACATGTGGTAATTAAACCACATATATTATAATACTCCCCCTTGGGTTTATACCACATGTGTTAATCTTTTAGGGAAAAAAACTCAATGGGATAAAACCTAAGTAAAACATATACAATGATCTCCTGAATTTAATGGGGTTGGACATTACAAACTATCTCATTAAAAACCTTGTCAGGAAAACCCAGTGGGAAAAAAACCTGATCGAAGGAAAAAAGAGTATAGTGCACATATGTCTATTCAAAAACTTTGCTCCCCCTGATTGAACGCTCCCCCTCATAAAACTTCAGTATTTAATCTTGTAATTTAGAAAATCGACGCATGCCTATTCCATATACCAGCTTCTCAAAAGTTGATGTAGGCAATGATTTGGTAAACAGATCTGCAAAATTATCTGTAGACCGTATTTGCTTAACATCAATTTGTCGGTTCTGCTGAAGCTCATGAGTATAGAAGAATTTTAGGAGAAATATGTTTGGTTCTGTCTCCTTTGATATATCCTCCTCTAATTTGAGCAATGCAAGCCGCATTATCTTCAAATATCTGTGTTGGCATTTCGGTAGATGATAAAAATCCACAAGTATTCTGAATATGATGAATAACTGACCTTAACCAAACACATTCTCGACTGGCTTCGTGAAGTGCGATGATTTCAGAATGGTTAGATGATGTAGCAACCAAAGTCTGTTTTGTGGAACGCCAGGATATTGCTGTGCCATTATATGTAAAAACATATCCCGTTTGTGAACGAGCTTTGTGGGGATCAGACAAATACCCGGCATCAGCATAACCAAGTAAACCTGAAAAATTGTTAGACTTTGTATAAAATAATCCTATATCTTTCGTTCCACTAAGGTAACGGAAAAGATGTTTGATTCCATTCCAATGCCTTCGAGTTGGTGCTGAGCTAAATCTAGCCAGTACATTCACAGAGAATGCAATATCTGGTCTAGTACACTGAGCCAAATATAATAAAGCACCAATCGCATTAAGATATGGTACCTCAGGACTAAGTATCTTTTCACCATTTTCTTTTGGGTGGAATGGATCCTTTTTGGGATCAAGAGTCCTAACAACCATAGGAGTACTTAATGGATGAGCATTATCCATATGGAATCTTTTTAAAATCTTTTCGGTATAAGCTGATTGATGGACAAGTATTCCATTTGATTTATGTTCGATCTGAAGGCCGAGACAATATTTTGTCTTTCCCAGATCTTTCATTTCGAATTCCCTTTTCAAGTATTCAGCAGTTTTCTGAAGCTCTCCAGGAGTTCCAATTAAATTCATATCATCAACATAAACTGCTACGATAGCAAATCCAGATTCCGATTTCTTAATGAAAACACATGGACATATAGGATTATTAATATATCCTTCTTTTATCAGATATTCACTGAGACGGTTGTACCACATCCGTCCAGATTGTTTTAATCCATACAAGGATCTTTGTAATTTTATCGAATACAAATTACGAGGTCTTGAGTTACATGATTCTGGCATTTTAAACCCTTCAGGGATTTTCATGTAAATATCTGAATCCAGTGAACCATATAGATAAGCAGTCACTACGTCCATTAGACGTATTTCAAGTTTTTCCAAGACAGTCATGCTTATTAGAAATCGAAACGTAATTGTATCCATCACTGGTGAATATGTCTCATCAAAATCGATGCCAGGTCTCTGTGAGAAACCCTGTGCTACGAGTCGTGCCTTATATCTTACGACCTCGTTTTTCTCATTACGTTTCCGTATAAAAACCCATTTGTACCCAACAGGTTTGACGTTTTCAGGTGTCTGGATTATTGACCCAAATACTTCACGTTTGGCCAATGAAGTCAACTCTGTTTGAATTGCTTCTTTCCATTTAGGCCAATCAGACCTTTGTCTACAATCATCAAGATTATGAGGTTCATAATCATCATTTATAATTTCAGTTGCCACTGTGTATGAAAATATATCATCGATGATTGTTTCTTCACGATTCCACAATTCTCTTGTATAATTTATAGAAATTTCCTCATTTCTACACTCTTGTATTTTTTCAGAGATTTCTTCCTCCATAGGGGATTTTGTCACTTTAGTAACTTGTGTCCCTTCAGGGACATTTAACTCTTCTGGAGTTAACTTAGAGAAAGTGGATTTATTTATTTTCCTTTTTCGAGGAACAATATCTTTTGAGCCAAATGGTCTACCACGCTTCTGGTGTGTAATGGATGATTCTTTTGCTATCATTTGTTTAGATTGTTTTTCTGGAACAATCACCCGTGCTGGTACATTAATAGCTGGGATGTATGATTTTGTTACCTTAGTAGCATCTGTAAATGCATCTGGTAACTGATTTGCTATTGCTTGAAGATGTATTATCCTACGTACTTCATTCTCACATTGAGATGTGTATGGGTCTAAATGAATTAGACTAGGAACTTTCCAAGAGAGTTCACGCTTCTCTTCAGAGGAAGCCTCTCTTTTTCCTAATGATGGGAAATTTGTCTCATCAAAATGACAATCCGCAAACCGTGCTGTAAAAAGATCACCAGTCAAGGGTTCCAGATATCTAATAATTGATGGTGAATCAAGACCAACATATATTCCCAAATGCCTTTGGGGTCCCATTTTAGTTCTTTTCGTTGGTACAATTGGGACATATACTGCACACCCAAATGTGCGTAAATGAGATATGTCTGGTTGATGACCAAGTACAAGTTGTACTGGTGAATACTGATGATAAGCAGTGGGTCGAAGCCGGATTAATGCAGCAGCATGTAAAATAGCATGCCCCCATACAGAAATTGGTAATTGCGTTCGTAATAGTAAAGTCCTTGCAATTATCTGGACACGTTTAATGAGTGATTCTGCTAATCCATTCTGAGTATGAACATGTGGAACTGGATGTTCAACATCAATCCCAGCCACTTTACAATATTCATCAAATGCCTTGGAGGTAAATTCACCAGCATTATCAAGGCGTATGGATTTAATTGAATAATCGGGAAAATGAGCCCGAAGCCTGATAATCTGTGCAAGTAATTTTGCAAAAGCAACATTACGTGTTGATAATAAGCATACATGTGACCATCTGACAGATGCGTCAACTAGAACCATAAAATAACGAAATGGTCCACTTGGTGGATGAATAGGTCCACATATATCCCCTTGAATTCTTTGTAAAAATGATGGGGATTCAAAACCAATTTTAGAAAAAGATGGTTTTATTGTTAATTTCCCTTGGGAACATGCAATACATAAATTCTCATGGGATAAAAAGATCTTTTGGTTCTTTAATGGATGCCCATGGGAATTCTCAATGATTCTACGCATCATTGTAGATCCTGGGTGACCGAGACGGTCATGCCAAAGTTCAAACATTTTTGGATCTGAGAATTTCTGATTCACAACTGCATAAACTTCTACACTTTTGATAATAGTGTAATATAATCCAGAAGATAAAGCACGCAGCTTTTCTATAATGAGTTTCTTGAGTGAATTATGAGAAGTAATGCATAGATATTCAATATTATCTTTATTCATAGTTTCAATATGATATCCATTCCTCCGTATATCTTTGAAACTAAGTAGATTCCTCCTGGATCGACTTGAATATAATGCATCATCGATACATATTTTAGTATTGTTTGGTAACAATATCGTGGCTCTTCCAGAGCCTTCTACTAGATCCGTTGGACCTGATACTGTATTAACATTTGCTCTGAGTAAAGTTAAATTTGTAAAATATTTTTGGCTCCGCAGAATTGTATGAGTTGTTGCACTATCAACTAAACATATATCTTCTGCTTCTAGCTTTTCAATAACCTCCAATTTATCGTTTGGATTCATTTTGTATGCTTCATAAAGAAAAATAAAAAGCATATCAGACAAAGTGATTCAAAAAGTAGATATATTACTTCGAGAAATATTTTACATGAACAAAATAACATAACACTACTACTGTAAGTAGTATTTAATTGGTATGGACATTCCCATCACCAATTGAAGCAGCTGGCACGTCTTTCGGGTCTGAAAAGAAATCTGTAACATTGAGATGTGTAATATCCCTCGGATATGAATCTTCAATGAAATGAGTTTCAGGTTTCTTTCCCTTTCCACTGATTGATGCTTGATACAAATCCACTAAGTGCTTAGGTGTTTTACATTCATTCGACCAATGATTATAACAGCCACACCTAAAACAAACATTGTCGTTTGTATTAGGCCTATTCTGAACATTTTTTCCCTTATACTGTTTGGCATCATAAACATTCCACTTTTGTTGTGCGTTTTGATTATAGCCACCTGATCCAGGATTCCCACGCCCTCTTTTAAAATTACGACCACGGCCCCGGCCAATATTATTACCATAACCACGGCCTCGATCAGGATTACGACCATTACCACGACCATGATCAAAATTACGATTATACCCACGGCCTCGACCACGACCACGACCACGACCATGATATCCAACAGTATTAGCATTCACTTCTGGGAATGCTGTAGAACCAGTCGGGTGTGATCCGTGATTTTTTATCAGTAGCTCATTATTTTTTTCTGCTACTAAAAGGCATGAGATCAATTCTGAATATTTTGAGAATCTGCGTTCTCGATATTGCTGTTGCAATATTATGTTCGAGGCATGGAAGGTTGTGAAAGTCTTTTCCAACATGTCCTTTTCAGATACCTCTTCACCATATAATTTCAACCTTGTGGTGATTCTAAACAGAGCAGAATTATATTCAGAAACTGATTTATGGTCCTGAAATCGTAAATGTTGCCATTCATATCTAGCATTTGGTAATGTTACATCATGCTGATGATCATAACGATCTTTTAGCTCTTGCCACAGATCTTCAGGTTCTGTGACAGTAAGATACTGAGCTTTTAAATTTTCATGTAAGTGATGACGAAGTATCACCATTGTTGTGGATTTATCCTGTTCATTAGCCTGGCTACCATCATCAATGGTATAATACAAGCCTTGGGATTTTAAGTATAATCCCGCATCAATAACCCAAGACATATAATTGTCTCCCGAAACTTGGAGTGCATCAAACTTCAGATTTGCAAGTTTAGCCATGCTTACAACTTCCTTTTTCTGTAAATTAAATTGCAAATTTAATTTAGTGTGAATGTAATTAAAGAGCATAATAAATAATAAATTAAACAATTTATCTGGAGACACAGCATAAGCCAGTCCTGAGACACAGCATAAGCCAGTCCCGAGACACAGCATAAGCCAGTCTCATATATTGCGTAAAAATAAATACTGAATATTTAAACAGTTTATCTGGAGACACAGCATAAAGCCAGTCCTAAGACACAGCATAAAGCCAGTCCCGAGACACAGCATAAGCCAGTCTCATAAATTGCGTAAAAATAAATACTGAATATTTAAACAGTTTATCTGGAGACACAGCATAAAGCCAGTCCTAAGACACAGCATAAAGCCAGTCCCGAGACACAGCATAAGCCAGTCTCATATATTGCGTAAAAATAAATACTGAATATTTAAACAGTTTATCTGGAGACACAGCATAAAGCCAGTCCTAAGACACAGCATAAAGCCAGTCCCGAGACACAGCATAAGCCAGTCTCATATATTGCGCAAAAATAAATAAGTATAAATAAATAAATCCAGAACTATATATATAGGTTCCGTTGACGGCATAGCCATTTTGTTATACGAAACTGTATATAGACCCAGAATGTTGAGATGTAAGTAAATCACCCATTAGGGGATCCTTTCTACTTACATACAATCGTGCTGATAACGTGTTATAAAATAATTGAAATAAAAGATGAAGAACAAAATGATAAATTGAGTAACAATTAAAATTGAAAGAGAGATATGCTATTAGATGAAGAGAAAAATGAGATGCGAGAGAGTGAGAGTAGGAGAAGAGAATTACTTGTTAAAACTTGAAATTGCCTTGAATTGATGATTTTACAGTAAACTAATACAATTGTTACTCACTTGTATTTATAGGCAAAGGTTGGTGATATAAGGGAGGGAGAGTGAGGCGGTGGGTTTGTGGAAGGTTTATATGTTGACACATGTGGTAATTAAACCACATATATTATAATAATAATCAATATATATATATAAATTCTCTCTACAAATCAGTTTAGGCAAAAATATTTAAGCTCTGGAAATATATGGCCATTACAAGTAACAACTAATACAGCTTATGAAACATGATCAATTGTATATATTAAAGTTCTTACAAAAGCATTTGTATTAGTTTATGTTTAATTAGTGCAATAACCTTTTCTAAATTAGCAACTTAGCTAATTAATCTAGGTTAAGAAAAATGTCATTATCTAGTCAAGACGGTCTTAAAAAAAATGAGCTTTAATATTATTGATGGAAAGAGTTAGAAATGTTGCAGAAATCCTAGTCAGCATTTCTATGAGAGATTCTAGAATTAGAAATCTAACTTCATATTCTTTAACTTTATTTTTGCTACATCATCTCCATATTCAACTTAGATAATATCATTGTAGAGAGTTTTTCTAACTTTTTTAATATCTATCCTATGTAGCACTTCATTTTCTCCAAATGCATAATAGCATTGGAGATGCTCTTAGAGACCTAACTTCATATTCTCTAATTTTATTTTTTTTTATTATTATTATTTTACTATACCATCTTCATATTTAAGTTAGATAAAAGCATTAGAGAGAGTTTTTATAACTTTTTAACTATCTATCCTATCTACCACTCAATTTTTTCCAAATGCATATAAGATTTCAACTACACACCAAATTGCTATCCTATGTGGCAGTGGCGGACCTAGGAATTTTAATTAGGTAGGGCACTTAAATAAATTAAAATCACAATTATATGAAAAAATAATGAAAAATTAAGATCATAGTAAAATAGTTTTTTTAGATAAAATAAAATAAATAAAATACTTACTCAGCTGAATTAAATAATTTTACATTCAAAAAGAAATAAAAACAATAAAAAATATTAAAAAAAACAAATAATAACAAGAAAACAACATAAATAATGAAAAAAAAAATTAAAAGAATAAATTACAATCTAATTTTATAATAAGAATTTTTTTTTTTTTTTTTTTTTTTGCATTTATAATGAATTTAATGTAAAATTATACAAAAATTAAAATCACAATTATATGAAAAAATACTGAAAAATTAAGATCATAGTAAAATAGTTCTTTTAGATAAAATAAAATAAATAAAATACTTACTCAGCTGAATTAAATAATTTTACATTCAAAAAGAAATAAAAACAATAAAAAAATATTAAAAAAAAACAAATAATAACAAGAAAACAACATAAATAATGAAAAAAAAAATTAAAAGAATAAATTACAATCTAATTTTATAATAAGAATTTTTTTTTTTTTTTTTTTTTTTTTTTTTTTTTTTTTTGCATTTATAATGAATTCAATGTAAAATTATACAAAAATAATTTATTAATAACTATTACTAGACACGTTTTAAAATTTTTTATTCTTCAAATTATTGGTAAATTATTGATTTATTGATTCTAAATAAATTAAAACTATAAAATAAAGAAAAATACTAAAGATAAAATAAAATGAATCATAGTAATAGATTGACTATTTTAATCCAATATAGTAAAATATGAGATTTTAGGGCTTATTGATTGGACGTCTTAGGTACGTCAAATTAAAATTATTAGAAATAATAAAAATCCAAAAACAAAATAATAATATATCATTTAATATGAAATAAAATTGAATTAAATAAACACAAATTAATGGTAGCTATGAAATTGACAACGACAAAATAGAAAAAATGAATTGGAAATGATGGTAAAATAAATAAGATATAAGAAATTAGAAGATAAAATTGAATTTAAAAAGGCACTTAAAAATTTAGAAGAAAAAATTGAATTAAAGGATTACCTAGGTGCTTGAGATGAGACTTGAACCGTGCACCATAAATCTAAAAATATTGAACCACTACTAACTATACTAAAAACAATATGCTGTCAATGATTCTTAACAAATATCTACATATATAATATAAACATAATCATTAAAAAAAATATATATATATATATATATATGAGGTAGGGCCTGGTCCACACGTGGGTCAGCTCCTGCTATGTGGCACTTGATTATTATCGGTTCATCACATTTAACATAAAAAACATTATCATGATTTTGGATAGGATAATAATAAATTCTTCTTAGGTATGTCGGTAGGTTACAAGTTAACGTTTTAATGATATCTTAGATATTGTATTAAAATATATTTCTACAATACAATCATATTTATTTAATGTCAAGTTGATGTGATAAAAATATATATATATATATATACTATTAAAATGACAATCTGCTTTTAAGGGTCTATAACACAACTATTTTATAGGCTCGGTGATAAATATAAAATAATAATAATAATAATAATAACATGTTAATAGAGTTGTTTGGTTAAAAGTAAAAAAAAAAAAATATATATATATATATATAGACAAATACATTATTATTAAGTTGTATTTTAAACACAAACATCGATGACATATTTTTAATTTAGTTGTCGGTGTAGCTTAGGTAGTAAATGGACGAGTTTGGGGTTTACGTAAATAACTCACGGGTCAGCGGCTCGAATCCTACCAATGGCGAAAACTTTCAAAAAAATACCTAGTCCCGAATTAAACTTTCCAATAAACTTTATTCTCACATAAACAAACTCATAATTTTGTTGAAATGTTAATATTTGTTAAAATGCAATGTATAATGGAAGAAAAATGATGATGTATAAAACTTTGACCAAATGTACCGTTCAAATGATATATCAAATGAATTTATATCTACTACATTATTGATACATAATCTCTCATAATTTAGTTTTTACAAATAGATTTAACTCATTATTTAGGAAAAAATATTGAACAAAATTTTGGAAAGCATTAGCATTATAAGAAATTAATGGCAAGATACATGTGTTTTCTAGATTGTCAATCAAATCAGCTTTCAAGTTTAAACTACCTACCAAATGGCTCCACTTAATTATCATCGGTTCATCACATTTTACAGAAAAAACATTATCTTTATTTTGGATAGGATAATAATAAATCCTTCTTAGGTGTGTGGTAGGTTACAAGTTAACATTTAATGACATCTTAAATATTGCATTAAAATATATTTCTGCAATACATATTATTTAATGTCAAGTTGGGTGACAAATTTTTTTATATAGATACTATTAAAATGACGGTCTACTTTTAGGGGTCTATAACACAACTATTTTATAGGCTCGATGATAAAAATTAAGAGTTGTTTAGTTAAAAGTAAAAATTTGTTTCAAAAAAAAAAAAAAAAAAAAAGTAAAAAGTAAAAAAAAAAATAAAAAATTCTAGATAAATACGTACATTATTATTAAGTTTTTAAACACAAACAGGGTGACATATTTTTAATTTAGTTATCTATCAACTTTATTTTTATTCAACTTAAGATTCATAACTTAAAATTTAACAAAAATATCAGCTTATTTGGAATGAAGATAACTGAATTTTCTCCTAATTTTTAGGCTATATACAATAATTATCTCAATTAATAAATGCATAAATCCTTCCATGACCCAATAAATCTGAGTATGAAATAGAGTTAAATGGGTTGGCTTCAAAGAAATAATAACTCAACTGGTTAGAGCTCTTGTAGTGTACGGGTGTGTTTGGTATGACTGGACAAAATGAAAAATAGTATTTTTAATGTTAAAACCTTTTTTGAGATTTTTTTTTGTTTTTATTATTTAGCAAAATTAATATACAGTAGAACCCTTATAAATTAATATCTTCTCTAAATTAATGAAAAATCCCGGTCCCGACTCGGGCCAGTGTAAAAAATTAATAAACCTCTCTATCATAATAATTAATATATTATTTTTGAAATTTAGTGTAAAATTTTGGTCCCAATTGTCGTATAAATTAATAATTTCATAAAAGTAAAATATATATTACAAATTATTCAAGAACTAAGAAAGTATTTCAAGATGATAGTTTACACTAGGACACCATGTTTGATATTTTTGATTTCAACATTCATCTTTTGAATTGTCCTCAATAAGTTATTGTGATCACCTCTTGTTATAGCCAAAAGGTTTCAATTAAATTTAGCATTTAAATAGCCTTGTAGAGATTTTAGGTACCTCGTGACTATCGTCGTCATCGTCATCGTCTATCTCATCCACACCATCATTATTCTATCTTGTGATATCATTGATGATATCCTCTTCAGTTGGAGTGTAACACACTTCTTCTTCAAATTTAGTGGCACATAGTGAACTGTGGTTAGGAGTGGGCAAAAAACCATTAAACCGAACCGAACCGAACCGGTGAACCGAACCGATCCGATCCAATCGGTTTTTTTCCGGTTCTTAACTTTTAACCGGTTCGGATCAGTTCAGTTTGTTTTTTAAAAAACCAGTATTTTCGGTTCGATTTCCGGTTCTAGGGTTTGAACCGGTGAACCAAACTGAAAACCGGTGTATATAATCAAAAATCCCTAAATTTTTTCTACTTTGTCTAAAACTAATAATGTTAAAAACAAAAAAAGTAATTCATATTTCATAAAAAATGTGTATTAAAAAAATATTGATAATTTCATTATCAATATTTTTTTAATATATGTAACCTAAGCTATCATCGAACCATTGATCTACCATTTGATTTTGTAAACAAGCCTTCAAATTAGTTACTAATGCATGCCCTTTAATTCTTATTAGTTTCAACCCTAAAAACTCATAGGACTATATATTTAGTAATGTTTTCATCAATGGAACGGTTGTTCATCGTTTAAAGTTGCAAGCCAAAAACATTATAAACTAACTCAATTGAGAACCAAAAAAAACCGAACCGAACCGGTTCAATCGATTTTTGATCGGTTCACACTTTTAAATTTTATCGGATCGGTTCAATTTTTCAAAAACAGGATATTATCGGTTTTTTATCAGTTCATTCGAAAAGTGAACCGATCCATTAAACGCCCACTCCTAACTGTGGTGTTCTTGAGTTAAATGTGATTAGGTAGCTCTGTAAGTGGTACATGGGTTGTGCAATTACGAGGAAAAGAAAAACCTTTCAATTGCCATGGGTAGTTCAATTGTGATGAGGAATCCTAATAAAATAAAATAAAATAAAATAAAAAGAACTTTCGCCACAGAAGAAAATCGACTAAACAAGAAATTCCGAAAAGGAACCTTCCCTAAACAAGAAATCAAGTTTTATACGTTTTCTAAGACAAAATAGTGGAAATTACTCAAACTGACCACATATATTAGGGAAAATTTGTTTTTAACCACAAACAAACTTTTATTTATTAATAACCATGTTTTTGAGAAATCACTTGAAAACCCTCATATAAAAAGGGTCCCCAAACCCACTCTCTCTCTTTCCCCTTTTTTCTTTCTCTCTCTTTTGGTATCTCTCTCCCCGATTTCTCTCTCTCTCTCTCCACTTGATCTCTCTCGCTAGGCTGTTTGGAGGGTCGCCGAGCGCCGGCGACCTCCTGGGCTTCACGCGCAAGTCTGGTGCTGCAGCTTTGCCGGCGACGAAGCTGGTCCTTGCATGGGCTGCTGCTTCACCGGTCGTGGGCTATTGCTTCGCCGGTCGTGGGCTACTGCTTCGTCGGTCGTGGGCTGGTACCTTGCCACTCGCTGCTGCTTCGCAGGCGAGGAAATCGGTTCCCCTTCGCCGGCAAGGTCATCTGCAGGAAAGTTGAAACAAAGCAAAAAATAAAAAACCTTAATGTTTGAGGAAGAAGATGAGGAAGAAGAAGAAAGGGAAAATTGCAATTTAGTCCACATTTCAAGTTTGGGCATTTCAATTTTAGGCATGACTTCAAGTTTAGACATTTCAATTTACCCATGATTTCGAGTTTGCTTCGAGATTTAAAATAAAACTATTTCAGGGGTACTCTAGTAATTTATGGATATACATAGAAAGTTTTTTAAAAAAGTGGTTATTAACAATTAAAGTTTCAAAAGTGGTTAGTAACAAAAGTTTAATATTTCCTATGGCTAGTTATGGTTTTTTCTCGACAAAATAATACTTTACAAGGTAAAACCCTTCAAATTAATAACCCTCTAAATTAATACTTAATGATGGGTCCCAAGAATATTAATTTAGAGGGGTTCTACTGTAAAATACAAAATTAATATAATTTTATTTTAATTTAAATTAAATACATATTATATAAATTTAACTAAATAAAAAAAATAAAATGTTATTCTAATAATATAAATCTGAAAATTATTTAAGTTAAATAAAATATTAAAAGAAATTGTCAACGATTCTTGAACTTGTTACATGAATAATATTTTTTATTTAATAAAAATATGAATTATTATTTTATAAAAATTAATACAATATATATATCATTCTAAAAAGATATCAATTTTATTAGTTATCAAAATATTTAGAAATAAAATCACATCCTAACATTATCTATAGGAGCGAAATTAGGGGGGGGGGGGGGGGGGGGGGGTGCATTGGGGCCATGGCCCCCAAAGGGTTTTTTTTTTTTTTTTTTAGAACTTAAAACTTATTTAATGGGCTTATATAATATATTACAGTGAGGGAACTTAAAACTTCTTTAATGGTTTTATATAATATATTATATATTTAAAAAGGTAGTGGGGCCCTATGTCATATTTGGGTTGTCGCTTTTTAGTGAAAATTCTATCACTATTATTTTGAAAAATGGTAATTGGCTGATTGCTTGCTATATTATATTTAAGTGGTGTAGCCGTGTAGGGTGTAAGTTAGTTTTAAATTAAAAAATATTATTCCTATTTTATGTATCCCACTTTCTTTTAGAAGAGAAAATATAAACCTTTTAGGATTTTGTTTTTTATATATCTTAAACTTGTATAACCTATATATACTTGATTATTATTATTTTTTTTCTAGTTTTTCACTTATGCAATTTCATTCTTACTACTACAATTAAATTCTTCGTATTCTTTAGTTCATCTATCAGAATAATTTCAGGTACGAGATTACAAATCAATAAATATTTTAGATTTTTTCAATTTTTTTATTTTTTTTATTTTTTATATTTGTAACTTTCTTAGATTATTAATATGATTTCTTTAATGAATTCTTAATAATATGTGTATTTATATATTCTTGGTCAGTTTTCTTTTGTTTTGGTTCCTCTGTATTGCATTGTAATTTTTGGCGTGTTTGCTTTCTGGTGGTTGTTGGTTTTGTTATTTTCTTGCTTCCTTTTTCTTGCCTTTTTGGCTGTTAAATTATACTGGCATATATGATTTTGCTACATTTATTATACTAATTTTTTTATTTAAACATTTACATATTTAAATTAATTCAATTTTTTTATTTGATCTTTAGATGAGTAAGTCATCAACAATTGATAGATTTTTCAAAAGAATTAAAACCTCAGAAGCCGATTCATCTTCGTCAACATCTAATATCAATATTCCAGCTTCTGAAAATCAGTCCACAGAATCTCCAACAAATGATATTAACCAAGATAATAAATCATTTGTGCGTGACCCAGGATTACGTCGACAAATATGGGATTATCCTGTCAATGAATGTGATGAAATTCGTCGAGCTTATATTAAAGCTGGTTCATTCCAACCCATTCTTGACCATTATAACAAATCTGGACGAGATTCTCATAAACCAAGCTTCCAGAGTTCTTGGTTTAAATTATTTTCTATATGGTTGGAATATTCTCCTACAACAGATGCAACTTATTGTTTACATTGCTTTCTCTTTAGTAAGCCAACTAAACACCTTGCAACGATCGTTTTCACTGTTGATGGATTTAAAAGTTGGAGAAAAGTTAGGAATGGCGACGAGTGTGCGTTTTTAACTCATGTAGGACAAAAAGATAATCATATGACCCCTCACAAGATTGCTGAGAGAGCATCTACAGACTTAATGAACCAATCTCAACATATAGAAAGAGTGGTCGAAAAGTATAATTCTCAAGAAATTGCAAAACAATAGGCTTAGAGTCAAAGCCACAATTGAAGTTGTTCGATGGCTTGCATTTCAAGGTTGTGCTTGTAGAGTTCACGATGAGAGCTCATCTTTAATCAATCGTGGAAATTTTCTTGAACTATTAGAATTATTGGCTTCAAACAATGATAAGGTTGGAGAACTTGTATTAGATAAGGCACCTAAAAATGCATGTTACACATCACCGGATATCCAAAAAGAGATTCTACAAGTTTTTACAACTAGAATAAAAAATGAAATTCGTAAGGAAATTGGAGATGCGAAGTTTTGTATAATTGTTGATAAAGCTCGTGATGAGTCAAAGAAGGAACAAATGTCAATAGTTTTGAGATTTGTTGACCAAGATGGTATTCTACGAGAACCATTTTTTGGACTTGTTCATGTCTCGAACACTGCAGCATTGACTTTAAAAAATCAATATATTTTGTATTATCTAATCACAATTTAGATATTCAAAATATTCGAGGGCAAGGCTATGTTGGTGCAAGTAATATGCGTGCTAAGTGGAATGGGCTACAAGCTTTGATTTTAAAGGATTGTCCGTATGCTTATTATATTCATTGTTTTGCACACTAGTTACAATTGGCACTAGTTGCAACATCAAAAGAAGTTATTTCTATTCATCATTTTTTTTACCAAGTTAACTTCTATTGTCAATATTGTCGGTGCTTTATGCAAGCGTAATGATGAATTCAAACATGCTCACGCTGCTGCGATTGCACATTTAATTGACATTGTTGAGCTAAAGAGCGGGACCAGACTTAACCAAATTGGCACTTTGCAGAGACCAGGGGATACACGTTGGAGTTCTCACTATAGGTCAGTTTCTAGCTTGATAAAAATGTTTGGTGTAACATGTGCTATTTTAATTAAACTAGTAGTGAAGGAACTACTTTTTCTCAACGAGGAGAAGCCGACGCAGCTTATAAGGCAATGACTTCCTTTGAATTTATCTTCATCTTGCATCTGGTGAATGATATCATGGAGATCACTAATCTACTATGTCAAGCTTTACAACAAAAATCTCAAGGCATTTTAAATGCTATGCATCTTGTTTCATCCACTAAAAGACTTATACAACAATTGAGAGATAGTGGATGGGATACATTATTTGCTAAGGTATGTTCATTTTGTGAGGCACGCAACATAGATGTTCTAGATATGAATGCTCGTTATATTGCAAGATGAGGTCGAGCTCACAAACAACAAGCAAATTATACAATTGAGCAATATTACCAGGTAGATATATTTTATGCTGCAATTAATTCTCAATTACAAGAATTAAATAATCGATTCAGTGAGCAGGCAATTGAGTTGGTAATTCTTAGTACAGCTTTGGAACCTCGCGAAGGATATGAGTATTTTAGAATTGATGATATTTGCAAATTGGTAAACACGTTTTATCCACATGATTTCACTGATCATGAGAAGTTGCAATTAAAAATGCAACTTCAACATTATGAATATAATGTAGTTCAACATTCAGAATTCAGAAATTTGTTAACTCTTTCTTCCTTGTGTCAATGGTTGGTAAGGACTAGAAGATCAACAACATATCCACTTGTTCACAAAATAATTGTGTTTGTGCTTACTCTTCCGGTGTCAACTGCAACTACTGAGAGATCGTTTTCAACTATGCGTATTGTCAAGACTAGGCTTCGCAACAAGATGGAAGATGACTTTCTTACTAACTCTTTGATCATGTATATTGAAAGGGAAATCGTATAGAAACTTAGTATAGATTCAATTATAGATTATTTTAGAGATTTAAAAGAGCGGTGGGTTCCATTTTGATTTATAAAGCTGGTGTCTATTTTGTTTATTAATTTATTTATTTTAGCATTATATATGAGACTAGATGCTATTATATTTGTTTTTTTTTCTTTCAATAAATTTGTTTTAAAATATTAACATATTTGTCTAGCGTTAATTTGAAAAAAAAAAAATTGTCTTGGCCCCCCTAAAGCCGAAATCCTGGCTTCGCCCCTGATTATATATATATATAACTTAGTATAGTCTAATATAAAATATCACAAAACACATAATCATAGTCTCATATAAAATATCCTAAAACATTTAATTGTATAAGAATAATACAATTCAATCTAATCCAATTTAATAAAATCCAATATAATTCAAATATATATATATGCCCAAACCTCAATCTCGTCCATCTACTAGCTGAACTGCACCCCTGTGGACTATACAATTCAATATTATACAATAGGTTGTGCCAAACTAGCCTTACTGTGTAACAGACTTTTTAATTATATGATAGAGCTAGCAATCCCATGGCTATTAGAATAAGAATTTTTTATGACTCGGAATATAACGTGTAAGCCACCTCTTAGTAGAGCTGGTAATGCACCTCCCTTCCACATAAGTGGTGGGGGGTTTGAATTCTACAATGCACATTTTACAAGTATATTAGCATATGTGGGAAGTTTTCTTTCCGAGTTATGGGAGTAGTTATCTCTCGTTATAGGAGTAGATATCCGAACCGCACATATATTATTTGATCTCAGTAAGTCCCAGCAGTCCTATTGTAATAATTCTTGTAATACTTAAAAAAGATACTTGCATTAAAAAATTTTAAAAAAAAATCTTCTTAATTAGTTTTCAACTACCTACCAAATGGCTCCACTTAATAATCATCGGTTCATCACATTTAACATAAAAAACATTATCTTGATTTTGGATAGGATAATAATAAATCCTTCTTAGGTATGTCAGTAGGTTACAAGTTAACATTTAATGACATCTTAAATATTGTATTAAAATATATTTATGCAATACAATCATATTATTTAATGTCAAGTTGGGTGACAAATTTTTTTATATAGATACTTAGAACATCTCCAAAAGACTCTTCTATTTTCACTCTTCAAATATCTATTTGTTTACGAAGATTATTAAAAGTTCTCGAAAAAAGTCTTTTCTTAGTATTCTCTTAATACCGAAGTAAAAGTAACCTAAAAGGTTAGTCTTAGTTCTTAGTTCGGATACGTTTAGTTTGTTCTGGAGTGATCTAGAATCATTTAGTAAGGATGGATCAAGAAGAGATAGCAAGTATTTGTGCGATGTTGTCGATAGCAGAGAAGGATGTGCCAGTTCGTATTTTGTCGGAGAATCTTCGGAATGAAGCTATTACCAGAGTTTCTCTGAGTCTTGTAGGTAAAATACTATCCAACAAACTGGTTAATAGAGAGGCGTTTATGAGAGTTATTGGGAAGATATGGAGAGTCAAAGAAGGGTTTGAGATTGAATCAGTGTCGGGGAATATTTTCTCGTTCCATTTTCAGAATGAAGATGATAGAGGTCGGGTCATTGAGGGGGGGCCCTGGAGTTTTGATAATGCGTTACTGGTTTTGGTTAAACTAGAAGGTAAAGGGATGATTGAGAATATCCACTTCAAGAGAGCAGAGTTCTGGGTTCAGATTCATCAGGTTCCGATAATTTGTATGACCAATAAGATTGGATGGTTCCTAGGCAGTATGATAGGCGAGATTATTGCAGTGGATGAAGGAGATTCGAGTGTAGCAGGGGGTAAGTTCCTGCGAGTAAGGGTTAATATGGATATTGAAAAACCTTTAAAGAGATGTTTGAAGATTGATATAATGGGAGATGGGGAAGAGTCTATTATGTTGTTAAGATATGAATGACTTCCCAATCATTGTTTTCGTTGTGGGTTGGTAGATCATTGCACGTACGAATGTCCATTAGTAGGTCAAATAGAGGGAGGAAGGGAAGAAGAGGAAAATAAATTTGGTATCTGGTTGAGGGCTTCAACTCCGGTTAGAAAAACCAGGGGAACGAAATGGAATAGGGCTTCTTCTAGTCGGAATACGTTAAGGGTGGCTGGTTACGGTGGTCAATGGTGGTCTGATACAGGTTCTAAGGTGACAGAGAGTATGGAGGGTAGGTATCAGTGTGTTAGTCCAAGGGATAGCCAAGATGTGACTACTGGAGAAGGCAAAAGGGATGCAAGTGGGCAGGGGATATCTGTTCCCAAGAGGTCTGAAGCTGTGGTAGGTGAATTTATCGAAGGAAACAAGAGGATGGGTTAAAGGATGGCCAATCTGAAAAATTCTGAGGTCAGTGGAGATACTGCATCTATTACTCAAGATACTGGGTTTTAATATGGGTTTCCAAGTGGGTGGGTCTGAGTTATCTGGGCTGAAGGAATCGGGTGGGCCCGAGATGAATGGGCTAGAGGAAAGAATTGGGCCTGACTTACACTTAAATGAATCTTTAGATTTTCCTCAAGTAGTGGTGGGCCAACAAGAAAGATCTTTTAGTGGCCCAATTGGGGGTCTTGTCCCAGAAGATCCAATTGATGAGAATGAAAAATTGATGTGCGATGGACGGTGGGATGATTCTAGTAGTGGCATAAGAAATAAGAGAGGAAACAAGGTTGTTAAGAAATGGGTAAGGAAAATTAGGGATACATAATTTGGGGGTCATGTTGAGGTTCAACAGAGTGTGCTGGGCAGGAAACGTGATGACCGTGTTGAAGAGGAGTCAGTTGGCAGCCAGAAACGCAGAAAAGTGGTCATACAAGATCAGAGGTCCAAAGGGGTTAAGGAAGGGGAAGATGAAGCTCTGATGAAGAGCTCTGAGGTTTTCCAGGAGAGTGTGGAGGAAGTGGTGGGGATGACAGGAGAGCAGGTGGTCTCACGAGAGATTGCAGAAGGGGTTACCAGGTCAGTGGGTTTCTCATCTGTGAAGGATTCAGTAATTAAGTCAATATCGGCCGACCGATCTCCATCGGCCCGCCGGGAGCGATGATAGCTTTCGTATGGAATGCTCGAGGGCTTCGGAGTCAACGGGCATTCAACATCCTACAAAATCATAAGCGGGATCTTAATCCTAATTTTATGTTTCTTATGGAAACCAAATGTGGTGAAGGTATTTTGGAAAAATGGAGGGTGAGGCTTGGGTTTCATGGGAAAATCGTGGTGAACAGTGAGGGATGCTCAGGAGGTTTATGTTTGTACTGGGCGGTAGATAATGATGTCTCTTTACTTTCATTCTCTCAGGCTCACATAGATGTGCGAATCAACTGTAAGGATAAGCCTGGGTGGAGACTGATTGGTTTCTATGGTCACCCAATTCTAGCCCAGAGAGTGCATACGTGGACTATGTTGAGAAGGATTGCTAGTATGTCTAATCTGCCTTGGGTTTGTATTGGAGACTTTAATGAGATTCTGGGTGACCATGAGAAGTTGAATGGGAATAGGAAAACATGGAGTCAAATTTCGGCTTTTAGGGATGTGTTAGAAGAATGTGGTCTGGAAGATATGGGATTCAGTGGACCACGGTTTACTTGGTGCAATAAGCGGGATGGTGATGCAATGATTTTAGAGAGATTAGATAGGGGCACTTGCTCCGAAGAATGGAAGAAAATGTTCCCAAAATTTGTGATTAAGCATTTAGATTTTTGGGGGTCTGATCACAGGCCTTTAGTTCTGGAAGCGTCTGAAAATTTATCTTTAGAGGATAGTGGGAGGAACAGAGTTAGGAAATTTTATTTTGAGGAATGCTGGGCTCAGGAAAATGAATGTGCTGAAATTGTTGATCATTCTTGGAAGATAAGGGTGGGCAGTAGATTTGTGGAGTCAGTTGTTCAAAATATATCAGAGTGTGGGAAAAATTTGTTTCAATGGAATATAAGGAAACGAAGGGAGATGAATCAAGACATAAAGAAGAAGAAGGAAGCTTTAAGGGTGGCCAGTCTTGTCAATAAACCTGACTACTGGAAGCTGAGAAATGTTCTGGAAAGTCAGTTGGATGAGGCTCTGGGCGTGGAAGAGAGATATTGGAGTTAGCGAGCCAGGATTGATTGGCTGAAGGCAGGAGACAGGAATACCAAATTCTTTCATGCCAAAGCCACTGCCAGGAGAGCTAAGAATAAAATTAAGGGAATTCTTGATAGTGAGGGAAACTGGTGGGAGTCGAAAGATGACATCGCTAAGGTTTTCTTGGAATACTTCAAGAATTTATATAAGTCCGGTGACCCTCCGAATGTGGATATTACGGGTGTGCTGGGAGAGAATCAGAAAACGGTTCCAAGTGATAAATCGAGGTTGCTTGACAGGGATTTTACGTCGAAGGAAATTAGAACTGCTGTGGTTAGCATGGGTCCTATGAAGGCTCCAGGAGAAGATGGCCTCCCTGCCCTCTTTTACCAAAAATTTTGGAATAAGGTTGGGTCTAATGTGGTGTCAGCGTGTTTGGAGGTTCTGAACGGAGGGGCCACGTTAGAAGGTTTGAATAGAACTATAATTGTCCTAATTCCAAAGGTTCAGCAGGCTCGCAAAACTTCTGAATTTAGGCCAATCAGCCTCTGTAATGTCATTTACAAGATAATTGCCAAGACAATTGCGAATAGATTTAGTGGGGTGCTCGATGGGATTATCTCGGCAAACCAAAGTGCCTTTATTCTGGGCAGGAGGATTACTGATAACACAATAGTGGGGTTTGAATGTTTACACAGAATTAAGAGAAGGAAGAGGGTTAATGGATCGATGGTGATAAAACTCGACATATCTAAAGCGTATGACAGAGTCGAGTGGAGTTTTTTGCGGAAAATGCTTCTAAAAAGTGGGTTTTCTGAGAAATGGATCAGTCTGTTAATGAGATGTGTGGAGTCGGTTTCGTATTCTGTCAAGATTAACGGTGAAGTGTGTGGGAATATTATCCCAACTAGAGGACTTCGGCAAGGAGACCCACTGTCCCCACATCTCTTCTTACTTTGAGCAGAAGGGTTATCGTGTCTGTTAGATGAAGCTCAATCAAGAGGGAAATTACCTGGTTTTAAGTGTAGTAAGGATGGTCCATCCATTTCTCACTTGCTGTTTGCCGATGATAGCTTAATCTTCACTTCCGCAACTGATGAAAGCTGCCAGGAGATTAGACAGGTTTTGGACACATATGCTATGCTTTCAGGTCAGCTTGTTAACTATGATAAGTCTGAGTTCTGTGTAAGCCCTTCTGTTCTGCCTCATGAGAGAAATAGGTTGGATGGTATGTTGAGTATGAATCAGGTGGACTGCCTTGAACGATACCTTGGACTGCCGTGCTTCACAGGTAGGAGCAAGAGGAAATTATTCTCTGATATTGTTGACAGAATTTGGTCCAAAATTAAAGGGTGGGGAGAGAAGCTTCTGTCAGCGGGTGGCAAGGAAATTCTTCTCAAAGCAGTGATACAGGCCATCCCAACTTATGCCATGAATTTATTTAGGCTGCCTAAATCTCTGATTTCTGAAATCAACAGGTTGTGTACTAGATTCTGGTGGGGAAGCAGCGATAAAGGGAGGAAATTGCATTGGTGCGTGTGGTCTCGGCTGTGCAAAGCCAAATGGGATGGAGGGTTAGGGTTTAAGGACTTAGAGTCTTTCAACCAAGCTTTGTTGGCAAGCCAATGTTGGAGGATATTCAAAAAACCTGACTCTCTTGTTGCTGCTGTTCTAAAGGGGTGCTATTTCAATAATTGATCCTTCCTCGAAGCAAGTCCAAAGCCGGATGCTTCCTTTTTGTGGAAAAGTCTGTGTTGGGGTATGGATATTCTGAAGTTAGGGGTTCGGTGGAGGGTTGGTGATGGGACCAGGATTAAGATATTTTGCGATAGGTGGGTGCCAAGGCAGTGTACGTTCAAGGTCTTCTCTAACCCTTCTGATGAGCTGAATGCTGAAACTACTGTCGACCAAATAATTTCTCAGCAAGGGGGGTGGAATAATAACCTGATACAGCAGTCCTTTTCTGTTGAAGATGCTGCTGTTATTCAGAGCATTCCTCTTGGGAATGGTGGTTGTGGTGATAGGATCATTTGGCACTTTGATGATTCAGGGGTTTACAGTGTCAAAAGTGGGTATAGGATGGCTAGAAATATGGGGAATCATGCTAGTTCCAAATGGTGGAAAAGGTTTTGGAAGTTCAAACTCCCCAAAAAAATAAAAAATTTTATATGGAAGGGATGTTTTGATTGGATTCCAACAAGGTTTAATCTATGGCGCCGAAAGATTCAAGTTTCGGTTTTATGTCCTTGGTGCAAAGCTAGGAGTGAGACAACGGTGCATGTGCTGTGGGACTGTAAAAAATTCAAGCTGGCTCGGAAAGATTGGATTCCAGTTAAAGCTATGATTAGAGATAAGTATTACTCTTTTTTTGAACTTATTCTTGATTGTTCGTTAACGTTGAATGATGAGGAATTAGAATTATTTTGTGTTGTGGTTCTTACGCAATGCTTTGGTCCATGGGGCTCCTATGTCTGAAGTGTGTGAGGTGTTTGGTTGGGCTTAGAATTTCTTTACTGGGTTTAAGGACTGTCTTTTGAAACCAGAACAGCCGGGTGGGAGTGCAGATCCTATCGTTCTAAATTGGTCACCTCCTTCCTCGGATGGGTTTAAAGTAAATTGTGATGCAGCGATTGATGAGGGGAGAGGTCGAACTGGCTTTGGGGTGGTTATAAGGAATTCAGCAGGTGAAGTCATGGCTTCGTGCTCTCAAGTGATCAAGGGGTGCTTAAATCCTCAGGCTGCAGAAACTTGTGCTATTCTAAGAGGTATGCAGTTTAGCGTTGATTGTGGGCTGTCTCCGTGTGTGATGGAATCTGATGCTGAGGTAGTGATCAACTGGATCAATGGGAAGAGGCAGTCTGAGTCTAGTTATGGTGCTATTATGTCTGATATTTGGTCTCTATCTAATGATATGAGAGGTGTGTCTTTTGTTTTTGCTCGTAGGTTATCCAATTGTGTTGCTCACATCCTGGCAAAAAATGCTCTCCTTCTATCGGAGGACCATTTTTGGATGGAAGAGTTTCCATATTGTGCTGCTAGAGCTGTTCAGGCTGATATGCCTGGGTAATGTGTTCTGTTATGTCTCAAAAAAAATATATATATCTATTTGTTTACCTATATGGCTATATGACTATTTGATGAGTGAAAAAAGAAAAGCTTTTCCAAAAGACTCTCCAATTAGAAATTGGTTTATATTATTTTAATGAAAGGACTCAAATTTACCCCTCCCACCAATAAATCTAATTACTTTTAAAATGCACTAGTTTCATACATGTGAAACTAGTATTATTTTTAGGTGGATAAGAAAATCATTTCAATGACCTTCCAAATTATTAATATGTTATTATTAAATATTCAATATTAGTCTCATTTAAAGATCTAGATGAGACCGTTCTAATGGCATAATTTTTATGATGATAAAATTTATGATAAAAAGGATATAGATGTCAAATATTAATGATGATATGATATAAATAATAATATAGTAATAATTGAAGAGGGAGAAGTTGTTCTTCAATAATGAAGAGAGAGAAGTAAAATCTTATTTGAAGAATCTCATTTGAGGAGTCTGTTGAAACCAAATATGCTGATGTGGCTTGTTTGACTTTAACAAATATCTCATTTGAAGCTCTTAGAGTATATCCAATGCAAAAGTGGCTTGTATACCAATAATTGTTGATATGGCAACAATGTCAAGAGACTTGCTTCCTATGTGGTATAAAAATAGACTTATTAAAAAATAGCTGTGCAACAGACCGTCCGAAAGTGGACGGTCATGTTGACAATGTCTATTTTTTTTTTTTTTTTGCCTCGTCAGCTTGAGATTGAATATGCACGGTTGGATTGGAGACACAATTATTAACATAACATCTGTTTATCCTACGTGGCATCTCTTTTTTTCACAAGCCATGCTTGCATTGGAGATGCTCTTAAAATGACGATCTACTTTTAGGGGTCTGTAACACTATTTTATAGGCTTGGGGATAAATATATATATATATATAAAGTTAATAGAGTTGTTTAGTTAAAAGTAATATATATATATAGACAAATGCATTATTATTAAGTTGTATTTTATACACAAACATTGGTGACATTTTTAATTTAGTTGTCTATCAACTTTATTTTTATTCAACTTAGGAAATGAGACTCGTAATTTTATTGTGATGTCAATATTTATTAAAATGCAATGCATGTAGAAGAAAAGTGATGATCTCCAAAACTTTGACCAAATTTTTTGTTCAAATGACATGTCAAGTGAATTTATATCTACTAAATTATTGATACGTAATCTCATAATTTAGTTTTTACAAATGGGTTTAACACATTATTTAGGAAAAAAAAAATTGAACAAAATTTTGGAAAGTATAGCATCGTAACATTATTCATTATATAAGAAATTAATGGCAAGATAATGTGTTTTCTAGATTGTCAATCAAATAAGCAATTAGAGAAAGGAAAGCCTCTGATTTTAATAATTGAAATCCATGACGACCTACGTATCTATAATTCTATATATAAGGGAAAGTAAATCATCTTCTCAAATCATTAATTAGTTTGTGAAAAAATATTAGTCTAGCTAGAAAAGAAAAAGAATGGCTCTAAGAGTGTGTTTGGTATGACTTTTCAATTTGAGCTTCTAGAGTAGATCTTTTCGTAGTAGGGCTTCTAGTAAGTAAGCTTCTAACAAAAAAGGCTTTTGATTATGTAAATTACAAAAAAGGTGTTGACAATGTATTTTTAGAAATAACTTTTGGTTGAGTGAATTACAAAAAGGGTGTTGACAATGTATTTATAATGAAAGAGGTATGGTGGAATATCTAAAATTTGTAAAGGGTAGTTGAGACAATTCATATGTTTTTAAAAAGCTCAAAAAAAGCTTCTTGGAGAAGCCCAAATTTTGGGCTTCTCCAAATAGACATAAAATGGCTTTTTTAAAGGGTAATTAAGACAATTCACATATTAAAAAAGCTGTTTTGAGTTTTGCCAAACAACCTAAAAAAACTTCAAAATAGCTTCTAACATTAAAAAAGCGCTTTTGATCATTTCAAAAGCTATACCAAACATACAGTAAGTGGTAAGCTTGAGGCTGATATAGAAATCAAGGCATCTGCAGAAAAATATTTCAACATCTTCAAAGCCCAATGCGAGCATCTTCCCAACATTTCTTCTTCTAATATACAGGGAGTTGACCTCCATGAAGGTGACTGGGATACCCATGGGTCTGTCAAGCTCTGGAAATATACTATAGGTATGACCATTACAAGTAATTAACAACTAATTGAGCTTATGAAATATGATCAATTGTATATATCATAGTTCTTACAACAGCATTTGTATTAGTTTATATTTAATTAGTGTAAAAACTGTTTCTAAATTAGCATACTTAGCTAATTAATCTAGGTTCTCAAAGAAAAATGTCATTATCTAGTCAAGATGGTCCTAAAAAAAAAGTCAAGACTTTTGTTTTTGTAACGTCATAGAGTTAGTTTTGTAACGTTACAAACAAAAATTTTGAAAAAAAAAATTACAACGGTTCTGTCTAAAGAGTACTAATTAAAGAAAATAGTTTTGTGTTTTGGTAAAACTATTTATCAAGAACACTTTCTACGTAACAACTCACAATGAAACAAGGTTTTCTTAGGTATATAGAATACTTCAACCTAAATTTTAGGCCCAATTTTTCATTTAGAATAATGATGTATCAGGAGTTTGGTTAGATATCTATTAATTAAATTCATTTACTATGTAATCTTATAATCTATTAATTTAGAAATTTAATACATATAAACATTTATATATAATTTGTGAATGACAGAAGGGAGAGAAGAGAGTTACAAGGAGAAGGTTGAAATAGATGATGAGAATTTATCAGTGGCTCTTGTTGGGTTGGATGGAGATGTGTTCAAGAATTACAAGAGCTGGAAGGCAACTTTTCAAGCAACTCCAAAAGGTGAAGGCAGCAGCGTAATCAAACATATTCTGGCATATGAGAAGCTAAATGAGGATGTTTCTGTCCCAAACACTTACCTCGATTTTATGGTCAATGTTACCAACGACATTGCTTCACATCTCGACAACTAGCCTGTTTGATTTGTCTCAACTCTTTTGCAATAATTAATGTGAACTAAAAACCGGCAATTGTATATCAGTCGGTTTAAGTGTGTTCTGATTGTTGTTAAATAAAATAAATAAATAAGGAAAAAGAGCGTGAGATTGTGTATTAGGCAATTATATTATAAGAAATGTAATATAAGTATTTTCTTGTTTGTTTGATAAAATATTTAGGGGAAATTACAACGACAACATTGAGGTATGGGGTGGTTGTACCAAGACAGTGAAATATGATTATTCTACAAAAATTAAAGACACTTGAACATGACACTTAAGTATTCTGTTAAGCTATCAAGGTTAAACTTGTAAAAGGCCAAAAATTCCCTCATAAATAAATAAATTAATTAAAAATAAATAAATAAATAAATAAAAATAAAAAACTGGACCTCACAAACTCTGGTTGCCATATCTTTCATCTTCTCCACCATAACAAGTCTGCAACACCAAATTACTACAGTGCCAAAAACTCCAAAAATCTCTCCACTTTTTAGCCGATTTCTCTTATCAGCATTTTACAAAAACAAAATCAAATCGACTCATACAAACCCATCCAAACTAGATAACAAAATCCCTAAGCCGATATAAACTCATTCTCCCATCAAGTTTTATCTCAGACATGTCAAAATATTCTAGAAAAATAAGTTACAAATTGAAATTGATTGATCTAAACAATTTGCATATCAATTTACACACACCTCTATTGAAGTATAATGATTGAAAGATTGATCTTTCGGAGGTTAGTATAAAATACTCCCTTTGCTTTCTCACTGAAATCTTTTTCTTCAATCTCACTGGAACATTTAATCAAAATCTTTAGGCTAATTGGCACAGATGCCCCCTGAACTCTTCAAAAAGTTGCACTGTGCTCCCTAATTTTTTTTTTTTCGGCACTAAACCCCATGAACTCTTGTAAATTGGCAATCGCTAAAGGAATCTACCTCCTGGTGAGGGGGCAAATTTCTTCAGCGATTGCCAAATTACAAGAGTTCAGGGGGTTTAATGGCGAAAAAAAAAGTTCAGGGGGTAAGGTGCAAATTCAAGTATAGTTCAGGGGGTATCCGTGCCAATTAGCCAAATCTTTATTCACTATAGTATTGATAGAGTAAGATATTAATAGCAACTCCAATCTGAATAGTGGATTTGATGCAAGTTTTGCACTAAAATAGCGCAACAGTCACACTATTTCATTATTTCATTATTTCATCAAATTTTACTCTATAAGGAATATTCCTGAGAATATTCCATTTCTTTCTCTTTTTTAGATATTTCTCCACAATTAATATTTCATTCCATAATTAACATAATATTACAATACCATATGAAATTTTAAAATTAATACATTAATAGAAATTAAATTTAATTCGGTAAAATATTGCATTTATTATTAAAATAACTTAAACATTACATTGCATAAAATAAAAAAGAAAAAGCATATGAAGTTTGTATTTTTCCTTAATTTTAGTGTATTCCAATTAGTGGTAATTTATTTTATCACTATGAAGTTTGTATTTCGTTTTTAATGTTTTTATCAATTAATGTATTTTACTTCATGAATTAATGTAGGAATGAAGTTATTTATTAAAAAAAAAATTGCATTTAAAACTTATGAATTAATGTAGGAATGAAGTGATTTAATTAGAAAAAAAATGGCATTTAAAATTTATGAATTAATGTAGGAATGAAGTGATTTAATTAAAAAAAAATGGAATTAAAATTTTTTAATTATACACTTCATTTTAGTTTATTATAAATGTTAATATTAGTAATAATTAAATAAAAACAAAATCATTAAATAATAAAAAGGACCAAATTGGAATAAATCTAACTAATTAGGGTAAAACTGTGAATAAACAAAACCTTTTAATAAAGGATATAATCAGAATACATTTTTAAAAATAGGGTCAAAACGTGATTATATAATAGTTGAGGGATTAAAAAAATAGAACAGTGTTTGCTCAGTGATGAACAGTATCACACAATATATTGAGCGACACTGTTCATCTTCCTCAAATGGTGCAGCATTTGGCGATGGGTTGGAGGGGATTTTGGCTGCAAAATGGACAAGCTCTAAGTGAGTGAAATGGGTGAAGCGAATTTCCGTTATCGAAGGTGTGGCCTCATGGAGAGACACCAATTTTTTTTTATTTGTATTATGTATAAAAAGAATTACACAAATGACCAAACTACCCCTACAACCGTTGTTTTTGTTTCTCTCTACCATCCCACTCCATTTTTCTCTCTAGATTTCTAAAACCAACCCTTTCTCTCTCTATATTTCATATCGTTTGCTTCGATCTTCATCTCCTTCATTTGTTTGGGTTCTTAGAAAAAAGTCTACCCCTGTTACCACAAATTCTCTCCCTAGTCTCTCTATTAGGGTTTGTTCGGTTTCCGAGAAAACTATTGCCGATAAAATATGGGAAATGACATGTTTGGTTTGGGTGTTTGTATGGGTTTGTGTTTAGTGGCCGAGAAGGTGTTGTTACTATAATTTAAAAATAAGAAAAAGAAAAGACAACAAGAAAATAAGTATTCATTGTGGTATGGGTCTATGTAAGTGTGAGGGTTTGGATCTGTTCTGAAGTGTGGATTTCAAGAACTTCAAGCAGTCCTGTGTTTGGAGGACCATAAAAGACGGGAGCAGGAGCAAGATTGACAGCGAAGACAAGTAATGTAGTAATGTCTTTCACACAAAAAATGTCCGGCATCACAATCAATTTATAGAGACAGCGAAGACAAGTAAATGCATGTTTAGAGAGTGAAATGGGTGAAGCGAATTTCCGTTATCGGAGGCATGACCTTATGGACAGACACCAATTTTTTATCTTATTTTTTTTTTTATTTGTATTCTTTATAAAAAGAATTACACAAATGACCAAAATACCCCTACATCGTTAGTTATTAATGACTCTCTGTTAAGTTTAAGAGGTCTCTTTGTATAATAAATTTATTTCACCATATAGGTGCAAATGCGTCAAACCTCAAGGGTGTCAGTGCAATTTACCCAAATATTTAACGTGTTACATAGCAATTACATTAAGGTTGAAACAAATAACGATGTGTCTAAATATATCTAGAGGAGGGTTGAATAGATTTTAATCAAGTTAATTACTAATTTTTCTTAATTAGTCAATATTCAATAAAAACCCCAATCTAGTCAAAAATCAATCAACCTAATTCTAAGTGTGGAAAACAATAAATTGCTCGTTGATTGATTTACGTGAGAAACCCTCAACAAGGAAAAACTAACAGGCTACTATGCTAGTCACACACGGTCCTCAAATCCACTACTTGAATGAAAGTTTACAACCTAGGTTGTAAATACAATCACGGTTAAATTACCTTAAGCTTACCTAGAGACGGGGGCGGGGTGGGAATAGGTTTTAAGGCCTTTTTTCGATCCCTTGAAACAAACGAAAGTTTGTCCCTCTAGATAGCTTATATAATACCACAATAAACACAAACAAGCATGCATAGACTATTGATAAGCATATTCAATTGATAGATCAAACATAGTCTATATGGATTGCATGAGGAGGTTGTACCAAAAATACACAAAACAATAAGAACTTGTATTCATTATAAATGTTTCAATTGTACAAGTACATGTAATAGATACTAAACAATCAAAGATCTTGTCTCACATGAATGTAATCAATTACAAAGCCTTAAAGATCAATTTGATTAAAGTAAACAAATATCAAAGAGATAAGGAAAGAGAAACTTGACACATTGAAACAAATTATAGGTGTGTACAATATTAATCTAGAAGGGTGGGGGGTGAATAGATTTTATCCGATTTTACCCAATTTTCAAGTAAGGTCAAGATTACGAAAATACCCGTAACTAGTCAATATAATATATGAAACCAATTCCTCATCTGGTTGCCATTTTGATAGTGGTGGCATAAGTTGATAGCCACTAGGATAATTACCCCTAAAATCTACTTGTAAACCAAATTTGAAAATTTTTCAAGCACTATAAATTCATTCAAATCTTAATTCGTTCAATAGGAAATCTTCTTATAAGTGTTGGAAATTTTGTGCTAAACTCATATTTTGATAGCATTATTTGGGTATGATTAATTCCATGAAAATGGAAGATTAAATTATATTTGAATTCTCCTATGTGAGAGCTTCGAAATTGTATACTCAAACTCACAAAATGATTGATGGGTGAATGAGAAATTGAGTCTCAAGTTGAACCCATAATGTAAGGAAAATTGTGCATCCCACATTGGATAGGGAAAACACTTATATGCGGTATATAAGTGATTGTGTGATAGTAGCTTATCAACATGTGTAGCATAGAGGCTCTCTCTCGCGCGTGCGTAAAGGGGTGCAAATTATGGACCTCGAACCTTCGGTTGTACGATTCGTGTGTGGGCACGTCCTGTGTACACGAATGCCACTCCGCTCCGCTCCGACTTTCGGCCTCGATTGTTTTCTGTCTCTTGCAGATTCGATTCGAACCAGATTGTTTTTGAGCAATACAAACAACAATAAATTCAGTGAATTTAGATCTGAATTAATTCGTTGGCTCTTATATATACACAAAGACAGAAAAAGAGAGGATTGCACTTTAATATATTTTCAATACACCATAAAATCTTTAATACAAGGTAGCTTGGTTTTCATCTCCTAGTAGTACAGGAGGGGCTACAATTTATTTTAATATCATTAACAACTCGTACCATAAAATTAAAAACACACCACACCATATATAAGAACTTAAAACAAGCTGAATCGATAAGTACTAGTACTCGTGACTCTCGATCAAGCTTTATATATAGTATAATTATATCATGATCATACGGCCTTGACAAGGTGTTCATCAATATCTCTGATAAGAGCAGCCCCAAAATCCAGGTACTGGGAAGGAGGTTCATCTGCTTCATTGTGTTTTTCATACTCGATAGTCAGTTTCACGAATGCTCCTCCATCCTTGTTAATCACCTGAAAGATTGCTTTGTATTTCTTGAATTTTTCCAGGGCATGACCTTCCACTCCATCCATAATAATGCATTTTTCTTTATCATCGAAATGTATCCTCTCCTTGAAAACCTCAGTCTTTCCATCTATGTAAACGTTGTTAGAGATCCCAAATGTAAAGCACAAGAAGTTGTGATGAATTTCACATTGAAAAAACATATAACAAGAGATTGGTATATATACTAGTGGATGTCACAACCTAATAGACTAGTTTTTTAAATTGTACGTAAGTCTATCCACCAATATATACACCACTTCTCATGAACACATAAAAATACATAATAACGAAATTTAACACACGTAACTACAAATATCATGATCAATATCGAAATTACCTATGGTATATTTCCAGAGCTTGATAGAGCCTGGAGTTTCCCAGTCTCCTTCATGAATGTCAACTGCTTGGATTCTACTGGAGGCAGTAGGCATTTGGTGAACTTGGTTGCTCAAAATTTTGTAGAACTCATCACCGGATGCCTTCAGCTCTACATCAACTTCAAGTTTACCAGCTAGACCCATGTTATATTTTTCGTACTACAACAAAAGTCTCGATTTGGCAAATGAAAATTAAGGCTGGACTTGGAGAAAACTTATCTCACTACCTTGTCTTTATATAGAATAGAAATATAGTAGTGCAGTACTTCCCTCCCCCAATAATTCAATTTTTATTATTTTAAAATGTGACTACAGTACGTCTACAGATAATCTTCATCAAATATAATTGGAACTATTCACTGAAAATGTAAGCAATATTTTATTCTTCCTATCAATACTTGCATTTGCAGACGCTTTTTATGTTTAACGTTTTCAAATTAAGAATTTGGAAACTGGGGAGGAGGTCTGGAGGTGTGAGTATAACAGAAGCTTACCATTAAATCGCTTATAATATTTCAACACGTTTTTCTTGTTAAAATTGTTATTTTTTTTTTTTTGAAAAGTACGTTTTTCTTGTTAATTACAACTTTATTGACGTTTTTGAATTTTGATGGATAATTAAATTAATTTTTCACCAAAAAGTTATATAAAACAACGGGATTAGGTTAGGTTGTTGAAATCAATAATTCATGATCAAATAAATAATATGCAATCATATAAAAGAGACAACAATTAGATGTGGTTCAACGTACATGTCTCCTTATATCTGAGGTGAAGAATAATGAAAAATCAATTTTTTATTTTATTTTTTTTATTTTTTGGCACAAAGGAGGGCAATCAGCCCAAGAAACAAACTAGAAAGGAGGGGGGAAAGGACAGGATCTGGAAGAGGCACACCCTTTCCAGTCGTCCTGAAAAATCAACCAAATATCCAGCGAAGGGGCTTCAAAAATCTAGAGACCAGGCTACATACCATGCCCCAAGCGAGCCATACCATTAGCCACTTTGTTCCCTTCCCTGTATACATGAGAAACCAAACAATACCAATCCAAGTTGATAAGAATTGAGCAACCACTAGCAATGCTAAATAGGGGGTGATTAACAGGAATATCTTTAGCAAGCAATTGCACCATACACAAAAAATCAGTCTCCACAAGGACACTTTGATAACCAGAACTCTAGGCAATGTGAGACCTTCAAATAAACCCCATATTTCAGCTTCCAACAAATTCCCTCTTCCTTTTTTTAACACAAACGTAGTCAACCAATTCTTCAAATGGTCCCTCAAAACCCACCAGATGTAATCACACCTAAACTATTGTTGCAGCTGCCATCCATATTAAGCTTCACCCATCCATCAGGAGGAGGAATCCAAGAAATCGAGAGGAGGGAACCCTGTTTACCATTCGCATCCAAAATAGTACCCAACCAATCCAGACAAAATTGAATAATAATCAGATGGGGGAGCCTTGGAGTAACGAACTCAGGGTCAAACACCAACCTACACCTCCATTTCCAAATGAGCCAAAGCACAATAGCAAAAAGAAGCCAACAAGGGATCTTACCATACACTAGGCTATCATTAGTTAAATTCATCCGCATCCACTCCAAGTACCACCAGCGTAGAACTCAGTGGAAATAACATCTTTCATAATACTTTCCACACCGTCACAGAATAGCTACAACCCCTTAAGAGATGATCAGTGTCCTCAATGGCAACTTCACACCTAGGACAGAAACCATCATAGTCTATACCATGAGCTGCTCTTTGGCTATTAGTAAGAATCTTCCCATGCAGAACAAGCCAGAGGAAATGATGGACTCTAGGAGGGAGACGAAGCTTCCAGATGAACTTCCAATTCCATACAACATTGCGATTAGTTTTCAAGTGCCCGTCATAAGCCATCTTGACAGAGAACTCACCGTTCTTGGACCACCTCCAAATAGCTCTATCGTTACCACTAGAGTTCCTATCGGCATGAATACTAGCAATTCAATGGACAATGTCCTAAGGGAGAACCATAGCAAGCTGGTCGATAAGCCACTGACCATCCACCAGAAAATCACTAACAACCTGGCTAAACATACCTACAAAAAGGTCAACTAAAGCATGATCCTTCAGAACACCTATATCAGGAACACGATCATCAACCCAAAACCTAATCTACTCACCACTACCGACTCTCCACCACAGACCTTTATTAATCAAATCAGCACCAAAAGCAATAGCTCTCCATGTACTGGAATGGACCACCCATTTACTTAACTCAGGATCAGATAAAGATTTAGTATACAGGTACTTGTGCTTAAGAATTGTTACCTGAAAATCGTTATTGGGGTTGGATTCCAAATAACAACTTTAAAGAGGACCAAGATCAAGATTGACCCTGGTCGGAGGGGTATCACGTAGTTCGATACCGACTAAATCCCTATCAACGCAAGAATTATATAATGTATATGAAACTAATCAACAATAGGTTTTATTTGATTGTTTCTTCTCATTACAATACATGAACTATTTCTGATTTAGATTACAATGGTGTAAGGATCGTAACCACGAAGATGGAGATGGTCATGGTGGAGGAACTGTGTCTGTCGATAAGTAGTGTCTAGGGTTTTATTCTCCTCTCTTCCCCCTTTTTCTTCGATGAATAACTGTTGTATATATAGGTCCTGCTTGCTTGCCATGCACTCTTACAATCTCGGGTTAGGGTTTGGGCAGCTGTAGGATCCTCCTCTTTTTTGGAGGTAATCTCGGAGTTTTTTACGTGCAGAATTCAGTCTTTCCTTTCTAGGAGGAATCAATCTCCTCCCTTCCTAATTGGACTCTTATTGTGTTGACCTATTCAAAAATAGGATTCTTTGGCGGGAGGGAGTATAATCCCTTTGTACGGCGACGTTTTTGTTGGATCTTCGTGGAGCTTTGAGTATTTGGAGTTAAAAATCCTGCTTCCTAGCATGCTTTTACCTAACGGGCTGTCTTTGTCTAATAAGCGTCCTTCTGGCGGTAGTAGGGGGATATGTAGCTGACTTTGTTATAGGATGATCAGCAGAACTCCGTGTCGGGGTGCTGCGGGGTCCACAAGAGGTAGTGTTGGGATGACGCGGGGTCCATAGGAGGTAGTGTTGGGATGACGTGGGGTCCCTAGGAAGCCCGGTCATGACCGGATTTGGTCTTGTTGTGGGTTCTGGTGAGTATCTCGGCTTTTGGCCACTTTATTGAGTTAAGATGCTGGCGGGGTGGACCCCGCTGAAGGAGGTACATATTTGGGCCAAGCGGGATCCACTCTGTCGAGGTATCCGGATTATGTTCGCACTTCTATATCCTTCTTATGTCGAGGTGGAAAATTCTTCTTTGGTCCCTCGCCAATTTTGGCGGTTAACAAGAATTTTGCACCAAATACCACTGTCATCCTGAAAGACCCACCAGGCTACTTTGGCAAGGAGGGCCTGATTCATATCCTTCATGGTCTTAATACGCAGACCACCACTCCACTTAGGAAGATAAACTGAGTTCCACTTAATAAGATGAACTGGATTCCTCTCATTAGTATGTACCCACAAGAATTTCCTATTAATCTTATCAAGCCTCTTACAGAACTCACTGGGGAGTTTAACGGACTGCATGATATACACAGGAAGAGTCGTAGTAACAACTTTAATGAGGGTAACTCTCCCAACAAGAGAAAGATAATCATATTTCCAGGTAGCCAGTCTCTGTTGGACCTTTTCAATCACATCACTATAGGTATGGTTGGTAATCCTCCCATGAATAAGAGGGACTCCTAAATATTTTCCAAGATTCTTGGTCAGAGGAGACCTACAAGCAATAGCAAAACTCCTAGCAACCCCTAGCAACCTCTTCTGAAATATTGTTACAGCAGAAAACTCTGGACTTGTTGAAACTGATTTGCTGCCCAGAAAGGCTACAGAAAACATCCAAGCACTCTTTCATAATACTTGCTTGGGTGAGAGACGCATCGCCAAACAGAATAATGTCATCTGCAAAAAATAAATGGGAGATACTAGCCCCTCGATAGAAACCTTAATACACTTCCACCTACCCGAATTCAACTCCTAGTTAATAAGATGAGACAACTTCTCCATACACAGAACAAAAATATAGGGGGAGAAAGAGTCCCCTTGCCTAATACCACACCCAGGTATGAAAGGTTCAGTAACCTCCCCATTCAACACCACCCTATATTGCACACTAGTAATAGACCACATAATAAGCTCCACCAAATCACTTCCCAAGCATATTTCAACAAGCACACTTCTAATGAAATTCTATTGAAGCTTATCATAAGTTTTGGCTAGATCGATCTTCCAGGCAATACACCCCTTCTTGCCTTTCATAATTTTAAATTTATGGAGAACCTCTTGAGCGACAATAATGCTATCCTAGATCTACCTACCAGGAACAAACGCCACTTAATTATGACTAATAAGCTTATGCTGAAGATTTCTGAGTTTTCGAACAATAATCTTACTGATCACCTTATAGACAGTGTTGCAAAAACTGATAGGTCTGAGCTAGGTCATATCAAGCGAACTAGGGACTTTAGGAACCAACGTAATAAGGGTTTGGTTAAGCGCTGTAGGAAACCTCCTTAGCCTAAAGCTGTCAACAACGATTTTAACAAGATCCTCCTTGCAGACATCCCACTGATTTTGGAAGAAAATGGTAGGATACCCGTCAGGCCCATGTGCCTTCGAACCCCCAATCCCAAACAAACTAGATCTCACCTCTTCTTCACTCACAACCTTAGACAAATCAGCAATCTCACTATCCTCTAAGCAAGGAAACGATTGAGGAATACAATCATAATTAGTGACACAAGGCATGCCTGCAAAAAAAGGTTTTTAAAATAGAAGATAGCAACATCTATCATGCTTTCCTTATCACACCTCCAAACACCATCTTCACCCTTGAGGCCTTCAAGCTTATTACGTCTCCTCCTTGTTAGGATTATGCTCAATAGCAAGAGTGTAATATTATAATTAACAATCTTTTTCATATTAATAAAGTGATTTCTGGTTTAAACAAATCTTATAGCATTTATAGTTTAATAATTGTCAAAGTAAATAATCATAAGGTCTAAAGATTATGAGAAAAGAAGAATTGTTCGTACATCTGGATATGTATGTGGTAGACACAATTCTTTAGTTAGTCTTGAATATTGTTCACAACTTAAGTTAAAGGTTGGGCACCTTTATCTTGTTAAAGTTGTAGAATTCTTTTGCTAGCATTTGAGTGGGATCAAATGAGATATGATGAGTCTAAAATTATCGGAGTGTCTTCGAGCAAAAGAATCTAGTGCACTGGGTGCATTGAACTGAATCACAATGAAATACTTTATCTATAACCGTCAGTAGATAAAAGTCATTTCATTATCAGGACAATCGGAGAGTCTATCTTAATCCTAAGATAAATGATGGACTTATGGTTGCAAGTGATATCATTTGAGTTATCAATGAGTACGATTATATCGCATAGTCTATCCTCGATAGTTTGGTGATATTCATTTATTAATTGATAGAGGACTTCATTTATAGATATGGACATCGTGGCTCCATTTATTAAATGAGAGTATAATATCATCATATGGATGTTTTGAGGTAATTAGATATTAAATCTCAACGTTGAGTTTTCGATAGTGTCTATTGACAACATGGCTTCTGGACAAGTCAAAATATCCAAGTTTAAAACATGGTCATATGAGTAAATATGGTAACTTGGAGAGTTATAGGCGGTCTATGAACTCTTGGCGATTACTGATATTAATCACGAGGATACACTATCTCCAACATGATTGTCTAGGGTATGAATGAGGAAACATCTTCCTTTTCTGTCTTTATTTAAGAGTTCAATTTTAGCTCTTTAGTGGAATGAGTTAAAATTAATGGATCGGACCTAAGTGAATCATTTGTTGATTGTGATTAGGTTATGTCTATTGAAGCTTAAATTTAGATAGCCCGCCAAGATCCCCAATCCACACGGACTTGCATGGATCACTTGATATATTCTACCGGACCAATTTAGGGTCCATCTAGAATTGCATTTAATATATTAAGAATATAATTTGCATATTATTTATGTAATGGGCTGCTCAATTATATTTATATATTAATGAATGACATGTGGGCTTGTTTCTTTTAGTAAGAATGAGTCTAGTTCACATGTGGGCTTTTTATTTTAAGTCCTATGGATTAAATGAAATAAGAAAATAATATATGGCCCAATATGTTTATATGGGGCGGCAAGGTGAATTAATTAACCTTATTATTTTGTTTCATTGTTTAATTAAATAAGAATTAATTAATTTATTAATTAATTGTTTAATTAAGAAACAAATCTTTTCTGATTAGGAAATATGATTCCTAAAGGTATACTATTGGTAGTAGTATACTTAAATTAAAAGACTTGTTTGACAAGGAAATAAATAATTAATTTTATTTATTTAATCAAATAAGAAGTCTTTTTATTTAGTCAAATAAAAGAATAAAAGATTTATGAGTTGGATTAGGGTTTGGAAGTCTTAAACTAAATAGGAATTAGGGTGCAATACAAACTCCTTTTGGCTTGAGTATTGCGGCAACCCTAGTCCCTTTTAGGTTAGAGAATTCAGCCACCCTATTAAAAAGAAAGAAAGAAAATTTTGCCACATATAAAAGTGGACTTATAGATATCGGCCACTTAGGGTTTTGGTGTGCTTAATTCTATTTTCTTCTTCTTCTCAATTCATAGAAAGATAACTTTTATTCTACTAAAACAAAAAGAGACATAGATTATTCTTTGATGGTATACTATTTGCTTATTCATCAATAAGCTTGTGTATACAACATCGATCGAGGTTCACGCGAGTTTCGATCATAAGATTGAGAACTCAAAAGTGACCGGAATAATCTTAGTGTTCTTTTGATTGTTTTTGTGACTAAGAAAGAATAGAAAAGTTTGTTTTATCCAATCACAGGCTTGCAATTCAAAGAAAAGGGAGACCACGCTCCTAGGTGATCCACATTCGTGCTAGGATTGAAGATCTTGCAGATTACCATCGACGTAAGTCAATCGGATCACGCGACAAAAGGTATTCTTCTTTTGTTAGATAAAATATATCTTTAATTGATTAAAAGGGTTTAAGGTTCATAAAAAGAAAAATTTTTAAAAGCTACTAAACCTATTATTTTAGTCTCGCTTCCGCTGCATGTACTATACGGTATTTTTCCCTACAATTGGTATCAGAGCCTAGGTTGAACTCTTTTAATTAATTAACGTATATATACGTGGATCGATTTCTTTTTATTGTGATTATGCATGTTTAGAAAGAGATGGCACTCTAGGTATTCGCATATATAATTACATGTGATGTATGAATTTATATATGTTTTATGTGGATTGTTATTGCTCGATTTTGGTCCTAGATTTTCAATGTATTTTTGTTATGGAATTGTAATAAGAAGGGTGGTCTATCATCGCCATAATTCCTTCTTGGTAGTTGCTAGGTTTCATTTTTTTTATATATATAGGTGCAGTATTTTTTTTTTAAAATACTACTGCAGTTATTTTATTTTATTTTTTTAGTGTAGTTTTTTATGTATAAAAAATACTGCAGTGAATAAAAAAAAATAATTTAATACTTCAGTATTTATTATTTTATATTGCTGTAATATATTTGGGTGTTGAAGATTCGAAGACACGAAGAAAAACGAAGCAACCGGAACCGAGAACGAGCACCGTGCGCACCCTAGGAGTGGATTGGGCTGTGCATGGCAGCCCCTTATGTGGGGTTGTGGGCTGTGCAAGCCCAAGGGAGGAGGCCGAAGGATGAGCGTATGGTTGATGGGCCACTTGAAGATCTTGTATTCCTAAACAATTGTAATTTACTTGTTTTTCTAGGATGGGCCAAAATTGTTGCTATTTAATTTATGCTTAAATATTACAATATTTGTTATTGTATGATAACATGACATATAGAATAGGAGTGCCACTCATATATCTCTTTTGGTATGAACATGCATTGAATGATTTAGGTATCTAAATTGGCATCTAGATAACTTGGTAAATCATTCTATGAGATTTAATCACACGCCTTAAATAATTGAGTGGGAGAAGGTGTTTTTGTAACATCTATGGCTTCCAAGATTAGTTGAGCTTAATTATTTATTGGTAATCCCCCCAAGGGGCGTCCATGAATGGAATTTAGCAATATACTTCCTTACAAGGATAGACTAGACAATGGACTCAAACGCGATCTACTCCCCAATGAGGGATTTTCGTGAGAGAAAGTTGAGGGTCGATATCTTGGTAACACACTCGATGTAATTTTATTGATATCCTCCCAAGAGTTCTTGTCAGTAAAATTGCAAGGCTAAAATTGAAAACGCTGGTTGTTATGTTAACAATTAGGTGGGACCTAGTATAACTAGTAAATGGTGCGAACTCCCAAAGGAGGCGTAACATTTATGGGTGTTAGATCACCGTTGAATTTTTATGATTGAGTTATTCATTTAATTCAAGATAAATATTTAAAGTGCTTTATAATGATTATTTACTTATATATGTTTTGTTTTTATTCAGAAATCATGACCCCATCACTTCTAAACATCCTGAAAGATAACACTTTAACTGGAGATAATTATGTAACATGGAAAAGGAAAATTGGGTTGTTGTTGCAAAGTGAAAAACATAAATTTGTTCTAACTACTCCTAAACCACCTGCTCCTAATAATGAATCTAGCATAATGCAAAAAGATGAGTATGAGTAGTGGAAGACTTCAGATGATATGGCCAAATGTTATATTATGGCCACTATCTCCGACGTGTTGCAACAGAAGCATGGAGGAATGGAGTCTGCTGCTGATATAATGATGTCTCTAGAGGAGATGTTTGCTATGAAGTCCAGGACAACTAAGGGAGAGGCAGTGACTGCTTTTATGAATCTTAGGATGAAACCTGGATAGGCTGTGAAGGATCACATGATGAAAGTCATAGCACATCTCAACATTGCTGAACTGTGTGGCGCTGAGATAGATGGTGAGACAAAAATTGATATGGTTGTCAATTCATTGTCAGATTCTTTTGATCAGTTCAAATTGGACTACACTTTGAACAAAAAGGAATACACCTTACAGAGCCTGATGCAAGATGTTCAAAGTGCAGAAAAGATCCTTGTGAAAAGCAAAGGTCAAGAGATTCATGTGGTGGGTAAAGTTGCTACTGTTAAGACCCGTCAGAAGGTCAAGAAACAACAGAAGAAAAAGCAACTTGGGCCTACCAAGAAGGAGACCAAGAAAGTAACCAAGATCAAAGGGAAATGCTTCATTTGTGGTGAAAATGGACATTGGAAAAGAAATCGCCCAAAGTCCCAGAACAAGAAGGAAGAAGGTAATGTGAATTATCTTGAAACATGTTTTTTGGCAGATTCTACAGATTCTTGGATCATAGACTTTTGAACCACTAATCATGTTTGTTATTCCTTGCAGGGGTTCCAAGAAAGGAGAAGGCTGAGTAAGAATGAAATCAATTTGCGCTTGGGCAACGGAACGTTAGTGTCTGCAAGTGCAGTGGGAGATATTAGGGTTTTGTTTGGATTCTAGAAGGCATTTAGATTTAATAGACGTTTATTATGTACCTCAATTCAAGAGGAATTTAATTTCAGTTTCTTGTTTGAATAAATTTGGATATTCGGTTACTTTTAATAAAGTTTTTATTATTAGTAAGAATGACAAAATTATTTGCAAAGGTACATTGGAAAACAGTCTATACTTTTGCATAGAAATATCTCTCACTCGTTAGACACAGAAATAACGGAACCTAATCATAAAAGAGTTAAATTATCAAAAGATGAAACCTATCTATGGCATTTACGCCTAGGTCATATTAACCTTAATAGGATTAAAAGATTGGTATGTGACGGACCTTTGAGTGACTTAAAGGTTGATAATCTACCAACTTGTGAATCTTGTTTGGAAGGTAAAATGACCAAAAGGACGTTCTCTGCCAAAGGTGCCAGAGCTACTGAATGTTTAGGATTGATACATACTGATGTATGTGGACCTATGAGCATTCAAGCTAGAGGTGGATATGAGTACTTCATCACTTTCACAGATGATTACTCAAGATTTGGATATGTGTATCTCATGCGACATAAGTCGGATGCTTTTGACATGTTCAAAGCATTTAAAGCCGAAGTGGAAAATCAGCTTGAGAAACACATAAAAATCTTGAGATCTGATCGTGGTGGAGAATATCTATCTGGTGAGTTTCAGCAATATCTTATTGATAATGGGATAATTTCTTAGTTTTCTGCACCAGGTACACCTCAACAAAATGGGGTAGCAGAAAGGAGAAATAGAACTCTTTTGTACATGGTTAGGTCTATGTTGAGTTATTCAACACTTCCTATTGCTTTATGGGGATATGCTTTACAAACTGCAACATACATTCTAAACGATGTACCATCTAAGTCTGTTTCTAAAACACCGCATGAGTTGTGGACTGGGCGCAAGCCTAGTTTACAACACTTAAGGATATTTGGTTGTCCTGCGCATGTGTTAAAAGGAAAGACAGAAAAGATGGAGTCCCGTTCGGAAACATGTATATTTGTAGGGTATCCAAAAGAAGCTAAAGGATATTATTTTTATAGTCCTTCAGATCTTAAAGTATTTGTTTCGACAAATGCTAAATTTCTAGAAAAGGAATATATGAATGATTTTGTGCCTAGAATTAGAATTGTCTTGAATGAGATGTCAGGAGATACAATTCCACGAGAGGTTACACAACCAAACCCAATTGTAAGTTCCAATCCAACACAAGGTCAACAACCTACCATTCCTCGTCGTAGTGGGAGGGTTAGAACACAACCCGAAAGATACATCGGTCTAGGAGAATCAGTGGAGAATCTCCCGGATGACGATGATCCCTACACGTACAAGGAAGCTATGGAGGATGTTGATAGTCGCCATTGGCAAAAGGCAATGCAATCTGAGATTGAATCTATGTTCGATAACAAAGTCTGGTCCCTTGTAGACTTGCCTAAAGGGATAAAACCCATTGGGTGCAAATGGGTATACAAGAGGAAAAGAGGTATGGATGGAAAGGTGGAAACCTTTAAAGCTAGATTGGTAGCTAAAGGGTATACATAGAAAGAAGGTATCGATTACGAGGAAACCTTCTCTCCTGTGGCCATGCTTAAATCCATTAGGATACTCTTATCCATTGCAGCATCTTTAGATCTAGAGATTTGGCAAATGGAAGTCAAGACAGCTTTCCTTAATGGAAGTCTTGACGAAAGCATCTACATGATGCAACCAGAGGGATTCATTGAAAAGGGCCAAATGGAAAAGGTATGCAAGTTGCAGAAATCCATATACGGATTAAAGCAAGCATCTAGATCCTGGAACATAAGGTTCGATCAAGCTGTCAAAGGTTTTGGATTTATTCAGAATCTTGACGAACCTTGTGTATACAAAAGGATTAAAGGCGACAAGTTGGTTTTCCTGATTCTTTATGTTGATGATATACTACTCATCGGAAACGATGTAGGTGTATTGACATCAGTAAAAGAATGGTTAGCAAAACAATTTGATATGAAGGACTTAGGAGAAGCAAGTTTTATTCTAGGTATCCAAGTTATAAGGGATAGAAAGAATAGAATGATTGCATTATCCCAAGCTTCATACATAGACAAGATCTTGTCTAGGTTTTCCATGCAGGATTCCAAGAAAGGTATGTTACCTTTCAGACATGGAATCAAGCTTTCTAAGGAACAAGTTCCTAAGAATGAGCATGAAGAGCAATTCATGAATAGAGTTCCATATGCCTCGGCAGTTGGAAGTCTCATGTATGCAATGCTCTGTACTAGACCAGATATTTGTTTTGCTGTTGGCATAGTTAGCAGGTTTCAATCGAAACCTGGCCCTGATCACTGGACGGTAGTCAAGCATATTTTCAAATCTTATAGCATTTATAGTTTAATAATTGTCAAAGTAAATAATCATAAGGTCTAAAGACTATGAGAAAAGAAGAATTTTTCGTACATCTGGATATGTATGTGGTAGACACAATTCTTTAGTTAGTCTTGAATATTGTTCACAACTTAAGTTAAAGGTTGGGCACCTTTATCTTGTTAAAGTTGTAGAATTCTTTTGCTAGCATTTGAGTGGGATCAAATGAGATATGATGAGTCTAAAATCATCGGAGTGTCTTCGAGCAAAAGAATCTAGTGCACTGGGTGCATTGAACTGGATCACAATGAAATACTTTATCTATAACCGTCAGTAGATAAAAGTCATTTCATTATCAGGACAATCGGAGAGTCTATCTTAATCCTAAGATAAATGATGGACTTATGGTTGCAAGTGATATCATTTGAGTTATCAATGAGTACGATTATATCGCATAGTCTATCCTCGATAGTTTGGTGACATTCATTTATTAATCGATAGAGGACTTCATTTATAGATATGGACATCGTGGCTCCATTTATTAAATGAGAGTATAATATCATCATATGGATGTTTTGAGGTAATTAGATATTAAATCTCAACGTTGAGTTTTCGATAGTGTCTATTGACAACATGGCTTCTGGACAAGTCAAAATATCTAAGTTCAAAACATGGTCATATGAGTAAATATGGTAACTTGGAGAGTTATAGGCGGTCTATGAACTCTTGGCAATTACTGATATTAATCACGAGGATACACTATCTCCAACATGATTGTCTAGGGTATGAATGAGGAAACATCTTCCTTTTCTGTCTTTATTTAAGAGTTCAATTTTAGCTCTTTAGTGGAATGAGTTAAAGTTAATGGATCGGACCTAAGTGAATCATTTGTTGATTGTGATTAGGTTATGTCTATTGAAGCTTAAATTTAGATAGCCCGCCAAGATCCCAAATCCACACGGACTTGCATGGATCACTTGATATATTCTACCGGACCAATTTAGGGTCCATCTAGAATTGCATTTAATATATTAAGAATATAATTTGCACATTATTTATGTAATGGGCTGCTCAATTATATTTATATATTAATGAATGACATGTGGGCTTGTTTCTTTTAGTAAGAATGGGTCTAGTTCACATGTGGGCTTTTTATTTAAAGTCCTATGGATTAAATGAAATAAGAAAATAATATATGGCCCAATATGTTTATATGGGGCGGCAAGGTGAATTAATTAACCTTATTATTTTGTTTCATTGTTTAATTAAATAAGAATTAATTAATTTATTAATTAATTGTTTAATTAAGAAACAAATCTTTTCTGATTAGGAAATATGATTCCTAAAGGTATACTATTGGTAGTAGTATACTTAAATTAAAAGACTTGTTTGACAAGGAAATAAATAATTAATTTTATTTATTTAATCAAATAAGAAGTCTTTTTATTTAGTCAAATAAAAGAATAAAAGATTTATGAGTTTGATTAGGGTTTGGAAGTCTTAAACTAAATAGGAATTATGGTGCAATACAAACTCCTTTTGGCTTGAGTATTGCGGCAACCCTAGTCCCTTTTAGGTTAGAGAATTCGGCCACCCTATTAAAAAGAAAGAAAGAAAATTTTGCCACATATAAAAGTGGACTTATAGATTTCGGCCACTTAGGGTTTTGGTGTGCTTAATTCTATTTTCTTCTTCTTCTCAATTCATAGAAAGATAACTTTTATTCTACTAAAACGAAAAGAGACATAGATTATTCTTTGATGGTATACTATTTGCTTATTCATCAATAAGCTTGTGTATACAACATCGATCGAGGTTCACGCGAGTTTCGATCATAAGATTGAGAACTCAAAAGTGACCGGAATAATCTTAGTGTTCTTTTGATTGTTTTTGTGACTAAGAAAGAATAGAAAAGTTTGTTTTATCCAATCACAGGCTTGCAATTCAAAGAAAAGGGAGACCACGCTCCTAGGTGATCCACGTTCGTGCTAGGATTGAAGATCTTGCGGATTACCATCGACGTAAGTCAATCGGATCACGCGACAAAAGGTATTCTTCTTTTGTTAGATAAAATATATCTTTAATTGATTAAAAGAGTTTAAGGTTCATAAAAGGAAAATTTTTTGAAAGCTACTAAACCTATTATTTTAGTCTCGCTTTCGCTGCGTGTACTACACGGTATTTTTCCCCACACTCCTAACCAACGTAGACAAATATTTTTTTTTTATTTTTTTATCCCCTTCCTTGAGCCAAGTGTTCCTCGATTTTTGAAGCCATAAAATTTCCTCCTGCTCAATAATATGGCTATACTCCTCACGAAGCTTAACTTCAAGATTAGTCAGGCTTAACCTAAACCTTGCACCAAGACTTTTCTGGATACCATTGATTCTAACAAGAATCCACCTTTTCTTTTGGAAGATGCAACCAAACGTGTCCATGTTCCATTCCCTCAACTGACCTGTCAAACTATTAACTTTTTCAACAATATTCCCATTATGGACTCCCCATCCCTGTCTCACGAAATCACCAAACTGGTTATGCTTCAGCCATATAGCCTCAAATATAAAAGGCTAGAGAGAATTTTCGGGGATGTGATTGCTTCGAAGGCTAAGCATAATGGGGCAATATCAGAGGAGACTCTAGGTAAATCCTGAACAAAGCCTTCTGCAAACGTAGATCTCCAATCCATGGAACAGAGAGCTCTATCAAGCCTTTCCCAAATTTCTTCTATAACACCTCTCCTAGTCATCCATGTAAACTTTTGACCAATAAAACCTAGGTCTACAAGTTTGTTATTACCAATCCAATCACTAAACCCTATCTTGGAAAAACAGCTTCTGCCACCCATTTTCTCTTTAGTACTCATAATCTTGTTAAAATCCCCATAACAATCCAAGGACCCAAAAAATAGTTCCTAATGGCACTAAGATAGTCCCATATACAATGCCTAATAGTAGCACAAGGGTTAGCATACACAATAGTAAGGACCCAAAAATTAATTCCATCAGCAACCAATGCAGTAATAGAGTGTTTAAAACTAGCCACAACCTTAAGCTTCACCATACTAGCACTCCACAAAAGCCAAATACCCCAAAAAAACCCAAAAGCTTTCACTACAAATCTATCAATAAAACCAAGTTTATCCATAACTTTACATGCTCTGTCACCACTGATTCTAGGCTCAAGAATAGCCAAAACCTTAAAATGGAGCATTTTTCTAAGATCAACAACAATTTTAACAAACCCTTTCTTACTAGCACCTCTTATATTCCATGAACAAAACATAAAAAATAAAAGATAAAATAAATGAGGGGGAACGTACCAACAATAACCCTATTTAAGGGCGACTTCCATGGCCTTACGGAGGTTCAAGGCCACAACTTCGAGATCCTTAGCAGTTGACACATCTACCAGTTGCATAAGAACAAGATCAACTGAGCCATCACATATAACACTACTACTTGAATTTCCCTCACCTAGACCAGAACTACAACCATCAATACCAGTCGACGGGGTAACAGTGGCAGTTATAATAGTATCCATCATATCTTTGTGAAGAAGTTTAAGCACCTCAGAATCCTCTAGGTTCTCCTCCAACGCAACATTCACCTGCTTACCCTTATTACTACCTTTGCTATACTTTGGCGTATACCCTCCGCCCCTACTTTCCTTAAAAGAGACATAATGGTGGCTTTTGTTAGTATTAGTAGTAACCAAGTATTTATTAGCAATAGAGGGCACCAGTTTCTTCTTATTACCATCCTTGTTGGAAATTTCAGCTAACACTGAAGTAATAGGAACCAAAATATGCTTCTTAGGGATATATAACCCTTTCTTTCTTGTAGAACCCTCCATCACTTCCTCAGACAGGACCGCAAACCAAGAGCCCCCTAGATTATTATTACCCTCCTTGACTGGATTACCCACTTTTCTACCATTTTTCACTACATAAGGTTTAACAGTTTTTTTTTCTATTACCTACACCCTTCCTAGACACATCAGCTCCATTCACAGGAGGAATATCGCTATACCTAGTATCACTACTAACTTTTCCCATACTACCCATAGCACCAGCTTTCTTACCACCAAAATTCACACCCATACTCAGTTTCCCATTCCTTCCATATAACACTTGCATCCAATGCCACCATTATTAGTATCAGAACCAGAAACTGGCCCAGGAGCCTTAACCCCTTCTTTATGATTTCCAACACCTTCCATATAGGATTCCTTACTATGCCCCACATGCCCACATTGAAAGCAAATCAGTCCCAAATTCTCATATTCAACCCGATACACCTATCCTCTACTTCTAACACACTTTTCAATGGCTGGGAACACAAATTCTCGTAAATCTCCCTCTAGCCTATGATTCAGTAATAAGATCAACCTTATACACAATACCTAGCATTCCTCCAATCAACCGTAACAACTCAACATCAATCCACTCCATGGGGAGTTTGGAAAATCTCACCCAGATCGGCATATGCTTGATTTCTTTTTCTCCTGGAACAAAATTGGGTCTCCACTTCTGGACAACCATGTACTAATTAGCTATCACCCAAGGGCCACCAGTCAACACATACTCCAAATCCTCACGCATCTGGAATCTCGCAACGAAGTACCCATCTTCCAAGTCTGTGAGTTGCCACTACCCAATAAGCTGCCATTTTTGTTTGAGTTTCGTCAACATAAAATTAAGGGTATGAGGTCTACCCATAATCTTCAAAATCAAAGCATTAGTCCAAGGCCTACACATCTGCAGTTTTAAAGAATCCGATAGTTTCATGGCCGGTCCATTTGGGCTTGTGACAACGGTGACATCTCCCCCCCAATCTGTACCTTCGCATGTTGACCACCAAAACTCGACCAATTACCTAGAGGAGACATACCCAACAATTTCGATTTAAAGCTGTCACTAGAGGGGTTTTGCAAACCACTGTCACCGTCTTCGTTTGCTACTCAAGCTTGCTTCGAACTGGTTTTAGGGTCAGGGGGTTTCTCCATCAAAACCGCAGTCTTCTCTTGCTCCGATTGAGCCGAAAACATGAAGACATCACCCATGATTTACAAGAAAAACGCACAGAAAAAAGACAAGAACGACCTAGAGAGGAGGCACATGGATCAGTAAAAATTAAAATGGGGCACATGCGTAGGCACGTAGAAAAAGTTATTTCATCTTAAGATAAACCATTATTTTCATATGTAAAGAAACTATTAAATGTAACCATCGATCAAAATTCAAACAATGAAAAATCTTTCATCAACAGAGAATTCTTGCTAATAGTAACAGTGGTTTTAGTATTTCCTTATGATAGAATAAAAAAGTAAGAAGAGCCCCATAAAATATAAAATAAGCTTATGATGTCATCAATAAAGAACCCTAAATGCAATAGGGAACTTATTTTAAGGCACTACAAGAAAATACCATGTTTGTTGACAGTTAAAAACTGTCAACAATGGTTTTTATGACAGTTTTCAGAACAGTCAACAATGCTTGTGTCAAGAAAGGTCTTGACAGTTTTTCCGTTTTTTTTATGACAGTTTTATCTTGACAGTTATTAACTGTCAAGAAATCCTTGTAATATTTAATTAATATTTAACTAAAAATTATTAATATTTAATTAAATTATATTTTTTTATATTTATATACCTGCTCCCACCAGCTCACCTCCCACCGCCGACAGCCATCGCCGTCGCTGCCACCGGACCATCACCCCGGCAGACCACCACCCATCGCCAATACCGCCGGCTAGCCACCACCGTCCACCGCCGGACGTCAACCACCACTCGCCGTCTGCCGCCCGCCGTCAACCGACCACCGCCGTTGACCACTGTCACCCACAGCCCAGCCACTTCTGAAAATAATGACAATTAATTGTCATTAGTGAGAATTGAACCTGAGACCCCTCAAGTCAATAATGTTAGTCTTTACCACTTGACTACAACACTTGATGTGTTAACAATTGAACAATATTTATATATAACCTATATGAATTGTTACAAATATATATAAATTTAAATTTATTCAACTAATCAAAATTCTAATTTCTACGATAGACATATATTAAAAAATATTTATTAAAACTTTTAATAAAATTATATTTTTTAAAACACATATAGTCGAGTTATTGGTCAATACTCTATGGTCACGTTTGGTTATATGTTGGAATGGTAATCGGAATGGGAATGGGAATGAGAATGAGAATGTGAATGAAAAGAAAAGGAAAACTAAGTTTTTTGTTTAGTTGGAACTTTAGAATTAGTTTATGAATCAGTATTATTTTGTTTGGTTAACAATGGAATGAAATGGAGTTAACTATTTTTTGACCAAAATACCCCTAATTATGAATGTATAATAACATGATATATTATGGATATATATGATTTAATATATAATATATATAATAATATAATATATATAATACATATAATATATATATTAATATATTAATATATTAATATATGTAATAATATATAATATATATAATATATATAATATATATGATAATATAATGTTTGGAATGGAATGGCTTTCCATTAGTTTTTGGATAGAATGCCCATTCCACCAAAATGGTAGAATCTCAACTCCAATGGAATCACAATTTCATTGCATTTTAACAAACCAATCGAATGGAATGACTTTCTTTCTATTCCATCCAACCAAACATGACCTAGAGGAGACTCGTGACATCAATTGTAATAATAAGCATGATTTGGAATACAACTATCACTACATGAGAGATATTTCTCAACATGTATCTTGCAATTTAATGAACAAATGTAAGACTCAAATTATTAATTTATATGGGTAATTGGATTATTAACGTGTCTCTTAGTATGGAACAAGAGGGTGCAAAAATAAATAAACAATTTTTTTAAAATTATTTTTTTGAATTTTTTAAAAGTAAATGATTTAAAAGTAAATTTATTAAATTTAAAATTTTACTTATCCAATATCGGTTTGCCTTACTGTAAAATAAATTCATATTGGGATTTTGTTTGGTGTTGAAAATAAGAAGTAAAAGTTTAAAAAAATTATTTAAGATAAATAAAAAATTATATATTATGAATGTTTTATAATATAATATAATATATATTATATTATATTATATTATATAAATATATTATTATATATATTGTATAATATAATATAGTATATATATATTTTATAATATAATATATATATATATTCTAAATTATATATATTATATATTATTATATATTATTATATGTATTATATATGTATTTTATATTATATATTATGAATGTTTTATAATTAGGGGTATTTTGGTCAAAATATAGTTAACTCAATTCCATTCCATTGTTAACCAAACAAAATAATACTGATTTAGAGACTAATTATAAAGTTCCAACCAAACAAAAAACTCAGTTCCTTTCCGTTCCATTCTCATTCTCATTCTCATTCTAATTACTATTCGTGATCATAAAGTATAGACTATTAACTCGACTATATATGTTTTAAAAAGTATAATTTTATTAAAAGATTCAGTAAATATTTTTTAATATATGTCTGTCGTTAGGGGCGGACCCACTTTAAGGCCAAGTAAGCCCATGCCCCACCTCAAATTTAAAAAGAAAAAAGAAAATTATTATGCTTATATAATATATATATCAAATATATATATATATATATATAATAATTAACTCACATCATAAGATAACTAATAACACAGCGGGTAGCGTACTTCATATTTTTATTGATGATGAGGCTTTAAGTCCTAACAATTACATTTTGCTTAATTTTTTATATCTTTTTCATTTTATCATCTTGTTTAATTCCTTTATCAAATTTTCATTTTCTTTTAAAATAAAAAATAATTCATGTTCTCATGGTTACTTAATTCAATTTTATTTTATATTAAATAATCTATATTATTTTGAAATTTTATTATTTCTAATAGTTTTAGTTTGACATATCGAACACATCACATCAATAAACCATAAAATCTCAAATTTTAATTTATTGTATTAAAATAGTCTATCTATTATTGTGATTCATTTTATTTTATCCTTAGTATTTTTCTTTACTTTATAACTTTAATTTATTTAGAAATAATAAATCAATAATTTACTAATCATTAGAAGAATAACAAATTCAAGAACTTGTCTAGTAATATTTATTAATCAATTATTTTGCATAAATTTAATCAATTATATAATAATATAATATATAATATATAATATATACTATATATATATTATATAATACATATAATACATATAATAATATATATAAATATATAAATATATATATAATATATAATATATAATAATAATATATATTATTTTATATAATATATAAAATAATATATTTATATAATATAAATATATAATATATATTATAAATACATAATATATATTATTTAATATAATAATACATAATATATATTATGTATAAATATAATAATATATTTATATAATATAATATTATATAATATATATAATATATATTATATAATATATGTAATAATATATAATATATATATTATATAATATACGTAATAATATATAATATATATAATAATATAATATATATATATTATATAATATATGTAATAATATATAATATATATAATAATATAAATATTATTACATATATAATAAAAAATGTTATTTAATATTAAATAATGAAAATTAAAAAAAAAATTATAAACATTTCTTGACAGTTAAAAACTGTCAACAAAAAAAAAAAAATTGACATTTCTTGACAGTTTTTAACTGTCAAAAAAAAAAAAACTGTCAAGAAAAAAAAAACTTATAATTGATGACAGTTTTCTAAAACTGTCATAAAAAAACTGTCATTTTTAATGGTTTTTCTAGTAGTGAGGGCAGTTAAAATATTTACTTCGGAAAGAACTTTACTTCTTTTGCCTTCTCAATAATCTGTGAAATCATTACAAACTACTCTCTCTCTCTCTCATAATCTATAATTCTCATTTCTCATGCTTATATAATGTACAAAATTAAGAAGTATTTCTAATTGTTTTTTTTTTTTCATCTTTAAAAAATTATTATATTCCTTGACTGATAACATAAAAGGGAAAATTGCTAAAAATAACCTAATCAAATTATTCATTTTTGTTTTTAGCATCATCCATTGTTTTTTATATATGTTTGTGACTATTCATAATAATTTCCTTTCACTCTATAGCCATCAAATTACAATACTACCCTTTTATCTTCTTCTTCCTCTTACTATTACTTATCGCTCTATCTCTTACATCTCAAATCTTAGTTCTCAATAATTATTTGTTAAATCTACTATTTTTTGTCACGAAATTGTTGTTATTTTAAAGGGAAATCTCAAAGCAACCAAGATTTGGGAAGAATTTATTGAAATTTTGAGTTTGTGTTTCAATCTCTCCAGAAAACTTCAAGGTTTGTAAGTCTTCAATTTCAATATCATTAATATTGTGTTTGTTTGATGATATTATTGATTGATCTTTGTTATTTTGTTGAAATGTTGAAGGGTTTTTTTTTTTTTTTTTGGGTGAAAATGGAAGAAACATCGATTTCAGTTTGAAAAATTGGTACATTCATTGTCATGTTAAATGTGAAATAAGTAGATTATTTCACGTTTAACATAACACACTCATGAGTTTGTGAAATCATGTTTTTTTCACACCCATCATGAAATAATAAAAGGGTTATCTAACGTCCAACATGAAATACAAGGGATATTTCATGCAAAATATGAAATACATAGGATATTTCATACCCGACATGAAATACATAGGATATTTCATGTCTGACCTGATATTCACGCATAACATGAAAAACCCCTTGTAAAATGTGAAATACCAATTTTCTTGCAATTTTTATTTATTTATTATCAATTGAGTATTTTTTCTATTTTAATTGGATTTAGGAAATATGAATAGTTTTAACTAGCAATCAATTACAATGGTTGATGAGACGATGTAGATTACATGGGTGGAGAACTTATTGGGGAGTGGATGGAAAACAAATTGTCATACAATGAGCTGGTGAAGAAGACATACGAATTAACTGAGCTTGACAAAAATATTTATGATATTGGTCTTAATTGGGACTAGCAAAATTTATTATATAAAATAAATTATTAATTTATCGAGTCGAGTATTAATTTTATTTTATTTTTTTAGTTTTCGAAAAAATTGAAAATGATATTCTAAGAAAGAAAGTTTAAAATTATAATATATATATTTAGTGAAATTGTTTTAAAAACATTTTTTTTTTCAATATATTGTAAGAGTAAAAATAATTTTGTGGGCAGCTAAAATATTTATATTATAAAATACAATTTTTAAATTAATTAAATTTTGATTTGTGCCTTTTTAATTTTTTATAAAAAAAATATATTTAATTATATATTACTATTTGTATAATTAAAATAATATAAACAATTTTATTATAAAAAGAAAACCGGTAAGGACAAAAGTAAAAGCACTGAAAACATCAATTATGTGTTTACAGTGTTTTGGCCAATTATCACATAAAAGTGATAAATTTTACCGGATGATTTTTCAGATTATGTAAACTGATGGCTTTTAATTAGTTTCTTAAAAAAAATAAAAATAAATAAATAAAAAAGTGATTTTCTTGTTTTGCTTGTCCTCCCCCCCCCCCCCCCCCCCCCTTTTTTTTTTCTAGAGAACATTAAAGGACAACTTTCCAGATGATTTTTATTTTAGAAAACAAGAAAACAGCTTTCGAAAATGTTGCAGATCAAACGCCCCCTACATTTCCTCCATCCTCTAATTCCCTCCGGCTTGAGTAACGGTGAAAAGGCACATAGAAAAGGTCTTGTTCAATATGCATAACAGAAACAGCCACTTCAAGAGATAATAGTCCTCTTTTTATAATGTTTATTTCAAGGGAATTTTAATTTCTTTTATTAGAACAATGGAAAAAAAAAAAAAAAAAGGACCTTGTGTTGTTGAAACACAGTCCACGTTTAAAACTAACGGCAAGAAAGGATTCCTTGAGTAAAATAGACAAACCTTTAACTAGGTTGTGTGTAATTTGTTATAAAAACTTAAATTTTTTTTTTTTTTTTTTTTTTTTTGTAAGTACTAAATTATTACATAAAATCGGGGTTTTTTAAGGAGGGGAGGACTCAAACCCGGAACCTCGTGGTACACATATGAAACTAATTATGCCGGTGTGTATAAAACTATCTAGGGGGGTGGTTGTGGAATAGATTTTAATCCAATTATTACCAATTTTTCGCAATCAGTCAATTTTACGAAAATAACCACAATCTAGTCAAAGCAATAAATTAAGTGTAAAGTGCGGAATTTAAATGACACTTGATTTTTACGTGGAAACCTTCAACAAGGAAAAACCACGGGCTGTTATGTGCGCCACACACAATCCTCGAAATCATTATTTGTAAAGGTGTCCACAACCTAAGTTGACCAAGTCAAACCCTACACGGTCACTAACCCACCTCTACTACCTGCAGACCTTTAATAGCAACCCTAGATCAATTTGCTTGTGGCCTAAGCAACCTTGGGCACAAGACTTAATTCTCAATGAAGAGATTAAACAACATATGTGAATATGCAAAGATATCCAAATATGCAATTAATGCTATGTTACACTAAATGCTTATCTAGGATTATAAGATGTCAATTAAATCAATCATAGATATTAATTGATATATGTCATGGCATAAAGCATAGCTATATGAGATAAATCAATCCTAGGTATAGCTATAAAAATACAACACTCAAACATTCAACACATAATCTCAATCTTGTAATAAATGAGATAAATTGCTAAGTTAAAACACTAAGATTAGATAAAATTAGTGTTCGGTTCACAATTAGTCAATTTTACGAAAATAACCACAATCTAGTCAAAGCAATAAATCAAGTGTAAAGTGCGAAGTTTAAATGACACTTGATTTTTACGTGGAAACCTTCAATAAGGAAAAACCACGGGCTGTTATGTGCGCTACACACGATCCTTGAAATCACTCTTTGTAAAGGTGTCCACAACCTAAGTTGACCATGTCAAATCCTAAACGGTCACTAACCCACATCTACTACCCGCAGACCTTTAATAGCAACTCTAGATCAATTTGCTTGTGGCTTAAGCAACCTTGGCCACAAGACTTAATTCTCATGGAAGAGATTAAACAACATATGTGAATATGCCAAGATATCCAAATATGCAATTAATGCCAGGTTACACTAAATGCTTATATAGGATTATAAGATGTCAATTAAATCAATCCTAGATATTAATTGATATATGTCATGGCATAAAACATAGCTATATGAGATAAATCAATCCTAGGTATAGCTATCAAAATACAACACTCAAATATTCAACACATAATCTCAATCTTGTAATTAGAAATTAATCTAAGAACATAAAAGTAATAAATGAGATAAATTGCTAAGTAAAAACACTAAAATTAAATAAAATTAGTGTTCAACTTACCATAACATGTGTGTTGAAGAAGACCCATGCATTAACACATACTAGATGATCTTAGATGATGCTTAGATGATGATTTATGCATGTAGAAATGTGTTTAGAGAATTAAAGAAGCAATCCTTATGATTTTTCTCTCAAGTCTCTCTTAATATCTCTTTAGGGGTCTTGATGTTGAAGAGCTCAAATAAAGAACAAGAGATAGTGGTATATTTATAGAGAGCAAAATAAGTTGGTGTGAAATGACAAATTTGCCCTAACTATCTGGCCAATTTGGCGGTCAGTGGCCGCAGAAATGAGGGCACCAAATTGTACCAAACATTCTGGACTCAATTCGGTAGCACCGAATCAATGGCGCAGAATTGACCAGATATTTTGGTCCTAATTCTGCAGCCCTATTCGGCGGTCCATGCCCACTAAATCCAGAGCACCGAAATCAACTAGGTATTCTGGTTCCAATTCAGTGGTCCCCGACCGCATAACCAAGGTGTCGAATCCTCCTAGAAGACAACTTCCAATACAAGCTCAATGAGGACGAGCAAGGAGGATTAATCAAACAACCACACACAAAAATATAACACATAAGTGCGAGTGTGGAAAGTGAAGAGAATGCACACAAGAGCAATGAACATATATGCAATCATGATAAGTGTGTGTGTGCAACTAAATCTCTTCAATGAAAACTAAGCACAATAGATATACCTTTGGAGTGCTTATCAACTTGAGGTCTTGAGAGGGCATTTGAGCTTGATAATCAACGCCTAGGCTACCCTTACATTTCAAACCCCAATTTGTGGTTTGTCACCGAAATAAGCCAATCAACCTTGAGGAACTTACAATCTCCCTATTTGGCTATTTTGTGACAAAACCACCACTCACATTAATCATCACAACAAAAAGAAACTAAAGGTCAACAATGATTTTCTACATTACAAAGAAATACTAAAAAGCTAAAAACTTCAAGTCTTTAATCTCTTGTAGAACAACCAATCATTCAACAACAAAGTTTCTACACTTTCCAAGACAAGTGCAACGTGAGATGATCAAGTGAAAATAAAACAAGCATTTGTATTTAATGAAATTAAGTACAACATCATGCAATGTTTGTGTAATGCAATGCTCCCCCTCAACGGGTTACTCCCCTTAAATAGTAAACTCCCCGATATGTGAATTTGCTACTACAACTCCCTCTACATACTACTCCTCCTTTTTGTCATGAAATAGGTAAAGGAGTATCCCCTAACCGGGTCAATTTAGCAAAGAGAGATAGTAGCATACAAGACATTTGCATAATCATATAAGCTACTTTATGTAACTCAATTAATTAGAGAGAAACAAGGGGATTTATTTTATGAAAATGTGTGATTGAGATGCTTTGCATACAAAACATGTTGCATTCAAGTCCAAAATCAATGGGATTTGGCAAAGCAAATGACAAAGGTTTCCTAATGAATTCAAACCAATTTCACCATTTATCATGAGTAAAGCAAGGATATAGAGTTATCAATCATTCAATTTTAATGAACAACTATATCCAACCTTATAAGCAAACATGGCATGAGTGACTTTTTGCACCATATACGATTTTACCGAGTATGAAACTTGAAAGAAAGAGAGACATTTGGATTTTAAAATCCTTAGAACGGATACAAGATCCATTATTCATTTGAGTCTCATAGGCTTTTCACACATAATTTTGCATTTTGAAATTTGCAATCAACAATCATGCTTTTCATTTTTATACATGTCATTTGAATTCATGCTTTTCGTTTTAAGCATGTCAATTAAAGAATCATCATGTCATTGAGAAAATCATAGGTCATTCAAAGAGCACTTCCTAAGTAAATCTCATAGTCTAAAAATGTATGTTTGAACATAAATATGACGTGGATTGCAATCAAAGCAAGGTTCACACTTATTGAAGAAAAATATCATATAAGCAAATGTGCAACCAAGATACTCAAGCAATTAATAAAGAAGTATAAGATTTTTCAAATTTTTGCATTTGACAACTTTGTAAAATTGCTCTCTTTGCTTGAGTTCCCCTTATGGGGTCAAATTCCAAACCATATCAATCCACAAGACTTATCCCAATAGATGTACTAAGTGAATGAAACCCAATTGCATCTAAGGGTTTAGTAAATAAGTCCGCTAGTTAATCATTTGTACCTACATGTTCAAGTACAATGCTTTTGTTCTCAACTAGTTCTCTTACGAAATGATGTCGGATGTCAATATGCTTAGTCCTAGAATGTTTCATCGAATTCTTAGAAATGTTAATGGCACTCATGTAATCACAAAAGAGGGTTATAGTACCTTGGTTGAATCCGTAGTCGACTAGCATTTGCTTCATCCATAGGAGTTGTGTGCATCCACTCCTCGCGACTATGTACTCGGCTTCGGCCGTGGACAAGGAAATTGAATTTTGCTTCTTGCAAAACCAAGACACTAAGTTGTTCCTTAGGAAGAAGCAATCGCCTGATGTGCTCTTCCTATCATCACAATTTCCTGCCCAATTCACATCACTAAAGCCAACTAAACTAGCATTAGTGTCAAAAGAGTACCAAATCCCATAGTTGGATGTCCCATTCACATATCGAATGATTCTCTTTACAGAAGAGAGATAAGACTCCTTAGGATCCAATTGGTACCTAGCACACACACCCACACTAAAAGATATATTGGTCCTACTTGCGGTCAAATAGAGCAAGCTACCAATCATGCCCCGATATAGAGTTTGTTCCACACTTTTTCCACTAGCATCCTTGCTTAGCTTCAAAATGGTACTTATGGGTGTATCACAATGTTTGGCATTTTCAAGACCAAACTTCTTCACTAGGTTCTTAGCATATTTAGCTTGGGTTATAAAAATCTCATCATTTAATTGCTTAATTTGCAAACCTAGGAAGTAACTTAACTCGCCAACAAGGCTCATCTCAAACTCATGAGACATAACATCAACAAATTGTTGAACCTTGGTGTTGTTGGTGGAGCCAAACACTATATCATTAACATATATTTGAGCTATAAAAAACTTATCATTATCTTTCTTGATGAATATAGTCTTGTCAACACTACCCCTTGTGTAGTTATTGTCAACAAGAAATTGAGTGAGGCGCTCAAACCAAGCCTCAGTGCTTGTTTCAACCCATATAGAGCTTCTTGAGGCGATAGACATGGTTGGGGTGGTGAGCATCCATAAACCCCTTGGGTTGCTCAACAAACACTTCCTCTTGCAAGAAGCCATTAATGAGGGCATTCTTCACGTCCATTTGGTGCAATTTGAACTTGTGCACACAAGATATGGACAAGAGAAGCCTAATGGACTCTAGACGGGCAATGGGAGCAAATGTCTCCTCAAAGTCAATACCCTCAATTTGAGAGTACCCTTGTGTAACAAGTCTAGCCTTGTTACACACTATGTTGCCATCCTCATCGGATTTGTTCCTATATATCAATTTGGTGCCTATGATATTCGTGCTCTTAGGCATAGGAACTAGAGTCCAAACGTCATTCCTTCCGAATTGGTTTAGCTCTTCTTGCATGGCAAGATCCCAATATTCATCATTTAAGGCTTCATCAACCTTTTTGAGTTTAATTTGAGAGGTGTAACATGTGTAGCTAATTAGATTAGCTATTTGACGTCTAGTCCTAACACCCTCATTCATATCTCCAATAACATCATCTTTGTTACGGAGTCTTCTAACCCATAGAGCGGGTTCTTTAGAGTCTAAGAGAGGAACTCTATCAAGAGGTTATGTGTCCTCTTCATCAAGGTTAGAAATCCCAACAATAGGAGTGTCCACAACTTTCTCCAAAGGAGAGTCGTCAAATATATCAACCTCTTCCTTATGGTCACTAGACTTGAGCCTATTATCATCAATGAAAACATTTGATGATTCCATGACGCTTTGAGTCTTCAAGTTGAAAACTCTATAGGCTCTACTATTCAAGGCATAGCCAATAAAGATACCTTCATCACTCTTAGCCTCAAACTTGCCAAGTTGATCACGGTAATTTAGAATGTAGCATTTGCTTCCAAAGGAGTGGAAGTAGCTAACATTCGACTTTCTACCTCTCCATAACTCATAGGAGGTTTGCCTAGTGTCAGGCCTTAGGAATACTCTATTTCCTACATAGTAGGCCGTATTGACGGCTTCGGCCCACAGGTTCCTAAGGACATTGTTGCTAAGTAACATCACACGGGTCATCTCTTGAAGGACCCTATTTTTCCTCTCAACAACTCCATTTTGTTGAGGTGTCCTAGGAGCCGAAAACTCATGAGAGATGCTTAAGCTATTGCAATAGCTTTCAAAGTAGGCATTCTTAAACTCCCTCCCATGGTCACTTCTAATCCATTTAATGCTTTTAATGTTAGAGTCTTTTTCATTTTGAAGTTTAGTGCAAAGCATTTTAAACTTATCAAAAGTTTCAGATTTTTCTCTTAGGAAATATGTCCACGTGTACCTAAAGAAATCATCTACACAAACAAAAAAGCATCTCTTTCTACCTAAATTCTTAGTTTGCATAGGACCCATAAAATCCATGTGGAGAAACTCTAGGAGCTTCTTGGTGGAGAGATACTTGCCCTTCTTGTGCATGCTTTTGGTTTGTTTTCCTTGTTGGCAAGGTCCACAAACATCATTGACTTTCTTTCCAAGCTTGGGAAGGCCACGCACAACATTGAACTTATCTAGGATTCGTAAATTCTGATAGTTCATATGGCCAAGTCTTTCATGCCACAACTCAATTTGCTCATCATTGGACACATTATAAGGGATAACTCTAGCCTCAAGACAATAGCAATTGTTGCTAGATCTCATACCTTTCAGTAAGGTTTGTCCATCAGGCTTTAGGATTAAGCAATCATCTTTGCTAAACAAGATTGAAATTCCTTCATCACTAAGATGACAAATGCTTATTAAATTGGCTTTCAGGCCATCAACATGTAAAGCATTGGACAATGAAGGTAATCTAGGAATGGAAATGGTTCCTTTCCTTACAACTCTATTTTTAGATCCATCACCAAAGGTGACACATCCCCCTTCCTCCATGGCAGCAAGAGTCTCAAAGAAACTCTTGTTTCCCATCTTGTGCCTCGAGCACCCACTATCTAAGTACGAAAAATTAGAAGAATTTCCCTTTAAGGTAATTTTTGCAACATGGAAAAAATAAGCATCTCTTCTAATCCACTTAGGAGACATACTTTCTTTCCTAATGGTCATAGGTACTTGGGCTCTAGATGTCCTAGGATCATGCAAATTTGTTCTATCATTCCTAGGAACATGCATCTTGGCTATACTATTTTTCTTTTCAATCATGCTTTTAACTCTACACGTTTTGATATAATGAAAGAAATTTGGTCTAATATGACCATCAATGCCACAATAATGACATGTAGGGATGAAGTTAGGAATCATACCATGTCCTTGTGCATGCATAGGAACCTTCCCATGTCGTTGTGGTTGAACCAGTTCATTACTTCTTCATTGTTGAACCGATCTAGCTTGCTTCCTTAGTTGAGCTTGCATGATTGGTCTCTTTCCTTGATGAGCCAAATGTTGAGGAAAGTTGGCTTAGAGAGCTTTTGTAGGTTGGGCTTGAGGTTGCCTTCTTGGCACCACCTTCACTTGTGCACTATTTAAGCATTGTCTTGGATCAATCTTCTTCCTAGGAGTTTGCACTGATGAACCTTCTTTGTTGCTCAAGCTCTTGACAAACACGGTCTTGTTAGGAGTGGAGGTCTCCTTGCCATCTTCAAACCCAAGACCTTTCTTGTCACAGGGACTCTTTCCAACACCTAGCATGTGGTCAAGCTTCTTATTGCTAGAAGCCATCCTAGCTAATGACCCATTTGCTTCTTCAAGCTCCCTTTTCAAACCTTCTTCATTCCTCTTAGATCAGGCTAACTCCTTGATCAGGCCAAAATTGGTATGATTTTGGCCCTCATTTCCATTTCTTTTTGCTTGATTCTCGGGCATTTCCCCGTGTTTAATGTTGTTAAATTGAGTGTTTCAGGTTTTATTAGGTTTCAGAAGCAATTGAGATGAAGGTGGAGGACTTGTGCGAAAATGGCTCACAAATGGGAAGAAACAGGGCATTTTCGCCACTTGAACATAAATAGTCGCTACATAAGCGCCATGGCGACAGAGAATTCTCCAAAGGCATCAGAAGGTCGCCACTTGGGCGCCACTTGAGTGCCATGGCGACAGAAAGTCACAAAAACAATCAGGTGGGGTCGCCATTTGGGGTCGCCATGGCGACCTCCCTTGCAAGTGGCGACCTAGTGCACTCAAGGCATGGTCGCCATTTAGGGTCGCCATGGCGACCTTGATGGTGCAAATGGCGACCTCTTCACTTTTCCAGGGTCGCCACTTATGGTCGCCATGGCGACCTAGAGGTTACAAGTGGCGACCTCTACACATTTTGGTCATGGTCGCCATTTGACAAATAGCGAGAAAGATGGTTTTCGGAGCGACCTTTTCATCTAACCGTTTTACTCTCCATGGTCGCCATAGCGACCAAATAGCGACCTAGACTCCACATCAGCGAATCAAGCAGTTACCAGTACATGTCCATGAGTGAGTATATATATGAAGCGTCTCTCCATCTTCAAAGATCGAAAAAATCAGAGCAAAAATTCAGAGAACACTCATTTCAGATCTAGATCATCATCCATGGAACATTATTCATCCTCCTCCATTTCTCTCCTTGAACTCATCTAATCCATCAAACCCTCAACACAAAACCTTGATTACTTCACTACATCATTCCTCATCCCACCATTTCTCCACCAAAATCCTTAGTAACTTTCCACCAAAACACCCACATTCCAAGACATTTCCTCAACCTCCATTCCTTGCATCTAGGAGCATAGAGGAGAAGAAGGATCAAGCTTAAAGAAGGTGACCCAAGGGTTATTTCCTCATCATTTACTTCTTTTCATTCATTGCAAATATGTGTAACTAAACCCCTAATCTAGGGGATAGATTTGAGGAACAATTGGTTGTGGGTTTAGTTTAGCTTGTAATGAATCTCTTATGTGTTCTATTCATTCAAATTAATTAGATTCCATTCATTATAATTGACTTGTATATCACTTGTTGATTGCTATCTTGAGTGGAATAATTTGTTATATATTCACATGTGGATTGACAATCTTTGTGTGATTAAGAACCCATTGGATAGGATAGATTAGTGGTGGGTATACCAACCCCACTAATCTAAGCCTCTAAGTGGTTAACATAATGAGATTGGTACATTAATGATGCTAGTTAGCTTACCCACATCCAAGTGTTAATCGATCTATTCCCTAGTCCTCTCATTAATTGATTTCTATCACAATTCTTATCAAGGTGTTGAGTATTCTATTTTTCATAACATATTTTGTGTATTTTCATTTGAGTAGTTAGCATTTGTGGTTTTAGAAACCACACATCTATCAAACATTATGATTTATTTTATTGTCTTAAGATTAGTCAATTTATCTAATTAACACTTCACTCGCTGTGGAACGAACTTGCTCACTATTTTGCTATCAAATCACATTTTAAAAGGATTTAAGTGGCCTTAAAAGAGTTTTCAAGAATCAACCATAATCTCTATTATTAATATTTTGTTGAGTACACAAACGACCTCATCACTCCTCTCTTAGCTTATTTTCATTCTTCATGGATATCACCACTTCTTCACTTAATTGGTTAACTTGGGTTGATAGCTCAAGGTTTTCTTCTTTCAACTTTCGAATCTCCCTCTTGTTCTTCATCCTTGAGCTTTCAAACTTAGTGATGTAGTAATAAAGATTCATTTTCTCCACATTTCCATTTGAGGAGTTAGATAAGGAGTCATCTTAACTTGAGTCATTTTCTTCTTGACTCTCTTCCTCTTTTTGACTAGTACCTTTGCTCTTGTGGGAGGAGGCAAAGGCTATGTAGTTAGCTATGAGATCTTTATCATCTGAAGTCTCATTACTCTTATCGGAGTCATCATTTACACTCCATGCAGCAGCCATTACTTTTCCCTTCTTGTTCTTCAAATTTCAACAATTGGGTGCGATGTATCCTATGCCACCACACTCATAGCATTGGATCCCTTTCCTTTCACTCTTCTCTTGCCTAGGCTCAAACTTCTTGAAGGGAGTCTTTTTCTTCAAGTCTTGGCCCTTGGATCCAAAACCCTTCTTTTCGAACTTGACAAATTTCTTAAACCTTCTCATCAACAAGGCCATGTCTTCATCCGAGTCATCTTTCTCCTCCTTCTCAACTTTGGAGTCTTCCAAAGCATTTCCCTTTTTCTTTTTAGGAAATGTGGAGGTAGGACCCTTCCTAGACTCATGAGCTAGAAGTCTCCCAGTCACCTCACTCAGCTTCATATCTTTATAGCCACTATTCTCCTCTAAAGCCGTTACCTTGGACTCAAATCTTTCCGGGAGATATCTCATAACTTTTTGCTTGATTTTCCTATCCGAATACGGGTCACCAAGTTGATGACTTTGGTTGACTATGTCCATCAACTTGATCTCAAAGTCGTTGAAGCACTCGTTCTCCTCCATCCTAAGCATCTCGAATTGAGTTTGGAGGACTTGAAGCTTAGAGTCTTTAACCACTTCGGTTCCCTCACGTGCTATCTCTAGGATGTCCACGTGCTGTCTCTAGGATGTCCCACGCCTCCTTGGCTATCCTAGTGTTTTAAATCAGTTTGTATTGATTTTAGTCCATGGCACATAGGATGGCGTGCATCGCCTTCCTATTCCACTTAGATGCTTCAAACTCTTGCACCTTAGGCTTGAGTACATCCTCTCCTCCACCCGTAGGAGTCATCATCGGTGGAATGTAGCTGTCTTTAATTGCCATCCATGCCCTATCATGGATTTGGCAAATATGCGACTCCAACTTGCCTTTCCAAGAGGCATAATTAAACCTGGTGAGTAGGGGAGGTCTCGTGCTAGAAGAACCCTCATTGCCACCACCATTTCCACTCACAGTGTTTATGAATGAATGCAAATGTATGAATGATAAAAAATCACACAAAATGCAAAACACACTAAAATAAGCAAGGATCATGTTAGGTTTTTGGTTTTAGTTGGCATATATTCCATATCAAAATGTTGTTTCTCTTGAATTGATTAGTGGTCTTAGATATGATGATTCAAAGCTTCAAAGAAAGACTCGACTACGGTTCATGCAAAATGGTGTCTTGAAAGGGGAACAAGCTTCATTGCTCAATAAAGGTATAATTGACCTCATTCCTCTTACAAGGCATAGGAACACACACACATGGCATTCATTTGTGTCATTGCATAGTTATACACCATTTGTATAACACATCCACACAGTTGACAAAGTATGCACATGCATTAGTTTCAAATTGAAAAACATTGTGAAATTGCATGTTCTAGGACTATGTCTAGGAAATGGCATACTTGTGTGATCTTGTGTTTATTTGTTTCCATTTTATTGTATTTGGACTTGAAAATGATCTCATATTATTTCTTGTTGAGTCCCCGATCATTTCGGTTACTCATTCATTAGGTTTCGAGTCCAAACTAGGAAGCTACGCTACTTTGCGTTCTCTTTCATTGAGTTATCTTCGTCGTCGTATTTCGAGTCATATTATCAACATTTTGTCAAAGTTTCATAGTCTTCCTTATGCATGAGGGAGTCACAGTTCGTAATCTAAAAATGGATTCAAATTCGGAGTTCGAAGGCTAGAATACAACCGAAGAACGCCAGAGGAGCATAAGGGAAGCAAGCTTTGGCCAACAGCCAAGCTTGGAGAGGTACGTGAGGAGGCCGTGAGCCTCACAGCCTCACCACCTGAAAATATAAATAAACGAGTCCTAAAATAATATAGAGGAGGGGTGAATAGATTTTAATCCCTTTTTACCAATTTTCGAGATTAATCAAGATTACAAAAATAACCCTAACATGTCAAAAACTAAAATCAAGTGTAAAAATGTAGAAAATAAATAACACGAGATATTTACGTGGAAACCCACACAAGGAAAAACCACGAGTTGTTTTGTGTGCTATACTAGAACCTCAATCCACTAATTGTAATGGCAATTACAACCTAGGTTGACCATGTCAAACCTTATAAGGTTCTAATCTACCACTACTACCCGCAAGCCTTCAAAAGTGAATCTAGTTCATTGCTTGCAAACTACCAAAAGGCAAATACAAGACTTGTCTCTCAAAGAGAAGAGATAAACACAACCTAAGGTGAATATGTGCAATATTCAAGATGCTAAAATGCAAGGTTAGACATTTAAGCTTATTTAGGCATGGATGAACATGTTAGAGACATTCCTAGATATCATGTGGCTATATGGCATTCATACAACCTAGCAATATGTGCAAAACAAACCCTATAGGCAATAGCTATCACAAACAACTCACAAAACACAATAAATGCTATCTTGAAACTAATCAAATAATAAATGAGCTATATTGTAGAGAAAGAACATGTAAAGTGATGCTAATGATGTTCTAACTACAAGTCGTGTGAGAAAAGATGAACACCCTATAAAAATCAAACTAGAACATGTTAGATGATGAATGAAACATGAAAGTATGATGGGTGTTTGTGTTTGAGTAATAAAAATGAAGTCTTGATACCTTTGCTTTGAAGATACTCAATGGCTCTCAAAAAGATGTAATTTTTGCTCACTAAAATGTCCAAAGGCTATCAAGACATATATATATATATATGGGATCCAAATAAAGTGGCATCATTTTGACTTTTGGAGATGAAACGTCGCACACGACCGTTGTGCGTACTGCTACGAAAACCGCAGTGGTCACGGCAGCAGTTGGCTCTGCCAAGACAGCCGCTGCCGAAAAATGACAGTGGTTCAGGAGTGGTTATGGGAGCAGTTGGCTCTATCCGAGAACCGCTATCCAATCGCTGTGAAAAAAAAAAAACAGTGGTCCTGGGAGTAGTCAGAGGTAAAAATTAACCTCTAGAGAAGGCTCATGCAAAATTCAAGGCCAAAAAACCATGGCAAAGAACAAATATAAAATGATAGAGTGATCATGCATGAAAAGAGAATATGCAACAACAAGAACCACACAACATGGCATATAGGACATGTAAGATCATGAGATGTGTGTGTGTGCAACTAAATCTCTTCAAATTGAGAGTCAAGATCAATTAGCTACCTTCCTTGAAGCTCTTGATGTCCACTTATAATGAGGTCCTTTGATATTTGATGAGGATTTCTTCAATCCTAAGCTACCCTTACATATTTGAACCCCATTGTGATTTTGTCAACAAAATAAGCCAATTAAAAAGTGAGGCACTTATAATCTCCCCCTTTGGCTATTTCGTGACAAAATCAATACTCACATAGCAACCTCATAAAAACAAAAAAATGTTGGTCAACAAAAAAAAAATTAAAAAAAATTCTACATTACAAATAAAGCCCTATACTAAGTCTTTAGCATCTTCAAGTCAATCCAAGGCTTGTAGAGAATTCCAACCTACACACAATCAACAAGAAAGATACCTTTCAAGAGCAAGTGTGTAACAGGTTCTTGTAACAAGAGAAATTGCAAATGCCAAAAAAAAACATTCATTAATGTAATCATGCAATGCAATGCAACTCTCCCTAAATGCATCAACTCCCAACGTGGGTTACTCTCTCTCTCAACTCCCCCTAAATGCAATGCCAAAAAAAAATACTCCCAAAAACTGCCCAACCTGACTCCCCCTTTTTGTCATGAGATAGGCAAAGGAAGTCTCCCTTAATAGGTAAGCATTAGCAAGGAGAGCTTGTAGCACAACAACATATGCATAATCATATAAACAATTTTATGCAACTCAATTAAGTAAGAGAAATTCAAGGAGTTTTATTTGAAGAAATATGTGTGACAAGGATGCTTTACATGCAAGACATGTTGCATTCAAGTTCAAAAGCAATGGTATTTGGCAAAGCAAACAACAAAGGTTTCCTAAAGGAATTCAAACCAATTTCACCCTTTGTCATGGAAAAAGCAAGGATATATAGATTAAGCATTTCAAATTTTAAAGAGCAACTATATCCAACTTTATATGCAAAACAAGACTTGAGCGACTTTGCACCCTATTTGATTTTTCTGGGTGAGATACCTGTATGATAGTAGCCTTGTTCTACAAATAAAGAAAAAGAGACTTTGGATTTTAAGATCCTTATTAATTGAAGTCTCAAAGTTTGCTTTTGCACACAAATTTTTCATTCAAGATAAAGCAATCAAGCATATCATACTTGACACATTTAAGCATGTCAACAAAAAGAATCATCATGTCATAGGAATCAATTAAAGGTCATTCACAAAGTACTTCCAAAGTACATTTCCTATTCCAAAATACATTTCCTATTCCAAAAATGCATGTTTGAGCATAAATATGACATGGATTGCAAGCAAGGCAAAGAATCACACTTATTAAGAAAAAAATACATATAAGCATGTATAACGAATCATCTCAAGCAATTGAGTAAGAGGCATAAAATATATCAATGTAGCACAATGCATGATCATGCAACTTTGCTTTCTTTGCTTGAGCTCCCCGTATATGGTCAAGACAAACCACTTCAACCCAAGTGACAAATCCCAATAGACTTGTTAAGGTTCCTAAATCTAAAAGTGTCTAAGGGTTTTGTAAACAAATCCGCTAGTTGGTCATTTGTTCCCACATGTTCCAATGCAATGGTTTTATTCCTAACTAGCTCTCTTATGAAGTGATGTCTAATGTCAATGTGCTTTGTCTTAGAATGTTAGACGGGATTTTTTGAAATGTTAATGGCCCTCATGTTATCACAAAATAAAGTAAGAGTCCCTTGCTCCAAGCCATAGTCGGCTAGCATTTGTTTCATCCACATCAATTGAGTGCATGCACTTCCGACGACAATGTATTCCGCCTCGGCTGTGGATAGGGAAATAGAGTTTTATTTCTTGCAAAACTAAGAAACCAAATTGTTCCCAAGGAAAAAGTAACCGCCCGGTGTGCATTTCCTATCATCATAATTTCCCGCCCAATTGGCATCATTATATCCAACAAGACTTGGATTAGTGTCAAAGGAGTACCAAATCCCATGGTTTGAGGTACCAATCACAAACCGAATGAACCTTTTTATTGTAACAAGGTTAGATTCCTTGGGATTAGCTTGGTACCTAGCACACACACCCACACTAAATGCTATATCAGGCCTACTTGTAGTCAAGTAAAGCAAGCTTCCTATCATGCCACGACCCACGATATAGACTTTGCTCCACATCCTTTCCACTAGCATCTTTGCTTAGTTTCAAGGTGGTGCTCATGGGTGTGTTACAATGTTTGGCACTCTTAAGGCCAAATTTCCTCACTAGGCTCTTGGCATATTTAGCTTGGAATATGAAGATCCCATCATGCATTTGCTTAATTTGCAAGCCTAGGAAGTAATTTAGTTCACCAACCATGCTAATCTCAAACTCATGAGACATGACATCAACAAATTGTTGAACTTTCAAGTTGTTGGTGGAACCAAAAACAATGTCATCAACATAAATTTGAGCTATGAATAGCTCATCTTTAGTTCACTTGATGAACAAAGTCTTGTCAACATTACCTCTAAAGTAGCCATTGTCAACAATATAGAGAGTAAGGCGCTCATACCAAGTCCTCGGTGCTTGTTTCAACCCATATAAAGCCTTCTTGAGGCGGTAGACATGAGATGGGTGGTGTGGATCCACAAACCCCTAAGGTTGTTCAACAAACGCTTCCTCATGCAAGAAGCCATTGAGGAAGGCACTCTTAACATCTATTTGGTGTAATTTGAACTTGTACACATAAGAAATGGACAAAAGAAGCCTAATGGACTCTAGGCAGGCCACAGAAGCAAATGTCTCATCAAAGTCAATACCCTTAATTTGAGAGTACCCTTGTGCAACAAGTCTTGCCTTGTTTTGCACAATGTTGCCAACCTTATCGGATTTGTTCCTAAAAACCTATGACATTGGTGTTTTTAGGTCTAGGAACAAGAGTCCAAACCTTATTTCTAACAAATGGGTTTAGCTCTTCTTGCATGGCAAGAACCCAATATTCATCATTCAAGGCCTCATCCACCTTTTTGGGTTCTATTTGAGAGGTGTAACATGTGTAGCTAATTTGATTAGCTATTTGATGTCTAGTCCTAACACCCTCTCTAACCTCTCCAATGATATCATCCTTATCATGGAGTTTCCTAACCCAAGGAGCGGGTTCATTAGAGTCCAAAGGAGGAACTCTATTAAGAGGTAAATCATCCTCTTCATCTTGGTTTGACTTCACACCACTTGAAGTCTCACCACACTCCTTCAAGGGAAGGTCATCAATCTCACAAACATCCTCCTCATGGTCATCATGTTTAGGCCTACAATCATCAAACACAACATTTGATGATTCCATCACACTTCGAGTCTTTAGATTAAAAACTCTACAGGCCTTGCTATTAAGTGCATATCAAATAAAAATACCCTCATCACTCTTGGCATCAAACTTGCCAAGTTGATCACGGTCATTAAGTATATAGCACTTGCTTCCAAAGATGTGAAAGTAGCTCATATTGGGTTTTCTACACTTCCATAACTCATAGGATGTTTGTTTAGTCCCGAGCCTAAGGAATACTCTATTCCCTAAGTAACAAGTCATATTGATGGCTTCAGCCCAAAGATTTATAGGGACTTTGTTGCTCAGCAACATGACACGAGCCATCTCTTGGGGGACTCTATTCTTCCTCTCAACAACACCATTTTGTTGCAAAGTCCTAGGGGCTGAAAAATCATGGGAAATGCCTAAGCTATTGCAAAAGTTTTCAAAGCTAGCATTTTCAAACTCTTACCCATGATCACTGATCAAGCCAAAATTGGTATAATTTTGGGCCCTCATTTCCGTTTCTTTTCGCTTGTTTCTAGGGCAGTTCCCGGTGTTTAATGTTGTTAAAAGGAGTGTTTCAGGTTTTATCAGGTTTCAAGAGCAATGGAGATGAAATGGAGGACTTGTGTGAAAAATGCCTCACAAATGGGAAGAAACAGGGCATTTTCGCCACTTAGGCATGAGAGGTCGCTACATGGGCGCCATGGTGACAGAGGATTCTCCAAAGTCATCAGTGTTAGGATTATGCTCAATAGCAAGAGTGTAATATTGTAATTAACAATCTTTTTCATATTAATAAAGTGATTTCTGGTTTAAACAAATCTTATAGCATTTATAGTTTAATATTATAATTGTCAAAGTAAATAATCATAAGGTCTAAAGACTATGAGAAAAGAAGAATTGTTCGTACATCTGGATATGTATGTGGTAGACACAATTCTTTAGTTAGTCTTGAATATTGTTCACAACTTAAATTAAAGGTTGGGCACCTTTGTCTTGTTAAAGTTGTAGAATTCTTTTGCTAGCATTTGAGTGGGATCAAATGAGATATGATGAGTCTAAAATCATCGGAGTGTCTTCGAGCAAAAGAATCTAGTGCACTGGGTGCATTGAACTGGATCACAATGAAATACTTTATCTATAACCGTCAGTAGATAAAAGTCATTTCATTATCAGGACAATCGGAGAGTCTATATTAATCCTGAGATAAATGATGGACTTATGGTTACAAGTGATATCATTTGAGTTATCAATGAGTACGATTATATCGCATAGTCTATCATCGATAGTTTGGTGATATTCATTTGTTAATCGATAGAGGACTTCATTTATAGATATGGACATCGTGGCTTCATTTATCGAATGAGAGTATAATATCATCATATGGATGTTTTAAGGTAATTGGATATTAAATCTCAACGTTGAGTTTTCGATAGTGTCTATTGAAAACATGGCTTCTGGACAAGTCAAAATATCCAAGTTCAAAACGTGGTCATATGAGTAAATATGGTAACTTGGAGAGTTATAGGCGGTCTATGAACTCTTGGCGATTACTGATATTAATCACGAGGATACACTATCTCCAATATGATTGTCTAGGGTATGAATGAGGAAACATCTTCCTTTTTTGTCTTTATTTAAGAGTTCAATTTTAGCTCTTTAGTGGAATGAGTTAAAATTAATGGATCGGACCTAAGTGAATCATTTGTTGATTGTGATTAGGTTATGTCTATTGAAGCTTAAATTTAGATAGCCCGCCAAGATCCCCAATCCACACGGACTTGCATGGATCACTTGATATATTCTACCGGACCAATTTAAGGTCCATTTAGAATTGCATTTAATATATTAAGAATATAATTTGCACATTATTTATGTAATGGGCTGCTCAATTATATTTATATATTAATGGATGACATGTGGGCTTGTTTCTTTTAGTAAGAATGGGTCTAGTTCACATGTGGGCTTTTTATTTAAAGTCCTATGGATTAAATGAAATAAGAAAATAATATTTGGCCCAATATTTTTATATGGGGTGGCAAGGTGATTAATTAACCTTAAATATTATTTTGTTTTCATTGTTTAATTAAATAAGAATTAATTAATTTATTAATTAATTGTTTAATTAAGAAACAAATCTTTTCTGATTAGGAAATATGATTCCTATTGGTATACTATTGGTAGTAGTATACTTAAATTAAAAGACTTGTTTGACAAGGAAATAAATAATTAATTTTATTTATTTAATCAAATAAGAAGTCTTTTTATTTTAGTCAAATAAAAGAATAAAAGATTTATGAGTTTGATTAGGGTTTGGAAGTCTTAAACTAAATAGGAATTAGGGTGCAATACAAACTCCTTTTTGTTTGAGGATTGCGGCAACCCTAGTCCCTTTTGGCTAGAGAATTCGGCCACCCTAGTAAAAAGGAAGAAAGAAATTTTGCCACATATATAAGTGGACTTATAATTTTCGGCCACTAGGGTTTTGGTGTGCAGAATTTTATTTTCTTCTTCTTCTCAACTCATAGAAAGAAAGTTTTTATTCTACTAAAACAAAAAGAGACATAGATTATTCTTTGATGGTATACTATTTGCTTATTCATCAATAAGCTTGTGTATACTACATCGATCAAGGTTCATGCGAGTTTCGATCATAAGATTGAGAACTCAAAAGTGACCGGAATAATCTTAGGTTTCTTTTGATTGTTTTTGTGACTAACGAATAAGAGAAAAGTTTGTTTTATCCAATCACAGGCTTGCAATTCAAAGAAAAGGGAGACCACGCTCCTAGGTGATCCACGTTCGTGCTAGGATTGAAGATCTTGCGGATTACCATCGACTTAAGTCAATCGGATCACGCGACAAAAGGTATTCTTCTTTTGTTATATATTATATATCTTTAATTGATTAAAAGGGTTTAAGGTTCATAAAAGGAAAATTTTTTAAAAGCTACTAGACTATTTTTTTTAGTCTCGCTTCCGCTGCGTGTACTTTTACGGTATATTTTTCCCTACATTTAGTGAGTAGAGAATGGGTTTGGATGAGAGGGAAAATGTATTCCTAGATTTAGATTAACTAAGTTTATAAAATTCTAAGTGTTGGAGGCTTCTCAAATTCGTTCTAATCACTTTCTGTTTATACTCCTCGCAAAAATAGGTTACAAAAGCTTTAAAAAGAAATCTGGCGTGCGACGGCGTACTGGTGGAGTGCGGTTTATATACCTGCACTCACCCGCACTTTATCAATTTCTTCATAAATTCATGTCCTGGGTTTAGGCAACAGTGCGGGTGAAGTGTGGTTGGATGACCCGCACTCACCTGCACTTTATCAAGTCTTTAGATATCAAGTCCCCAGGTCTGGGCAAGAGTGCAGGTGAAGTGCAGTTGATCGAACCAAAATTGGTATGATTTTGGCCCTTGAAATTCCCTTAAAGCAATAATGTATAATATACCTAGGGGGGGGGGGGGGGGTGAATAGGTATAGTCCCAAATTCATCAAATATTCAAAAATGCGGAATATAAGAATGAAGTGAATACTTGAAATGATATAGCAATTGTATAGAAAAAATCAATACATGTGAATCATCAATATACAAGAGAATCAATACAAGTGAATATATGGAAGATAAAGAAATATAAAGCGAAATTAAGACACTTATTTTAACGTGGTAAAACCTCAAAGAGGAAACATCCACGGGTTGAATCCACAACCACCGGCAAAGCAAATCCACTATACGAAAAGGACTTACACACTCAAAGCTATCAACACAATGATATCCATTTCAAGCTATCAAATCCTAATCAACCCTCGGGCTAGTGATTCATAAAGCCTACTCTCTATCCAAGATGTGTCCTACACCTCTAGAGAGCAACTCCCTATCCAAGGCTCTCAAGCCTCTAGGAAGATTTCCTCGCTTAACAATCTAGATCACTAGGAACCTAGTCAAGCTACCCAAGCTCAACCATCCGGAGTACGCAACTCCTTGCTAAGACTTTTGCTTAGTTATCCGGATCCTCTTGATCCTAACTAAGGCTTCTTGCTTGGCTATCCGGAATCCTTTCCTAGCCAAGTCTTCTTGCTCAAGTCAAAGCTTCACTCACCTTGATAAGAGACTTCAAACTATTACAAGGCAATGATCTAGGTGATGCAAATGATGCAAATCACAAACATATAAAGCTAGATGATCAATCAAGCTCTATGAACATGCTTAGAGAAATTCTAGAATATGCTTTCAACACACAATCACAAAATCTATCTAGAAATCAAAGCATGTGAATCAATAAGAACAAGGTATGAATATTCAATATATCACACTAAAAACCTAGTTCTTAGATCATGAAATTAAACCTAGAAAATGTCATAAAACACATTACATATATCATTTCTAGAATCAATTTCAAGATTAATCAAGTTTAGCAAATATATGTTCAAGTGAAATCACAAAGCTAAAACTCAATTACCAAATGATCAACCACCCCTAGAATATGTTCTAACATCATTCTAAACACAAATCATCTATCAAATCGAAAGATTAAAGAGCAGATCAAAAGATGAAGTGAGAAGAAGAAGTTTAACATACAAAGATGAAACTCGGACTGAAGAACAGCTTGCTGCGAACAATCATGAATTCAAATGAATTTTGTGTGTGTGTGCTAACGCCTTGCAAGAGGAAGAAGAATCTTGATACCTTAGCATCCAAGTATACGATGTTCCCCTTAAACATGAGATTTGTACAAGATGTTGCTTCTTCACCTTTGAGGCTTCTTTCTTCCAAAAATCACCTAAGCAACAACTAATACAAATAAAGAGAATTTTGCAATTGAATCAAGCCAACACAAATAAAGGATCTTACAACTCTCACTTTCTTCTCTTTTTGCTTAATTCTCGGGCAATATCCCATGATTTAATGGTGTAAATTAAGTGTTTTCAGGTATTTATAAAGCTCAGAGGCACTGTTGTAATATTGGTGGCAAAAGGGGCTGAAATTGTAAAAAATGTGTGTAGATCATTCATCTTCAAAGGGGCATATCTCTCTCCTCAGATTGAACCACATTTCACATTATATATATTCGGAAAGCCCTTGAAGTCTACTTTCCACCGGTTTTTATGGATTACAATTCCGAGTCTTTTACAGAAAGTTATGCTCATTTTAGTAACTGTTGCGCACTCCCTGTCGCCACAGCAACGCCAGGGCGAACTCCACTTTCTAGAAGCGGCAAACTCCACTTTCTAGAAACAGGGAAATGGAAGTTTTTCAAGCCATTTTCGAGGGATATTCTTGTCCTTTCATGTTCATTTCATACCCTAGCTTTTCTAACATATAAATACACCATTTTATGCTAAGAATTGATAACTCTTGACAACTCTTGTTCATCAAGAAACCTCCTTTCTCCACCATTCCTAATCCCACCATTCTCCTCTCCAATAAACACCTAGATTACTCCACATTAATCATTCCTGTCTTTCTATCTTCTCCACCCATTTTTTTGTCACTTTTCCATTTGACTCCACCTATCTAGACACCTCCTCAACACCCAATCTTTGCACAAGACTCAAGCAAGGAAGCTCAAGTAAGGATCAAGCTTACAAGAGAGACCCAAGGGTGATTTCTCTCTATTTTACTTCCTTTCTTTGTTTGTGATTATGTGTAATTAAACCCCCTTTCTAGGGGGATGATTTGAGACACTTTTGGACAATGAGTATTTATTAAGACTTTAAATATAATGTTTTCAAAATTAGAGTTTTATTCACTTTTTAATTAGATCTTGCACTTATGTAATTGATTGAGTATTGACACACTTGTTGATTGCAATATGTTGTAGGATTTATTTGTGATAAAATTGGTTGAGTTATTGACACACTTAATTGATTATAGCACGTAGTGAATAGGATAGACTTTTGGAGGGTAGGCCTACCATGATTGCCTAGGCCATTCGATCATCCCTAACTGATCCCACCGTGACCCCCTCTCCTTAATAGGTTAGGCATTGCGGTGGGAAGTTGTTTAGGGTTCGTAGTGACAATCTGAACAACACTTTTGAATGAGATCGATCCATGATTTTGTGAACTGTACGTTAATGAAGCCATTGATGAACTACTCAAAGTCCATTAGCTACTCTATCATTTCCCTAGATTTCCAATTAATTGTTTAATCCATTTTCTTATCTACGTTGTTGTTATTGGATTCCTATCTATTCATATTCTTTTTACATTTTATTGCTTTTATTTTCCATGTATGTTTGATGGTTTCTTAAACCATACACCATTCAAACTACCATGATTTACTTTATTTTCCATTTTAAGAATTGTTAATTAATTCAACTAATTACTCTAATTCCCTATGGAACAAATCCTACTTACCATTTTACTAATTTTCTATCTATGTGGATTTTCTAAGTGGTGAAATTGGTTTTCAAAACAATCACATTTAAAACATTATTTTGTTCAGTACACAACGACGGCTCATCAGCAGTTGGATGACCCGCACTTTATCGTTTCCTTCAAATTTCATGTCCCAGGTTTAGGGAAGAGTGCGGGTGAAGTGCGGTTGGGACCTGCACTGACCCATACTTTATCTTCTCATTAGGTTTCATGTCCTAGGTTTGGGGAAGAGTGCGGGTGAAGTAATGTTGGTACTCGCACCTAACCGCACTTTTGGAGCTTTTGATGCCCATTTCCCCTTCTTTTGGCACCTTTAGATTCCTTTTCGCTCGAAAGTCCTGCAATACGCTTCTAACACCATAAATGTACGAATGCCTACAATTATGCACAAAAAGCCCATAAGAGATGCTAAAACGCAAGAGAACGAAATAAAGGATAAGGAAATGAGGGCCCAAATATACAACATGTTTGGCTTGATCAAATACCCCGAAACCAAACCTTTGCTCGTCCTCGAGCAAACATAAGATAAAACTAATAAGACGGACACACTAACAACTGACTAAACTGCAAAATTTCCTAGACACCTCAACAACAATTTCAAAATGGTCGCAAGTCCAACTAGTGATGTGATAAAAAAATGTGTGATTGAGAGAAGTAAACATATGCACATGATCTAGATCAACTTGACATACCTGATGACTCGCTTTTTGTGTCGTTACCAAATTGCGAATTATCAAAAGAATGTTTATAAAATGAATTTTTACGCAATATATTTTAAGTTTTGAAAATGAGTAAAGTGGTAAGCTTAGATTTGTTCCACAGGGAATTAGAGTAATATGTTGAATTAATTAGCTAATTTAAACGCAATAAAATAAATCATAGATAAATGGATGAGTGAATGGGTTGTCAAGCCATCAAACATCCATGAAAAATTAACCTAACTAAAAATATGATGATATGAAAAATAGAAGACTCACAATCTTGATAAGAAAAATGGATATAAACAATTAATGTTGATGCTAGGGAATTGATTGATTAGCAAGTAGGTATGGGTATTGCTTTTTAAGCCACTTTAAGGACCAATCTCTACATGTTTACCAATTTAGGTTTAGATTAATGTGGTTGATATACCCTCCACTAATCTATCCTATTTATTGGGTTCTTAATCACTCAAGTGTGTAAATCCAAGAGTGATTATATAACATGTTATTCTAAACAAGATTGTAATTAACAAGTGGGTATACAAGTCAATCACATAATGAATAGAATCTAATGAATTGAAAAATAGAACACATATAGAGATTCATTACAAAGCTTAAGCAAAAGCCCACAACCAAATGTTTATCAAATCAATCCCCTAGATTAGGGGTTTAATTACACATAGTAGCAATCAAATAGAAACAAGTAAATGGTAAGGAAATCACCCTTGGGCCACCTTCTTTAGTGCTTGATCCTTGTTCTCCTTTGGTGCTCCTAGATGCAAAGAATGGAAGAGGAGGATGTGCCTAGATAGGTGGATGGCTTATGGTGAGTGACAAAAGGATTTGTGATGGAGAAAATGGTAGGGAAGGAATGGTCTAGGGAAGTAATCAAGATTTGGTGTGAGGTTTTGGATGGAAAAGATAAGTCCAAGTATAGAAATGGAGGAGTTTGGGAGATGATTAATGGAGGAAATGGAGATTGGTAGGAGAGAATAGGCTTGGTTTTCAAATTGAAAAGAGGGATGAATTTATAATATTTTTGAATTAGGTCACGGATGGTAAAATTACCAAAACACCCCCCTGTACTTGTCAAATTACCATTTTGGCCCCTCTAGGGGCCTTTCTGTAATTTACCAACCAAAATTAGCCAATCAGCGTTGCACAGCAGTGAGGTCGCAGTTTGGCACAAATGGCGACATTGGAGATGCAAAATGGCGACCTCATCAGGTGTGGGAATCAACTCCCTGTCGCCACTGTCGCAATGGTGACCTCGAAAAGCCAAATGGCGACCTAAGGGTAAAATGGGGAGAAAAAGGCGTGATTTGGAGAGGTCGGATTCCGACCAATTGAAGGGCCGGAATTGGACCGACGGCCAGCCGGTCGGTTGGCCGTAATTTTGGGCCCAAAACCGACCGGAGATAGGTCCGGGAAGGCCCCTTTCCGGCCGATCAAGGGTTTGAAACTTGGCTGCCATGGATGTCACGCGTGACATGAGGAAGATGATGAATAGTATAGGGTGCAAACAGCAAGGGGATGGGGTGCAATTGGGCTATTGTTGCTTTGCAATAAAAGGGGTGTAATAAGAAATCAGGTGGGGTGAAATTGGGCGCTGATGGGTCAGGTTTGGGCTTGAATTGGGCCTTGCCTGATTTGGGTTACTTCTCTTTAATGAAACGACGCCGTTTTAATTAACCAAAGAGGTTGGGCTGCTGAAAGAGATGGGCTGGGGTGTGTTTAAGGCAGTAGGCCATGATGCAGCGCACCGTTTTGGGCTTCAATTGGACGCGCACAGATTTTATCGTGGGTGTGCTTAGCAACCCACAATCACACACACCCAAAATGCACCGCATCAGCTGATGACGTGGCTTCTTGGCTGATTTCCTTGGCTAATTACACAATGCTCCCCTGATCTCTTATAATATCACGAAAACTTCAAACTTCTCCTTGTATTTTACTCTTTTGCTCCCAGTTGACCAAAATTATTCCAATGCCCCCTGAATTCTATAAATTCCTGAAAACACTTAATTTACACCATTAAATCACAGGATAATGCCCAAGAATCAAGCAAAAAGAGAAGGAAGTGAGGGCCAAAATCATACCAATTTTGGTTCAATCAAATACCCCCAAACCTATCTTTTGCTCATCCTCGAGCAAAACAATCACAAATCAACCTCCAAAGACTTGCATCAACCCATTTCAAATATTTTCAATAAAATTCTAACCCACTCGAGGAAGGATCTACTATCCAATGATTAGCATGTGAAACCAACAATGAAGAGATTAACACAATGATGCCATAGTGAGGACTTAAACATGTAAGATGATGTCAAGTAAAGATTAAAAGCATGCCACTCTAGATATGATTGTACGCAATGTGACCTTACATTCAAAATGTCAAAGCTTCAAAGCAAATGTGCTATTAGGTTTAGAATGTAATTCGCCTCGATCTAATCCTCACTAGATTCTCTCTTTTCTTCTATTTGATTCCTAGGTTTCTGTTAGGTTTTTGGTTGTTGTTGGCATATATTCCATATCAAAACATGTTTATCTTGTAATGTTTATGTGGTCATATTAATGATGATACAAAGCTTCAAAGAAAGATTTGACTACGGTACATGCAAGATGATGGCTTGATAAGGGGAAGTAGCTTCATAGCTCATCAAAGGTATAATTGACCTCATTCCTCTTACAAGGCCTAGGCACACACACACAAATCATTCATATGTGTCCCTGTATCATTGTGCACCATTTATATAACACATTCACATGATTTTGTATGCTCATGCATTGAACTCAAATGCTCATACATTTTAGAGTTGCATGTTCTAGGACTATGTCTAGGAAATGGCATTCATATGTGAACTTGTGTTTGTATGTTTGTGTTTCTTGTGTTTTGGACTTGAATATGGTCTTATTTGATTCCTTATTGAGTCCCTGTCATTTCGGTTACTCATACATTAAGTTTCGAGTCCAAACGATGTAGCTACGCTACTTTTCGTTCTCATTCGTTGAGTTGTGTTCGTCGTCATTTTCTGAGATGAATTCTCAACCATTTGTCAAAGTTTCATAGTTTTTGTCATGCATTAGGGAGTCACAGTTTGTAATCCAAAAATTGATTCAAATTTGGAGTTCGGATGCCCGAATACGGCTGAAGAACGCGAGGAGGTTGCTCGGCCAAAAGCCAAGCAAGGGGTGGCCACGTGTGGACCACGTGTGCCACACGGCCAGAGCTCCTCTCTGGCCACGTGTGGCACACGCTGACCACACGTGGGCTGGATAAAGTCCCTCTAAATTTTGGACAATTTTGCCCCTCCTCCAATTCCTTTTAAATCTCTCCATTTCCCTCCATTCTTATCAAAAAGAAAAATTGTGAAATCCCGTCTATGATTTTCTCCCAAATTTTCTCAACTTCCAAACACCATAACTTTCTCATACGGAGTCGGAATTGAGTGATTCAAGTTGGAGATTGTTCGTATTCGAGTCCTCTACCTTTTCCAAGTGTTTTTGCAGCTTTTTGATTGATTTTCTGAGAGATCCTCACAGAAAACCGAACCAGCTCGTGTAATTAAGGTAGAGTTCATAACTTTGTGATTTCATCTTTTTAAACCTTCAATTTGCTTGGGGTTTCTTCTTCTATATGTATATGTATGTTTGGTGAATTCTATTGAGAAAGGTAGCTTCATAATCAATCTAATTGAATAGTCTAATTAGAGACACATGTTGACTAGAATCTTTGATTCTTTGTTTTTAACATGATTGGGAGTTGTATTGTGATTAGATTGATATCTAGGATTGTTTGAGACTTGATTGATCAAGTTTATGATTAATAATCCTTTATATGTGACTTTGATCCATGATTGATGATATCTAGGATTAGAGCCTTTATATGTGTTTTTAGAGATATTTAGGATTGATTTGTTTTTAACATATCTCCTATCTCTAAATCTTTGGCTAGAATATTTGTTGAATACATTTTGTGATTCTAGCATTTTTATGTATGTTTATAACATCTTGAACTTGTGCCTCATGTATATGTTTTGTTCAAGTGTTATTTGTATGAATGAATCTAGTAGTTTTTATGTGTTAATTGTATTCACATGCTCTAGGTTTTCATTCATGTTTTTGCATCTAGTTTTCTATTGCTTGTGTTTTCACATCTCTAGATCTAGTTGTTCCATGGAATGTATTGATCACATGTTCTATGTTGTTTTGATTGTTTGCATCACTTGCATTCACATGATCACACTAGGAAGTCCTTGTAAAAGGCATGAAATCTTGGCTAGAGTTGGGATGACTCGGATAGCCAAGCAAGAAGTCTTACCTAGAGTCTTGAGGACTTGGATAGGTAAGCAAGAAGTCTTGTCTAGAGTCGGGAGGACTTGGATAGACAAGCAAGAAGTCATGGCTAGAGTCGGGAGGACTTGGATAGTCATGCATGGGAGGCTTTCTAGAGGCACGTGTGCCTTATATAGAGAGTTGGCTTATATATTGGTAGGTCCGGGTGTTTGGTTAGACATAGAGTCCGATAGAGCGGGGTACATGGGATGTGTATGCACTCTTGAGGAATTTCTAATCTTTCAACGATGTTGCTTTTGGTATGAGTTCCAATATGTGGTGGTTTACATCATTGAGGGATTTTGTATCTTCCAATAGGGATTGGGTAAACATAGACTCCACATGGGTTGGTGATCTAGGATTGGTCATTTTGTGGAATTTCTAATTTACTTTCCAAATATATATAAGTACCCAATGGTTGTAATTCAACCCGTGGATGTTTCCTCCTTAGAGGTTTTACCACGTTAAAAAATATCTTGTGTTAATTCTTTCTATCTCTATCTTTTATATTTGTTTTTGTATATGTTTTAATCTTGTAATACAATCTTCAATTGTGATGTTTTTGGATTCAAGATTTTGTTAAGTGTGATTTGTAAATATATTCTTTTGATCATATTTGTAATTACATTTCTTTTGTATATTGTTTAGAATTTTATGTGTAGCAAGATTTGTATATACTTGTAATGATTGAACATATATTGATATATAAGTATTCTTGTTAATTGTTTTTGTATTTTCTTTATACCTCATACAACTTATTGATACTTAGACAATGTATGAATGATCACATGATAACTTGTCTTAGTATGATTCCGTGATGTTTATGTTGTATGTAAGGCTACCTTGAGGGACAAACGTAAGTTTGTTCAAGGGATTGAAATTAGGCGAAAAACCTATTCACCCCCCCTAGGTACGTCTTAAGCAATTTAACCTTGTTTGTATACTTTCAGTTTCCCTCAAAAATACATATGCAATATGAGTTTATGTCATGGATATCAAATTGATTGCATATGATAATATTTAAAGCACAATTTTTGAAAAATGAGATCTCATGAATGGAATTGCAAATCATGAATTAGAAAGATCATGCAAACACCAAAACTCACAAGTGGACATTCCTAAAGATCGTGAAGGTCTTTCTTAGGTTGTAATGGGGCAATAGATAACAAGGAACCCAATGATTTATACTAAGGCATACATTCTAATAATGAATCCCAATTGCTTTCACACATTTGTTCACGCCTTTGGCGCCCATTTCTTACAATATCATTTCACTTGCATATTCACTACTCACTTTTCTTGAGTAGCCTATTTAATTATAAACCCTCTATCTAGGCCACTTGTGCCTCATTCATGGTTCTCTTTTTCATTTTGTTTTCTTTTGCTATGCTTTCTTTTCTTTTCTTTCTTTTCTTTTCTTTTGCATGCATCTTTTATATCAATCTTTTTCTTTTCTTTTTCTTTGCTTTTCTATTTTCTTTTCTTTTTCTTTTTCTCTTTCTTATCCACTCTTGCATTTCAATACTCTTTTACATAATTTTACATGCCTAGGTACATGTATCAACATTTCCTCTTAAAAGAGCTTACAACCATATCCTAAGCCTTAGCAAAATCATTTGGTTAAGGTAAGTCAATTATGTAGGCTATATGGTTCATGTGGATGTGGTTCAAAAATGAAAAGCTTAAGATGTGTTTGGCTTCAAAAGGGCTTGGGAGCACACACATTTAGAGGGTATGGAAGTGTTTAGGCCAATTTACGGTTCTTCACATGCATTGCCTAAAGTCATTTCTAAAGGATTGTCCACAAGCAAATGAAAGCATCCACAAGCAGTCCGTAATATTCTATGATATGCAATATTTAAGTGCAAATGAGACCTATACATGTTTAAAAGAGTGTTTGAGAGTGAGTGTTTAAAGAGTGAATATTTGACAACTCAAAATACGCTTTTTAAGGCCGTGTTTGTGATCCTCACGGGAATCTCCACTATTAATTCCTAGCCTTTAAGCAAAATTGATTATTCACCCTAACATTATGAGAAAAAGATTAACGCACTTTGTTCAATGACACCCTAAGTGGCATGATGTTAATCTAAACCAAACAATGGCAAAGATGCACAATTCCTCACTACTTCATGTATAGCACAATCTCAACAAGCAAAGTATGCTTAAATATGGAATTATCGTAAAAATTTGAAAAATTCGGCTCAAATTTGAAAAACCAAGCAAAGTGAGCAAAGTGGTGTTGCGCAAAAGTACCCCCAAACCTAAATTGGACATTGTCCTCAATGTTCATGGGAGGCAAAATTTGACAAAAGGTGCAACCCAACAAATTCAAAGCAAAAGATGCATATATGTTCACACATAATCAATGTATTTTCAAAATTTTGGCAAAGTGCCCTCTCATCCTATTATGCACAAAATCATCTAAAAAGATGCTCAATCATGTATGGCATGTACCTCAATATTCCTATAATTCAAAAATCAACAATTAAGCACATTCATCCTAAATCCACTACAAAAATTCATCTCACACCCTTATTCTATGCAAAAACGAAATAGAGATAAGGGAATTCAAAAATGATGAGACTACTTAAAAATTTAAACTATGAAAGAAATATACCAAGTGGGTTGCCTCCCACCAAGCGCTCTATTTAACGTCTAGGCAAGACGTGACATGGTGCTTCCGCACTTCGAACCTCCAAAATGTTGCTTCCTAAGTGATAAGGTCCTCGCCTTTCTTATGAGCACTCTTGGCTTGCTCGTCCCTCAAAGACTTGCAAGTTGTCTTTGTTTCATCCCAAGAAATAAAGAACCTTGATTTAACGCACAAGCAACACACACTTGCTTCCTCAAGAAGCAATAGAAAATCTATACACTCACAAAACACATTAGAAAGTTCCAGCAAAATATAATCAATTCAAGCAATTGCCAACAATAGCTTGAAACACCAATTATTCAAAAGAAATAAAAAAATAAAGCAATCAAAACAAAAAGCATAAAAATAAAATGCACCAATATTTTCAATGTTGTGCATTTGGGGTGGTATGAAGATTAACTAAGGGTGGTTTGATCAAGTTGGGAAATTCACTCTTCTTTACAATCCAAATAAATGTAGATGATTTCCCCATCATTTCCTTTCCCTTATTTCTCATTTGGTTCATTGATTCTTTCCTCACCCAAAATTTTCTTATCCTAGGTGGACTCCTCCTATTCCTAGGCTTCTCAACCCATACCTTCCTAACATGCATATATGTCTCTTTATGTCTAAAATTCCCTCGTGTGCCTTGCCTCTCATTTTCATGATTTGGTGGTCTAATGTGACCTAATTTATGGCAATGATGGCACATGGTGATAGAGTTAGGAATGATACCTTCTTGGTGGTTCTTTGTTGGAGGTGGAGGTGGAGGGTTCTCATTCCTCCTTTTTGCCTTTCTCCTCCTTGCTTTGCTAGGATTCGGTACCTTGACCTTGGCACTTGAAGAGGCTTGACTCAAGTCGGGCATTTCTTCTTTTTCTTGCATGGACCTTGCAAGTTTCGCAAGGTGGTCAACTTCCTTCATCTTCATTATCTCCAAAGCCTTGTCCCTTGTTTGAATTTCGGCTTGCATTAGCCGCATCCTCTTTGCAAAGTCTTCCTTGATCTCTTTAAGCTCCTTCAATGATGTACTCTTTTCGGCCTCATGACTCTCAATTTGTTCTTCAAAATCTTTGATCTTGGTGGAGACTTCACAATTATGCCTCTTGAGAGTACCATTTTCGGCTCTAAGCGTCTTTACTTCAAGAATGATTTTCTTGTTCAATTCTTGAAGCATGCTCTCCCTTGTTGTTCCCAAGGCTTCCTTGCCTTCTAACTTCTTCTTCAAGAGTTGTATCTTCCCTTCGTAATCCTTGGTGATTTCCTCTTGTTGGAGGGAAGTTGTCATGATTCTTTCTTGAAGTAGAGCATTCACCTTTTTCAATACATCCATCACCATCACTAGGTCTTCACTCATGCTCAAAATCTTCTTGTTCATCTCTAGTGTGATCTTGCATAGATCTTCTTCCTTCGATTGATACAAGTCTTCTATGTTGTGTTGAGTTGTGGCATTGATGGAGTTGTTGAAATTTTCTTCAAATGTGGACTCTATTCCTTGGTCTGGCCAACTAGATGACGTATAGTCCTTCCTATCTTCCGATGACCTTCTCATTGGCGCGTAATGAAAATAAATATAAACGAGTCCTGATATAATCTAGAGGGGGGGGGGGGGGTGAATAGATTTTAATCCCTTGTTACCGATTTTTCGAGAATAATCAAGATTACAAAATAACCCCAACTAGTCAACAAATGAAATCATGTGTAGAGAATGCGGAAAGTAAATAACACATGATTTTTACGTGGAAACCCACACAGGGAAAAACCACGGCCTGTTTAGTGCGCCACACTAGAACCTCAATCCACTACTTGCAAATATGATTGCAATCTAGGTTGACCGCATCACACCTAAGATTACTAATCCGTCTTTGCTACCCACGGGCCTTTAGAAGTGAACCTAGTTCAAGCTTGCAAACTACCAACAAGGCAAATACAAGACTTGACTCTAAATGAAGAGATAAAACAACCTAGTGTGAATATGTGTAATATTCAAGATGCTCAAAATGGAAGGTTAGACATTTTAGCTTATCTAGGCATGGATGAACATGTTAGACAATCCTAGATATCATCTTACTAAGTGGCATGCATAAAACATAACAAAATAGACAAACAAAGTCCTATATGCACTATCTACCACAATACAACTCACAAAACACAATAACACAATCTTGAACCTAAGTCAAGTCATAAAGAAGCAATCTTGAAACTAGTCAAGTAATAAAAGAGCAATCTTGTAGAGAAAGAACATGTGAAGTGATGCAAAGATGTTCTAACTACAAGTCATGTAAGCAAAGATGAAAACCCTTAGAGAATCATACTAGAACATGCTAGATGATGAATGAATCATGCAAGAATGATGGGTTTTGATGTTTTGAGAGATAAAAAAGTGTTCTTGATACCTTAGCTTAGAAGCAACTCAAAAGGTTCTCAAAAGTGTAATTTTTTCTCTCTAAAAAAAAGCCAAGGCAAACAAGACATATATATATAAGAGGCAGAGCAAAACGGCGTTGTTTGGAAAACAAGACGCGAACCGTCGCAGAGGACCGCTGCCGTACCGCTGCCAAAGCGGCAACGGTCTGGCAGCGGTCTTCACTGCCAAGGCCACCGCTGCCTATAAAATGGCAGCGGTCCGGGAGCGCTACCGGGAGCGGTCTCCACTGTCCGCGAACCGCTGTCCTACCGCTGCGAAGAAAATCACAACGATCCTAGGAGCGGTCTGAGGTAAAAATTGACCTCTATAAAAGCCTTCAAGCAACTTCCAAGGCCAATAAACATGCCAAAGAATAAATACACAATGTTAGAGTGATCATGCATGAAAACTAATATGCAACAACACAAATCGCACAACAAAGAATATAGAACATAAGATCATGAAATGTGTGTGTGCAACTAAATCTCTTCACATAAAGAGTCAAGATCAAGTGGTTACCTTCCATGAAGCTCTTGAAATCCACAATGAGGTCCTTAAGCAATTGAGAAGAAAAACTTCAATCCTAAGCTACCCTTACAAGATAGATCCCCATTGTGATTTTTATCAACGAAATAAGCCAATCAAAGAGTGAGGCACTTACAATCTCCCCATTTGGCTATTTCGTGATAAAATCACCACTCACAAGCAACCTCACAAAAACAAAAAAATGGTTGGTCAACAAAATTTTCTACATTACAATTAAGCCCTAGACTAAGACTTGAACATCTTCAAGATATTTCCAAGCTTGTAGAAAATTCCAACCTACACACAAACAACAAGAAAATATACCTTGGAAGAACAAGTGTGTGAGAGGATCTTGAACACAAGGAATTACAATCAAAAAATGTAATCATGCAATGCAATGCAACTCCCTCTAAATGCAACAATTCCCAATAAGGGTTACTCTCTCTCTTAACTCCCCCTAAATGCAATGCCAAAAGAAATTTTCTCCCCTAACCTTACTCCCCCCTTTTGTCATGAGATAGGCAAAGGGAGTCTCCCCTAATAGGTAAGCATTTAGCAATGAGAGCTTGTAGCACAAAAAACATATGCATAATCATATGAGCAATTTTATGCAACTCAATTAAGTAAGAGAGATTCAAGGAGTTTTATTTAAAGAAAACATGTGTGACAAGGATGCTTTGCAAGCAAGACATGTTGCAATCAAACTCAAAAAAAACAATGGTATTTGGCAAAGCAAACATCAAAGGTGTCCTTAAGGAATTCAAACCAATTTCACCCATGGCATGGAAAAAGATGAGAATATAGAGTTTAAACATTTCAAATTTTAACGAGCAACTAAATCCAACTTTATAAGCAAAACAAGACATGGGCGACTTTGCACCTTATTAGATTTTTCCGGGTGAGATTCATGTATGATAGTAGCCTTGTTCTACAAATAAAGAGGGAGAGACTATGGATATAAAAATCCTTATTGATTGAAGTCTCAAAGTTACTTTTGCACACATATTTTCCATTCAAGATAAAGCAATTAAGCATATCATACTTTTCACTTAAGCATGTCAACAAAAAGAATCATCATGTCATAGGAATCAATTAAAGGTCATTCATCAAGTACTTCCAAAGTACATTTCCTATTCCAAAAAAGCATGTTTGAGCATAATTATAACATGGTTTGCAAGAAAATCAATAAGTCACACTTATTAAGAAAAAAAACATATACATGAACAACCAATCATCTCAAGCAATTAAAGAAGAGGCATAAAATATTTCAATGTAGCACAATGTATGTTCATGCAACTTTGCTCTCTTTGCTTGAGCTCCCCATATGGGGTCAAGACAAACCACTTCAACCCAAGTGACAAATCCCAATAGACTTGCTAAGGTTCCCAAATCTAAGAGTGTCTAAGGGTTTTGTAAACAAATCCGCTAGTTGGTCTTTTGTTCCCACATGTTCCAATGCAATGATTTAAGGCCTCATCAACCTTTTTGGGTTCTATTTGAGAGGTGTAACAAGTATAGCTAATTTTATTAGCTATTTGATGTCTAGTCCTAACACCCTCTCTAACCTCTCCAATGATATCATCCTTATCATGGAGTTTTCTAACCCAAGGAGCGGGTTCATTAGAGTCCAATGGAGGAACTCTATTTAGAGGTAAATCATCCTCTTCATCTTGGTTTGACTTCACACCACTTGAAGTCTCACCACTTTCCTTCAAAGGAAGGTCATCTAACTCACAAACATCCTCCTCATGGTCATCATGTTTTGGCCTACAATCATCAAAGACCACATTTGATGATTCCATCACACTTCGAGTCTTAAGATTAAAAACTCTATAGGCCTTGCTATTAAGTGCATATCCAATAAAAATACCCTCATCACTCTTAGCATCAAACTTGCCAAGTTGATCACGGTCATTAAGTATATAACACTTACTGCCAAAGATATGGAAATAGCTCACATTGGGTTTTCTACCCTTCCATAACTCATAGGATGTTTGTTTAGTCCCGGGCCTAAGGAATACTCTATTCCCTATGTAGCAAGCCGTATTAATGGCTTCAGCCCAAAGATTTCTAGGGACTTTGTTGCTAAGCAACATCACACAGGCCATCTCTTGAAGGACTATATTCTTCCTCTCAAAATGGAGTCCTAGGGGCCGAAAATTCATGGGAAATGCCTAAGCTATTGCAAAAATTCTCAAAGCTAGCATTTTCAAACTCTTTCCCATGATCACTTCTAATTTTCTTAATGCTTTTAATGTGAGAAGTTTTCTCATTTTGAATTTTGACACAAAGCATTTTAAATTTCTCAAAGGCTTCGGACTTTTCCCTTAGGAAGTAGGTCCATGTAAACCTAGAGAAGTCATCAACAACCACAAGAATGTACCTTCTACCATCTAAGCTTTCGGTTTGAATGGGACCCATAAGGTCCATATGGAGAAGCTCCAATGGTTCTTTGGTGGAAAGGTATTTGCCTTTCTTGTGGACACTCTTGGTTTGCTTGCCTTGTTGGCATGGTCCACAAACACCCTCAACCTTTTTCCCAAGCTTGGGAAGGCCTCTAACAACATTCAATCTATCAAGGACTTTCAAGTCCCTATAGTTCATATGGCCAAGTCTTTGGTGCCACACTTCAACTTGCTCACTAGTGGACAAGTTACAAGAGATGAGATTTGACTCAAGACAATAACAATTGTCACTTGATCTCTTGCCTTTCAACAAAACTTGCCCATTTTCTTTAAGAATAGAGCAATCAATTTTGCCAAACATAACCGAAAGCCCTTCATCACTTAAGTGTGATATGCTAATAAGATTGGCTTGCAAGCCATCTACATAAAGAGCATTGGGCAAGGAGGGCAACCCGGGAATAGATATGTTACCTTTCCCTATAACTTTTTTCTTAGACCCATCACCAAAGGTGACGAATCCACCATCCTCCATTACAAGAGTTTTCAAGAAACTCTTGTTTCCGGTCATATGCCTACAACACCCACTATCAAGGTACCAAGTGTTAGAGGCATTTGATTTCAAGGCAACTTGGGCCACAAAGCAATAATAATCATCATTCCTATTTAATCTAGGTGAAACAAAGTCATTCCTAGGAGCCATTGGTCCATTGTCTCTAAATTTCCTAGGAGCATGCATTGTGGCTCTTCTAAGCATATTTTTCTCAATCATGCTTTCTCTTCTACACAATTTAATATACTTGAAACAATTAGGCTTAATGTGGCCTTCAATACCACAAAAATGGCAAGTATGAGAGAAATAAGGATTCATACCATAGCGTTGTGCAAGCATTTGTGGCCTCCTTCTATTTTGAGTTGCTCTTGGGAGTTGAGGCAACTCTCTCCTTTGTTGTTGAGCAAGATTGACATGTCTCCTCGGTTGAGCATGAAAGACCCCATGTTGAGCTTGTGGGATCCTTTGTTGTGGAGGTCTTGGTTGAGGAGGTCTAGCTTGAGGAGCTCTAGCTTGTGGTGGAGCTCTTGCTTGTGGAGGTCTTGGTTGTGGGGGTCTAGCTTGAGGAGCTCTAGCTTGTGGTGGAGCTATTGTTGGAATCCTTGCTTGTGCTTGCTTGGAGGATTCACCAACTTCAACCCACTTAGTTGAATGTTGTGGGGTTTGAGCACTTTCAACTTCTTTGCTCTTAACAAAAGTTGTCTTCTTCAAAGGTGTGGCTTCCACTTCTTCCACATATCCTAACCCCTTTTTGTCACAAGGACTCTTCCCACAAGAAAGCATTTTGTCAAGCTTCTCGGTTCTGGAAGTCATCTTAGCCATCAAACCTCTTGCTTCCATGAGCTCTTTCCTCAAGCTTTCTTCATTCTTCTTAGCCAAGACTAGCTCCATCTTTAAACCTTCTTCCATCTCTTTAGCTTTACTCATTTCCTTGCTCAAATGAGTTACCTTGGAAGTCAATTCAAGCTTCTCCTCTTTCAACTTTTGAATTTCCTTCTTCTTCTTTGATCTTGAGTTATGAAAGAATCTCATGAAGTCATCATAATCCATTTCTTCATCAAACTCAAAATTTGAGCTAGAAGAGTTGCTTTCACCATTTGAGTCACTTTCTTCTTGCTTGTCCTCTTCTTCTTCTTTGTCTCTTACAACCTCATTGCTATTGTGAGAAGATGAGAAAGCAATGAAGTTGGCAACTTGGTCTTCATCATCATCCGAAGACTTATCTTCCTCTTCTAGGTCATCACTATCACTCCATGTCACCGCCATGGCTTTTCCTCTCTTCTTCTTCAAGTTAGCACATTCGAAAGCAATGTGTCCAAAGCCACTACACTCATAGCATTGGACACCCTTCTTGTGGTCCTTCTCTTGAGTTTGCTCCATTTTCTTGAAGGGAGCCTTCTTCTTCACAAACTTTCCCTTGGAGCCAAACCCTTTCTTTTCAAACCTCATAAATTGCTTGAACTTCTTTGCTATTAAAGCAATTTCTTCATTCGAGTCTTCTTCATCCTTTTCTACCTTGATGCTTTTCAAGGCAAGACTCTTTTGCTTCTTTTGAGGTGTAGATGTAGGACCCTTCCTAGATTCATAAGCCAAAAGCCTTCCAATAACTTCACTTGACTTCATCTTTGAGTAATCACTATTCTCTTCCAACACCGTCACCTTAGATTCAAACCTCTCGGGAAGCGACCTCATGTTCTTTTTCTTAATTCTTCTACCCGAGTAGGGATCACCAAGTTGGTGACTTTGGTTCACTATATCCATAAGCTTCACTTGGAAGTCATTGAAGCACTCATCCTCCTCCATCCTTATAGTCTCAAATTGTGTTTGGAGGACTTGAAGCTTGGAGTCCTTTACCACCTCGGTTCCTTCATGAGCCATCTCCAATATATCTGAAGCTTCCTTTGCTATCCTAGTGGTTTGGATGAGTTTGTATTGGTTGTCATCCATGGCACATAGAATGGCATGCATGGCCTTGTTGTTCCATTTTAAGGCTTCAAACTCTTGAGGGGTCCATTGTGCCTTTGGCTTGGGAACTTCCTCTCCACCTCCCGTAGGAGTCATCATAGGTGGCGTATATCCATCTTCAATCGCCATCCAAGCCCAATCATGAATTTGGCACACATAAGCTTCCATTTTGCCCTTCCATGATGCGTAGTTGACCCAAGTAAGCAAAGGGGGTCTTGTGCTAGAGGCACCCTCGCCTCCAATTCCATTTCCACTCATAGTGTTTGGGTGAGAATGATATGAATGCACACAAATAGGCAAAACACACAAAGAAATGCAAACAAATGCAAAAGACTCTAACAAGAGCAAGGGATCTCCTAATTATGTTAAGGAACCTGCTCTGATACCAATTGAAAATAAATATAAACGAGTCCTAATATAATCTAGAGGGGGGTGAATAGATTTTAATCCCTTGTTACCGATTTTTCGAGAATAATCAAGATTACAAAATAACCCCAACTAGTCAACAAATGAAATCATGTGTAGAGAATGCGGAAAGTAAATAACACATGATTTTTACGTGGAAACCCACACGTGGAAAAACCACGGGATGTTTAGTGCGCCACACTAGAACCTCAATCCACTACTTGCAAATACGATTACAATCTAGGTTGACCGCATCACACCTAAGATTACTAATCCGTCTTTGCTACCCACGGGCCTTTAGAAGTGAACCTAGTTCAAGCTTGCAAACTACCAACAAGGCAAATACAAGACTTGACTCTAAATGAAGAGATAAAACAACCTAGTGTGAATATGTGTAATATTCAAGATGCTCAAAATGCAAGGTTAGACATTTTAGCTTATCTGGGCATGGATGAACATGTTAGACAATTCTAGATATCATCTTACTAAGTGGCATGCATAAAACATAACAAAATAGAAAAACAAAGTCCTAATGCACTATCTACCACAATACAACTCACAAAACACAATAACACAATCTTGAACCTAAGTCAAGTCATAAAGAAGCAATCTTGAAACTAGTCAAGTAATAAAAGAGCAATCTTGTAGAGAAAGAACATGTGAAGTGATGCAAAGATGTTCTAACTACAAGTCATGTAAGCAAAGATGAAAACCCTAAGAGAATCATACTAGAACATGCTAGATGATGAATGAATCATGCAAGAATGATGAGTTTTGATGTTTTGAGAGATAAAAAAGTGTTCTTGATACCTTAGCTTAGAAGCAACTCAAAAGGCTCTCAAAAGTGTAATTTTTTCTCTCTAAAAAGAAGCCAAGGCAAACAAGACATATATATATAAGAGGCAGAGCAAAACGGCGTCGTTTGGAAAACAAGACACGAACCGTCGCAGAGGACCGTTGCCGTACCGCTGCCAAAGCGGCAGCGGTCTGGCAGCGGTCTTCACTGCCAAGGCCACCACTGCCTATAAAATGGCAGCGGTCCGGGAGCGGTACCGGGAGCGGTCTCCACTGTCCGCGAACCGCTGTCCTACCGCTGCAAAGAAAATCACAGCGGTCCTGGGAGCGGTCTGAGGTAAAAATTGACCTCTATAAAAGCCTTCAAGCAACTTCCAAGGCCAATAAACATGCCAAAGAATAAATACACAATGTTAGAGTGATCATGCATGAAAACTAATATGCAACAACACAAATCGCACAACAAAGAATATAGAACATAAGATCATGAAATGTGTGTGTGCAACTAAATCTCTTCACATAAAGAGTCAAGATCAAGTGGTTACCTTCCATGAAGCTCTTGAAATCCACAATGAGGTCCTTAAGCAATTGAGAAGAAAAACTTCAATCCTAAGCTACCCTTACAAGATAGATCCCCATTGTGATTTTTATCAACGAAATAAGCCAATAAAAGAGTGAGGCACTTACACATAACTTGGCCTCGAGTTTTGCATAAGGAAATCCATAGAGTCCTGAAACAACAATAAACAAAAACTACCAAGGAAGTGAAAAGAAACTAAAAAGACTAAAAACAACTAAGAGACTAAAAATTAATAAAAACTAACAAAGATATGAAAATAACTAAAAAGACTAAAAACAACTAAGAAAAGCTAATTGAATCAACTACCGGTTTAATTCCCCGGCAGCGGCGCCATTTTGATGACTCGTTTTTTGTGTCGTTACCAAATTGCGAATTATCAAAAGAATGTTTATAAAATGAATTTTTACGCAATATATTTTAAGTTTTGAAAATGAGTAAAGTGGTAAGCTTAGATTCATTCCACAGGGAATTAGAGTAATATGTTGAATTAAGTAGCTAATTTAAACGCAATAAAATAAATCATAGATAAATGGACAAGTGAATGGGTTGTCAAGCCATCAAACGTACATGTAAAATTAACCTAACTAAAAATATGGTGATATGAAAAATAGAAGACTCACAATCTTGATAATCCTTGCTCGTTTCACTCCTTTCCGTGAAGAGCACAGAAAAATGGATATAAACAATTAATGTTGATGCTAGGGAATTGATTGATTAGCAAGTAGGTATGGGTATTGCTTTTTAAGCCACTTTAAGGACCAATCTCTACATGTTAACCAATTTAGGTTTAGATTAATGTGGTTGATATACCCTCCACTAATCTATCTTATTTATTGGGTTCTTAATCACTCAAGTGTGTAAATCCAAGAGTGATTATATAACATGTTATTCTAAACAAGATTGTAATTAACAAATGGGTATACAAGTCAATCACATAATGAATAGAATCTAATGAATGGAAAAATAGAACACATATAGAGATTCATTACAAAGCTTAAGCAAAAACCCACAACCAAATGTTTATCAAATCAATCCCCTAGATTAGGGGTTTAATTACACATAGTAGCAATCAAATAGAAACACGTAAATGGTATGGAAATCACCCTTGGGCCACCTTCTTTAGTGCTTGATCCTTGTTCTCCTTTGATGCTCCCAGATGCAAAGAATGGAAGAGGAGGATGTGTCTAGATAGGTGGATGGCTTATGGTGAGTGACAAAAGGATTTGTGATGGAGAAAATGGTAGGGAAGGAATGGTCTAGGGAAGTAATCAAGATTTGGTGTGAGGTTTTGGATGGAAAAGATAAGTCCAAGTATAGAAATGGAGGAGTTTGGGAGATGATTAATGGAGGAAATGGAGATTGGTAGGAGAGAATAGGCTTGGTTTTCAAATTGAAAAGATGGATGAATTTATAGTATTTTTGAATTAGGTCACAGATGGTAAAATTACCAAAACACCCCCTGTACTTGTCAAATTACCATTTTGGCCCCTCTAGGGGGCCTTTCTGTAATTTACTAGCCAAAATTAGCCAATCAGCGTTCCACAGCAGTGAGGTCGCGGTTTGGCACAAATGGCGACATTGGGGATGCAAATGGCGACCTCATCAGGTGTGGGAATCAACTCCTTGTCGCCATGGCGACCTCGAAAAGCCAAATGGCGACCTAGGGGCAAAATGGGGAGAAAATGGTGTGATTTGGAGAGGTCGGATTCCGACCAATTGAAGGGCCGGAATTGGACCGACCGGCCAGCCGGTCGGTTGGCAGTAATTTGAGGCCCAAAACCGGTCGGAGATAGGTCCGGGAAGGCCCCTTTCCGGCCGGTCAAGGGTTTGAAACTTGCCTGCCATGGATGTCACGCGTGACATGAGGAAGATGATGAATAGTATAGGGTGCAAACAGTAAGGGGATGGGGTGCAATTGGGCTGTTGTTGCTTTGCAATAAAAGGGATATAATAAGAAATCGGGTGGGGTGAAATTTGGCGTTGATGGGTCAGGTTTGGGCGTGAATTGGGCCTTGCCTGATTTGGGCTACTTCTCTTTAATGAAACGGCGCCGTTTTAATTTACCAAAAAGGTTGGGCTGCTGAAAGAGATGGGCTGGGGTGTGTTTAAGGTAGTGGGCCATGATGTAGTGCACCGTTTTGGGCTTCAATTAGGCGCGCACAGATTTTATCATGGGTGTGCTTAGCAACCCACAATCACACACACCCAAAACGCACCGCATCAACTGATGACGTGGCATCTTGGCCGATTTCCTTAGCTAATTGCACAATGCTCCCCTAATCTCTTATAATATCACGAAAACTTCAAACTTCAAACTTCTCCTTGTATTTTACTCTTTTGCCCCCAGTTGACCAAAATTACTCCAATGCCCTTTAATTCTATAAATTCCTGAAAATACTTAATTTACACCATTAAATCACATGATAATGCCCAAGAATCAAGCAAAAAGAGAAGGAAGTGAGGGCCAAAATCATACCAATTTTGGTTCGATCAATACCAAAGGGAGATCCGCACAAACACGAATCCCACACCAACAGGTACTCATGTGTTAGGGACTACTTACTCCCATACCCCGAGCATAATTCGCTTCAACTTTAAATCTCACGTGGATTCTCTCTTTTCTTTCCCCTCAGAGTCCTAAGTTCCACACGTGCAAGATATGCAAAGATGAAATTATGCATAGAAAGAAGTAATCGCAAAATCGTTACTTTCTAGAGAACTATCTTAGGAAAGAACCACTACACCATGGATGTGAAAGATCATGTGTCAACCGAAATTCCCAATCTAGACTCCTTATGGATCAAAAGGTCTTTTCCTTTCGTTTCAATGGCGCCATGGGGTTTAATGAGGTGATACAAAGAAGTGGGAAATTTTGGAGTTCAAATTTACCAATCATGCTAGAATATATCCACACACCCCTTACAAGGCTCTTTTTCATGATCACTCACACGCTAGCGTCTAGGCATTAGTTTTACACACATGTATGCTTCCAATACCGTACTTTACCTTGTGAGTACTTGGCATTCCACATTTCAAGGATCGTTTGCTTTTCTCAATTTCTTTTCTCCTTTTTCTTTCTTTTGACATGCACACATTTCTCTTTGACACTTATGGTTCATAAGTACAGATTTTTGTTACTTTTACATTTTTAGTTGTTTGCTTAGCTCATTTACAATGTTTTGCCTTAGTACACACTATTTATCAAATTAGAGCTTAACTCCTTTCATTACCACATTTACACATCCTAGCATGATTAGTCACAAAGGTAGGCATGTGTTTAGGCTATGGTATATGGTTGTATTGGTACCAAGTGAAAAAGTATGTGTTTGGCCTCAAGTTTGGCTTTGGAGCACATAATAAGGATAGGAGCGTGTTTAGGCTATTATAGGTAGTTAAAATGCACACACATTGCCTAATATCACTTCCACAATCCATCTATTAAGGGAATGAATGCATCCATCAAGCAATCCACTATATGATATGCATGTTCTATGGCATGTGACATGTATGACGAGAGAAGTGTTTAAGAATAATCAATAATAACACTCAAAAATGCGCAATTTGAAGGTTCGTGTTTGTGATCTCGTAGAAATCTCCACTATTAGAACAAGGCATGAAAACGTTAAGTCCCTTTAGCTTAACACCAAAAGGATGGGACAAACCCATGAAGGTGCAAGCGAAACCCTAAAGTGGCACCAAGCTACATCACAAGTTCAATATGCATATGAAGAACTCGCCACAAGCACACGCTCAAAGCATCACACCCAACTAATTAAAGGTTGAAAATTTGGACATGCGACAAATTGAATATTTTGGACACTGAAAAGACTCAAGACTCTTAAAAACGACTCGATAAGGCATCTACACCCCTAAACCAAAACTCAACAATGTCCCCATTTTTGAAGACAAGAGAGTCCGGCCTAGTGGCGCGCACCTAACACGACTCAAAACAAACCTTGGCACTAATCATGCACAATCAATGCCCCAAAAAAATAAAAATGACTCAAACTAGGGCTCACATATATAATAAGGCAAACAATGCAATTTATCAATGAAGCACAAGAACACAAATTTTTCATCAAGCTTAACATCAACCATTTTACTAAAATTGATGAAATGAGGGCATGAACAACCCCCAACCCGAATTAAACAATATAAAGCACTAAAACCTATATAATCACACTCATGCAATAGAGCTTCTGGCTCATAGTCATTTAGCGCATGCATAAGAGCTTCTAGCTTATACATCCAAAATTGGATCTATAAAATCAAGCTCAATATATCAATCATCCACCAATTATAACCAAACATCCACAAGATTATTGAATGAAAGCGAAAATAAAATTAAAAAGAGGAAAGTTCATAATTTTCAAACATAGGTGGGTTGCCTCCTACAAGTGCATTATTTATCGTCTAGGCAAGATGTTGACATGTCACTTCGGTTCTCTGAACTCTAAAATGTTGCTATATTGCACAAGCTACACAATTCGCTTCCTCAAGAAGCAATAGAAAATCTACACACCCACAAAATTTATTAGAAAGTTCCGGCAAAATAGATTCCACTCAATACATGCAATTGCCAACAAGAGTTTGAAACACCATTTATTCAAAAGAAACAAACTAAACAAATCCCACAATAGATTTTACCCCCAAACCTAATGCTTTCTCTCCTCTCAATTACCATGCACAAATTCACACATAGAGAGAAATACTAGATTAAAGAAGGAAAAATAAATTGTGCAATTTTCTAACAAAATAAAGAGTAAATATAACATGCACGAAGATTTTCAACATTGTGCATTTGGGGTGGGGTTAGGATTAACTAAGGGTTGTTTAACCAAGTTGGGGAATTCACTCTTCTTTACAACCCAAACAAATGTAGTTGACTTCCTCATCGTCTCATTGCCCTTCCTTTTCAGTTGGTTCACTAGGTCTTTCCTCACCCAAATCTTAGGTGGACTATTCCTATTCCTATTCCTATTCCTAGGCTTCTTAACCCATATCTTCCTAACATCTCTTTATCCTTGAAGGTGCCTTATCTCTTTATCCTTGACAATTTTCAAAGAATTTTCTTTGTTAGCAATCTCAACGTTTATTGCCTTCAACCTTTGATGGCAATCTTCAGTTTCCTTTTTGTACTTGGACATTTCAATCAAGTTTGTCTTCAAGGAGTCATCTATCTTGGTCCTTAGTTGAAGGTTTTCTTTCTTCAACTTCTTGATTTCTTCGTCTTTTTTCTTCAAGGACACAAGTCTTCTAAACTTCAATGTTGTGAGGGCCATCTCCTCATCGGAGTCACTATATAAAGTAAAAGAAAAGATGTTGGGGTGAGTGCTCAAAGAACCACTAAGGGTTGGAGCATCCTCAACATCAACGGAGAGGCAAATTCTCTCCCTAAGTATTTCACTCTCACACATGGTGTATGGGGAAGTGAATGAATGAATGCAAATGAATGCAAAGAACAAAATGCACACAAATGCTAGACACGCAAAAATAAGCAAGGATCACCTAAGTATGTCTAGGAACCCGCTTTGACACCAATTGAAACTCAATAAATTACGAGCATGTGTGTCTAATAATACAACCTAGAGGGGGGTGAATGGATTGTTAATCCGTTATCACCAAATTTTTCGGATTAGTCAATATTACAAATATAACCCCAATTCACCAAACAACAAAATCAAGTATAAAAGTGCGGAAATTAAAAAACACTTGATTTTTACATGGAAACTCTCAACAGGGAAACACCACGGGCTGTTATGTGCGCCACATACAAACCTTGAATCCACTAATTGCGATAACGTTTACAACCTCAACCTCTAATGGTCAAAAACCCGCTACCACTACCCGTAGGCCTATAAAAGTGGACCTAGTCCAATTGCTTGATCCTCGTAATCACTACACGTAATGATGTTTACAACCTAATCCTGGTATGCAACCCTCCACTACTACCCGCAGGCCTGTAATAGCAACCTTAGATCAAGACTTAATTCTCAATGAAAAGATCAATAACCTATGTGAATATAATGATATTCAATATGCAAATAATGTTTGGTTACACTAAATGCTTATCTAGGATTAAATGATGACAATAAAATCAATCCTAGATATCAAAGTTTGCTATATGTCATGGCATACAACTTAGCTATGTTAAGGATAACTAATCCTAGATACAATAGCTATCACAAACAATCTCAATCATTTTAATGAGATAAATTAGCTAGATTTTTATAAGCATGAAATCCTAGCTATCACAAAACAACTCAATCAATCAACACGTAATATCAATCTTGTAAGTAGAAATTAATCTAAAGCATACAAGTTATAACATGTGTGTTGAAGAAGACCCATGCATTAGCACATACTAGATGATCTTAAATGATGCTTAGATGATGATTTATGCATGTGGAGTTGAGTTTTTGTAATCAAAGATGAGTTCTTGGATCATTTTCACTCTTGTAAAATGTTCTAAGTTAAAACTATGATCTTGAACTCATAAGAGAAGACCACAATGAAACTGCGGAGTTTTGATAAGTGAAACCACAATTTCTTCTTTATCGCCATTTGATCTTCTATGTCGCCATTTGATCTCAGGGCGACATTTTATGGCGACACCATGAAATCTCTCTGTCGCCACAGAGACAAAACCGTGACAAAACCACGACAACACATTGGCTTGTGTTATTCAGAGCTTCAAGCCTTTTGTCGCCATGATCTCAAGGCAACATCAATAAAGGGTTACAATGCCCTGTTTTCCACTTTCTTACACAAAGTGCAAGTGTGCAAAGTGGTGAAACCAAAGGAGAAGCCAAGGGCTTTCTCCGGTGGCTATCCTCGTGCTAAACTAAGAACACCATCGTCCATGCGCGGATGTTTCCGAACAATCTTCGGGAAATAAATTAAACGACACACTAATAACACAACACAAACCATCAAAATGTGCAAGTGTGAAGTGTGAAGTGAATGCATCATAATGCCTAAAATGTCATGGCATTTCAATTAACAAGATGCAATCAATTAAAACATGCATGAAGAGATATTCAAGAACATAAATGCACACATATAAAAACACACAACATAAAAGTATTAGATATATGCATAAGTTGTGAGTGTGTGCAGCTAGATCTCTTCAAAGCAAGTAAGCACTAGAATATACCTTTGGTGCTTCTTCTCTTGAGGTCTTGAAAGGCCTTGGTTGTGCAAATCACCAATCATCAAATGCCTTAGATACCTTTACATTAATCCCTAATATGTGGTTGTTCCACGAAATAAGCCAATCAAAATATGAGACCTTACAATTAAAACTAATCTAATCACTACTACGCACACCGATCCCCAGCAGCGGCGCCATTTTGACAAAGGTCGTTGGTGTATGTCAATTCACTTGTCAAATAATATTTATAAACCTAGTTATGCCTCAAAAGGTTTGGAAAAACACATGTATGGTGGCAAGCAAGGGTAGTTCACAAAGATCGGAGGTAGTTATGATTAGATTCGGATTAATAAAACCAGTATGCAAAAAAGCAAATGATTGGTGTTGTGAAACGTGAAAGAAAATACGATAAAAGTAAACTAGGAATGCAAACTAAATGGGATGTGAATGGAGTGAAAAATATGTGTTAACCACCAAAATTGGTGGAGGACCAAAGAAGAATTTTCCACCTTGATACAAAAAAGACATAGGAATCCAGACAACATCCAACTACCCCGTAAGAGGCGGTGTCCCAACTGATCCAGAAGAAGGAGGATCTCGACTGGTTCGAGTACATATCCCCTCTAACTGGATCAAGCCCAGCCACTCCCCAGCTTCTCAAGGACCCCGATTATCTTGATCCACAAGCATTGCCCTAAGCCAGGCTACTCGCAAATTCCTCCAGCGGGGTCCAACCCAGTCAGTCCCTAGCTTCCTATGGACCCCGCAACACCTCGACACGAAGTTCCACCAAGCAATCCAATACAGTACTATCTAGACACCCCTCTACTTCATCAGTAGGAAATCCCGCTGCTGACCCGGTTGGTGTCCCGATCCTCAAGTAGCAAGCAGGATAATTAGTGGTCCACGCCTTCTAGTAAAATCAGCCCGCTAAGTAAGAAAATACCAAATAGCGGGACTCTCAAGCCACAGTTAAAAGCTTCATGAAGATTTATTAAAACGCCACCGTCCATACAAAATAGAGGAGATGTACTCCTTCCCCCCAACTAAGAGTTCTATTTTAAGCAGGTCAACTCAATTAGAATCCTCCTAGGAGGGAAAGATTTGCTTACGAGATTGACTTCTCCTAGGAAGGAAAGACTAGATTTTGCACGTAAAAGCTCCGAGATTATCTCCTAAAAGGAAGGAGGTCCTGCAATTGCCAAACCCTAGACATAAATTATAGGAGTGCATGGCAAGCAACAAGACCTATATATACAACATCTTACTCAACAGAAAGGGGATCTGAAAATCATCTCCAGAAACCCTACGCTTAGTTCCACTTATCGACACGCACGAGTTTATCATCATCGCCATCTCCATAACTCACCAAATCTCCATACTTTACTGTTAATCCAAAAGAAAAAGATAGTTCATGTACTTGTAATGCAAAGTGATGATCAATAAAATTTTTATTCTTGTTTATTTTCTTGTACTCCAAACTACGTGAGCATTGTCAAGGACATAGTTGGTATCGAACTACTTGATACCCCTCCGACCGGGGTCAATCTTAATCCTAGTCCCCTTAAAGTCGTTATTTGGAATTTCACCCCAGTGACGATTTTTCGGTAACAATATGATATGGGAACTAAAGAGTTAATGGACTCGTAAGCAAACATTGGGTAAATGCAACAAACTCGTAATTAAGCACATTTTATCAAATGTAACCAACCTAGGGTGTATAGTGTTGGTTATTTATCTCTAGCAAGGGTTCAATCTAGGGTGTACAATAAAGACCTCTTACTAGAGATTAATCCCTCCTAAGCAACCAACCTAGGGTGTATTGTGCTAGTTGCTCATTTAGGATTCTAACCATGAATGCTCATCTATCTATTAAGGGCTCAACCTCTTATTAATGTAGCCATCCTAAGGTGTATAGCGATGACTTCCAATTCTCTCACAAGTGGCCAACCTAGGGTGTATAGTGAAGGCCACCCATTTAAGATTAGATTAGGCTAGAGGTTATTTAACCTAATTCTACTCTGAAAATGCCTACAAGGTTATACTAAACAACCTAGAGGGGGGTGAATAGGTTGGCACACTAGTTTTAAAAACTCTTTCGTGACTTATGTCAAAACCTTGGTGAGCATACAAATTAACCTTGAACAAGATTGTTATGAGAAAACAATTTGCACAAGTATGATCAATTCACCACCCTTAGTCTACAAAACATATGCCAAGAAACAATGTATCTCATATACAAGTATATTCAATGAAGAGCACATTCCACGAGTTGTATTATGAATATTACAATGAAAGATCACTAAGTAAAACTTTACAACTTGATATAGAATATTGCAAGATACAATGTTCAAACACTTACAAGATACAATAAACAAATGTTAATTCAACAAACAATGTGTGCATCTCTTTCTTTATCAATAACATGTTTACAAGGATGTGAGGAATTGAAGATCATAAACAAGTTATATTGAACAAACATACAAATATAAAGAGATAGAGATATAGACATTTGACACATTAATTTTTACGTGGTAAACCTCTGAAGAGGAAACATCTACGGGTGAAATCCATAACCACCGACAAAGCAATCCACTATATGAAAAGGACTTACACACTCAAGGCTATCAACACATGATATCCACCCTAAGCTATCAACTCCTAGTCAACCCTCGGGCTAGTGAACCACTTAGCCTACTCCTTATCCAAGGTTTGTCCTACACCTCTAGGAAGCAACTTTCTATCCAAGGCTCTTAAGCCTTTAGGAAGATTTCCTTACTAAGCTATCTAGATCACAAGGATCCTAGTCAAGCTTCCCTAGCTCAACCATCCAGAGTACCACACTCCTAGCTAAGACTTTTGTTTGGCTATCAAGAACACTTTCCTAGCCAAGTCTTCTTGCTCAAATTGAAGCTTCACTCACTCCATGATAAGACTACCACCTTTTGCAAGGCAAATAATCTAAGTGATGCAAATGATGCAAACACATGCAACATAGAATATATGATCAATACATCTCATGGAACAACTAGACCTAAACATGTGAGAACACAAGTAATAATAGTCTAGATGCAAAACATGAATTAAACCTAAAGCATATGAAAACACCTAACACAAAGGCTCCTAGTTTCATTCATATGAATAACACTTGAATAAATCATAAACATGAAGCACATATTCAAGATGTTATAAACATACACATAAATCATTGAGAAGTGAGATAATATCTTCAAACTTCTTCTAGTAAACAATTAGAGCATGTATTCAAATATTCAATTAAGTGAATCTAGTCAAAGCTTTAAAGCATACATGCATGTGCTATTTTCGAATATGATCGATCAATGAAACATAACACAACTAGGAATCATTTATCATTTGTATATCAATAATCAATGCTCAAATATTCCTAGATACAAAGCTAATCACAATCCAACTCACAATCATGTGAAAAACCTAGAATCAAAGAAACTAGTTCACATATGTCTCTAATTAGACTTTTGATTAGGTTTGATTATGAAGCTTTCTTTCTCAATAGCATACACCAAACATATACATACATATGGAAGAAGAAAACCCTGGGTAATTGAAGACCAAAAAAGATGAAATCATAAAGTTTAGTTCAATACCTAAGAATCCCGTGCAGTTTTGGTTTTGAGTGAAGAACTGCTTCAAAACGTGATCAAACAGTTGCAAACCTTTTTGGAGAAGGTAGGGAAATTGAATACAAAGATTCTCCAACTTGAATCACTTAATTCAGTGTCCGAATGAGAAAGTTATGGTATTTGGAAGTTAGGAAAGTTGAAGAGAAAATTTCAGCTCTATGAAATTCAAGTTTTCTTCTTGGAATGAAATGGGAGGGAAATGAGACTATTTAAAAGAATTCAAGAGAGGGATTTCAGGACCAATCAGGAGAAGCCACATCACACATGCCATGTGGGGCGCGTGTGGCACACGTGGGCAGAGAGCACCTCTGGCCGTGTGCCACACGTAGTCCACACATGGCCTCCAAGCTTCGCCGTTGGCCTTGCTTGCTCCTCTCGCGCTCCGCTCGCGTTCCGCTCGCGTTCTTCGGCCGTATCCGACCCTCCGAACTCCGATTTTGAATCTGCTTTTAGATTACAAATCATGACTCCCTAATGCATAACGAAAACTATAAAACTTTGACAAAAGGTTGAGAATTCATCTCGGAAAATAACGACGAACACAACTCAACGAATGAGAACGAAAAGTAGCGTAGCTACATCGTTTGGACTCGAAACCTAATGAATGAGTAGGACTCAAAAATTAATCATATGAGATCATGTTCAAGTCCAAAATACAAGAAACACAAACAAATAAACACTATGCAATACAAGTATGCCATATCTAAGCGATAGTGAGAAAACATGCAATTCTACAAGATTGTAAACAATAAGATAAATGCATGTGCATACTTAAATGTGTGTAAGTGTTATACAAAATTTTTGAACCACGATGCAAGGACACACATGTATGAATTGTGTGTGTGTACGCTTACGCCTTGCAAGAGGAAGAAAAAACTTGATACCTCAGCATCCAAGTCACTACAAGAAATTCAGTCTTTCCAGACAAACCAATTTCGTAGGGAAAGGTTAAAATTCGTCTGGAAAGGTCTTACGCGACGAAAAAAATTCATCGGCAGCTTCGTCGGGACATCATGGTCGGGAAAGGTTTTAGCCGACGAAATTTTGAGTTTCGTCGGCTAAAACATCTTTCGCTGACGAATTTGTTTCGTCGTCTAAAGAGGTTTTAGTCGACGAATTTGTTTCGTCGTCTAAAAAGGTTTTAGTCGACGAATTTGTTTCGTCGCCTAAAGAGGTTTTAGCCGACGAATATATTCGTCTGCTAAGAGTATATATTTGTCTGCAAAGATTCTGGAACTTTAAAAATTAATCCGACGTCCGGCCACCCCACCGTCGACCACCGCCGGCCCAACCGGCCGTCGACTACAGTCCGGCCTTCCCACCGTCAACCGCTGCCAGCCCAATAGACCATCCACCACCCCATTGATAATATTTACAATTAATTGTCGTTATGAGGAATCGAACTTGCAACCTCATATCCAAGTGGTAAGCCTTTACCGCTGGACTACAACACTTGATCTGTTAACATTTGCATTATATTTGTATATAACCTATATGAGTTATTAGATATTTTTTTAAAAAAAAAACTTGTTAGATAAATTTAAATTTATTCAACTAATCAAAAATCTAATTTGAATGACAAACATATATTGAAAAATATTTATTGGATTGCAAATCGGGTTTGGTGATAATATTTTTTTTTTGGGAGGGGAGGTATCTCCATCCCCAACCCCGATTCCCCATTTTCTCTGTTTTTCTCCATTTTTCCCCGTTTCTTCGTTCCCTCCATTCTCCCATTTCCCAATTTGACTAAAAATTATAAATTAACAATAAAAAACAATCATTCCATATATTAATAATTATATATAATTATATTTATATGTTTTAGCGAAAATGGGGAAATGAGGATGGGGGGACCTCCCCCTTTCCCCATCCCCATTTCAATACAGTTTATATTTTATTTAATCAAATGTACCGGGTGTCCACTACTGATTAGTTTGGTGGTGGTGGATTTATCCAAAAAAATTAATTTTAATTAATTCACTTTTAATATTTTTTAGCATATATATTTTTTAATTAATTAATTAATTGTAGTATATATATTTTTTAAATTTTAATTAACTTTTTCCCTTCAAATACAATGTTTGTTGGGAAAAATTTTCGTTAACTTTTCCCTACGAATTTTGAGTTTTGTGGGGAAATGTTACCTTTCCCGACGAAACTCGTTTGTGGGGAAAGGTATGGAAATTTTTTTTATCCTTTCCCGACGAATTTTGAGTTTTGTGGGGAAAGGTTACCTTTCCCGACGAAACTCATTTGTGGGGAAAGGTTGGGAAAAATTTTGTATCCTTTCCCGACGAATTTTGAGTTTTGTGGGGAAAGATTACCTTTCCCGACGAAACAGTATCTTTCCAGACGAAACTCATTTCGTCTGGAAAGGTAACCTTTCCAGACAAATCTTGCTTTGTCTCCTAAAATTTTGTCTGGAAAGACTAAATTTCTTGTAGTGAGTATGCAATGCTCCCCTTGAAGACGATATTTGCATAAGATGTTGCTTCTTCACCTTTAAAGCTTTTTTTCTCCAAGAAACACCTAAGAAACAACTATTACAAACAAAGAAAGTTTTGTAATGGAATCAAGCCAATAAAAATCAAGGATCTTACATACTCAAAGGTTAGTTCTTGCAAAATCACTAATGTAGCCAACGTAGGGTGTATAGTGCAGGTTTCTAATTCTCTCACAAGTGGCCAACCTAGGGTGTATAGTGAAAGCCACTCATTTGAGATTAGATTAAGACCATGGTTATTAAGCTGGATTTCAAGAAATCCTTCCATTCAATAGAGCATTAGACGACCAAATAGGGTGTATACCTATTTGTCTAGTCAAATAGATTCCAAAGAGAACTTGCTAAAAGGGTGTATCCAAGACAAGCCGATCAATGGAAAACAATTAAAGCAAGAGAATAGAACATGCAAGATAGATATGTATATATAATAGAGTTTATTTACAAAAGCCCAATATCCATCAAACTAATCACTTCAACCCCCTTTAACTACTCATGTCTATTACAACAAATAAACTAAGAGAAAAGATTGAAAGAAAACCCTTGAAGAGCATCTTCTTCCTTGAAGCTTTAATCAAATCCTCCTAGTTGCCTTTAGTGAGTAGAGAATGGGTTTGGATGAGAGGGAAAGTGTATTCGTAGATTTAGATTAACTAAGTTTATGAAATTCTAAGTGTTGGAGGCTTCTCAAATTCATTCTAATCACTTTCTATTTATACTCCTCACAAAAATAGGTTACAAAATCTTTAAAAAGAAATCTGGTGCGTGACGGCATGCTGGTGGAGTGCGGTTTATATACCTGCACTCACCCGCACTTTATCAATATCTTCATAAATTCATTTCCCAGGTTTGGGCAAGAGTGCGAGTGAAGTGCGGTTGGATGACCCGCACTTTATCAAGTCTTCAGATATCATGTCCCTGGGTCTAGGGAAGAATGCGTGTGAAGTGCGGTTGGATGATCTGCACTAACTCGCACTTTATCATTTCCTTCAAATTTCTTGTCCCGTGTTCGGGGAAGAGTGCGGGTGAAGTGCGGTTGGGACCCGCATTGACCCGCACTTTATCTTCTCATTAGGATTCATGTCCCAGGTTTGGGGAAGAGTGCGGTTGGGTCCCGCACCCGACCGCACTCTTGGAGCTTATGATACCCCTTTTTCCTTCTTTCTGCACCTTTTGATTCCTTTTTGCCCAAAAGTCCCACAAACGCTTCTAACACCAAAAATGTACGAATGCCTGCAATTACGCACAAAAACCCCATAAGAGACACTAAAACGCAAGAGAACGAAATAAAGGATACGGAAATGAGGGCCAAAATATACAACATATTTGGCACGATCATAGTTTGTCACCAAAATAAGCCAATCAACCTTGAGGAACTTACAATATATGAGCAGGGGCATGATGACTCGCTTTTTGTGTCGTTACCAAATTGCGAATTACCAAAAGAATGTTTATAAAATGAATCTTTACGCAATATATTTTAAGCAAATGAGTATTGTGGTAAGCTTAGAGTTCGTTCCACAGGGAATTAGAGAAATATGTTGATTTAATTAGCTAATCTATAAACAATAAAATAAATCATAAATGATGAATGAGTGTATGGTTTGTCAAACCAACAAACATACATACAAAATTAACCTAACTAAAAATATAGTGATATGAAAAATAGAAGACTCACAATCTTGATAAGAAAAATGGATGTAAACAATTAATGTTGATGCTAGGGAATTGATTGATTAGCAAGTAGGTATGGGTATTGCTTTTTAAGCCACTTTAAGGACCAATCTCTACATGTTAACCAATTTAGGTTTAGATCAATGTGGTTGATATACCCTCCACTAATCCATCCTATTTATTGGGTTCTTAATCACTTAAGTGTGTCAATCCAAGAGTGATTATATAACATGTTATTCTAAACAAGATTGTAATTAACAAGTGGGTATACAAGTCAATCACATAATGAATAGAATCTAATGAATTAATAAATAGAACACATATAGAGATTCATTACAAAGCTTAAGCAAAAACCCACAACCAAATGTTTATCAAATCAATCCCCTAGATTAGGGGTTTAATTACACATAGTAGCAATCAAATAGAAACAAGTAAATGGTAAGGAAATCACCCTTGAGCCACCTTCTTTAGTGCTTGATCCTTGTTCTCCTTTGATGCTCCTAGTTGCAAAGAATGGAAGAGGAGGATGTGTCTAGATAGGTGGATGGCTTATGGTGAGTGACAAAGGATTTGTGATGGAGAAAATGGTAGGGAAGGAATGGTCTAGGGGAGTAATCAAGATTTGGTGTGAGGTTTGGATGGAAAAGATAAGTCCAAGTATAGAAATGGAGGAGTTTGGGAGATGATTAATGGAGAAAAGGGAGATTGGTAGGAGAGAATGGGATTGAATAGGCTTGGTAAGACTTGGTAATTCAAATTGAAAAGAGGATGAATTTATAGTGTTTTCAAAATAGGTCACGAATGGCTAATTACCAAAACAGCCCCTGTACTTGTCAAATTGCCATTTTGGCCCCTCTAGGGGGCCTTCTTGTAATTTTCCTCCAAAAATCAGCCAATCAGAGAAAGGCACAGAGAGAGTCGCGGTTTGGCTAAATGGCGACAAAGTGGCGAAGTAATCAGGTGTGGAAAATCATCTCCCTGTCGCCATGGCGACCTCGAATGACAAATGGCGACCAAAAGGGTGACGTGGACGTGACAAGAGGGGCAAAACGGGGAGTTTTAGGCGTGAATTTGGTGATCGGAAACCGGCCATTTTGGGGGGCCAACAATGGACCGATCGGAAAGTCGGTCGGTTGGCCGTTAATTCCGGTCGAAAAACAGCCACCGGTAGGTCGGTTTGGGACCAATTCCGGCCGGCTAGGGTTTGGGCAATAAATGCCATGGCAGCAGCTCGTGACTTGGAGAAGAAGATGAATAGGAATGGGGGGCATTTAGCAAGGGAATGGGGTGCAATTGGGCTGCTCTTTTGTCTAAAGGGGGGTGCATTTAGGAAGGGATAGGGCTGCAATTAGGACAAGAAAAGGGGTGCAGTTGGGCCACGCGTGTTGGGCTTCACTTTGCAAAATGCACCGTTTTGGATTGCTTGTGGGTCTGCATGGGGCGCGCACAGAATTGGGCCGAGGTGCGCTCAGCAGCCCACACTCCCTCACCACAGCAAAACGCACCGTTTAGGCTGCTGACGTGGCAGCGCTCCTGGTCAATTGCAATTCAGCCCCTGTTCTCTTCTTTAATCACGATAACTTCAATTCTTCCTCCAAATTTTACACTTTTGCCCCTATTTCACCAAAATTACTCCAATGCCCGCCCCTGAATTCTATAAATTCCTGAAAATACTTAATTAACACCATTAAATCACAAAATAATGCCCAAGAATCAAGCATAAAGAGACGGAAATGAGGGCCAAAATCGTACCAATTTTGGTTCGATCAGGGCATACCCAAGATTTTTTGTTAGGGGGGGGGGGGGGGGGGGGGGGGCTAAAACAATAATATATATAAACTCTTAATAAGAAGACATTGTTTTTATTCCATTGAGATGAAGAAGACAAACTTGAACCCTGTCCTCGATATTACATGGAAAACTTGACCTACTCTCGCTCGATAATTGATTATTTATTTTTTTTCTAAAGTATTGAAGTATAATACTTTTTCTTGGCTTTTATATATGGTTGTTTGATATTGTAACCTAAAATTATCAAACAATTTGGTTAAAATGGTACTTTATAAATTATAATATAACACTAGAAATAATAAATTATAGTTGAAAAATAAATTTAAAAAAACAACAACAAAATACTAATTCAAAATTATGAGTAACAAAACCAAGACCCTACCTTGTTAATTAGAAAAAATAAATTTGAACTATGAAAAATACCTAAATTAAAATAACCGAATATAAATAAATGATTTAGAGTAATACTATACAATCCAAATAATTAACCCAAAATTCAATCCAAATGATATGGTAATTGAGTTGTTATTGAAATATACAAGTATAGTTAAATTACACTAGAGGAAGGTGACTAGGTTTTAAACCTCTTTTCAACCCCTTGAAACAAACATAAGTTTGTCCCTCTAGATAGCTTTTATCACAACACATTTAATCATGAAAACATATATAGACTATTGAAATCATATTCAATAAAGCATGTCAATCAAAGTTTATAACTTGCAAGTGAAGATATCTTACTAAAACAGAAATTAACTCTAACTTGTATATATATATATGTATGTATTAATCTCCGATATTCACAAATACAAGTGTATACGTAACTATATGCAATTATATCAACTATTAACAAATACAAGAAATATGTACAAATTGATCTATAGGAATGTTTACTTCTCTTTCCCAAAAATCTTGTTTACAAGACAATGTAGATTTGATGATCTAAAACAAGATACAACAATCATATAAACACAAATATAAGAGAGTAAAGGATAGAGACATATGACACATCATTTTTATGTGGGAAACCTCCAAAGAGGAAACATCCACGGGTTGAACTATTTAACCATCTCCGAGCAACATCATCTGTCACTAGTTGGATAAAAGTACACCTTCAAAGCGACCAATTCGTTTGATTGTCTACTTCCTGTTGGATATCCCTTCTATCCGAGCCACAAGCCTTTTACTAGTGAAAAACTTGCCAGTACTCAACTTAGAAGCCGTGTGCCTCTAATTGAGTTCTACATGCTCCATCTACGGATCTGCATGATCCTAGTTGAGACTCTATTGCTCAAGCTAGAACTGCATGTTCCAACAACAGACTTTATGCCTATGCAAGCCTTCCTAACGTGATCAAATGTATGCTTATGTAAACACATATAATATAGAATATATGATCAAGATATCCTATGGAAACTAGAAATAAACTTTATGTACACAATGTGTGTTTTTCTAGTTTATAATCCAAACAATTGGCATCACACAAAATGATGCAAATCACATATGAAATGTATGGATTAGGTGCACTTCATGAAGAACTAGAAATAGACATGAAAGTTCACAAATATTATTTTCTAGTTCTTTATACATGAACAAAAAACCTAGAAAATGCAATCCACCCAAATCATACTTAAATCCTAGATTTTATTCATGCATACTAAAGCTTGAAACATAACATATTCAATAAGCACACGTTCAATTTGATGACATGTCGTTGGGGTGTCAATCAAAAGATTGAACATTTAAGTTCAACCTCGCTAGCGTGCGAGTCATAGAGACTAGCATAGCGGCATGTGAGGGTATCGTTCCGCAGGGAGGTGGGATCCGCCGACCATCACCGGTTCTAGCTATTATTACAACACATCGAGAGAATTGGTGTGTTATGGGTGCAGAAAAGTGTAAAAAATAATATAAATAAATAAATTACATAACATAATATTTATAATGATAGGATGGAATGAAGAGATGCATGAAATGTGGTTACACTAGGAAAACGATTCAATCGTAACAATCCTCCTAATTAAGTGATAGACTCACTTAGTCCCTCAAATGTGCAAGTATATCATAGGCTCGTGTCCCCTTAATTGATCTCTACTCTCGATCGAGTAATAGAAATCACATCCATAGAATAGATGGATTCATTAAGTACTGTGGGACACTCACACAAGCCCTGTACGCCAGCCTAGTGAGATCTCAACTGTCTGGTCATATATATTGGTTATTTCGTTGGGCATGTAATACACAACCGCATGGGCCATACTACAGTCAATAATTCATCCACAAGGCTAACCAAATACGGGATGGCAACAAAGTGAAAGCATTAAAAATACAATATACCCATACAACACGTATGTTATATGCTCGTGTCCCCTTAATTGATTTCTACTCTCGGTTGAGTAATAGAAATCACATCCATTGAATGGATGGATTCATTAAGTACTGTGGGACACACACACGAGCTCTACATACCAGCCTAGTGAGATCTCAACTTACTGGTCAAATGTAAAGGATATCACGCTGAGCATGTTAATGTGAACCACGCAATATATAACACACATCCTAAATATCATCCACAAAGTGGCTAATTGAGTGAAAGCATTAAGTAATGAAATACCCCTATAACTACACGAGCCCAAAGAGGAATTCAGTGGTCTTTACTCTAGATAAGTATTCGGTTTTATCAATCTCCCTAGGATGGCTAGACATGGGAAACAAGTTTACCAAACAAACATGTGCATAAAGTTGGTTGTTATACATTAAGGACATTCAATTTAGGTTAAAGGTTCATTCTCTTGATTTGGGAATTTTCCCTAAATCAATTTATTACCCAATCCAGCCAAGGATAATTAATCGTGTCTTGATAACAAGACTCATTAAGCACAAGAATTGGAACCCAAGCCAATTTAGCAACTAAATGCATTAACTGAAACCTTTCCCACTCATTGGAGCTAAAATCTCAACACTCAAATTACTCTAAACATGGCATTTTAGTCTTCCACAAACATACAAACAATCAAGGGAAAACTAAATTATACTACTCCTACTCTAAATTACTCTACTCCTAATCTCAATCATGCATACATATCAATTTTGAACCTCCACACACATGGATATTGCAATTAAAGATTAAAACATGTAATTAGCAAAGAGTGAAACAAAACCCAATTGAATTTCAGCACAAACATACATATATTGCATTTATTTAGGTTTACAATATTCCCCAAATCGGGGTTACACATCAAAGATACAAGAAATGCAAAGAAAAGAGTAAAAAGGAGACAACATTTGAAGACAAACCCTCCAAAGAAGCTCCTAGCTTTCCTAGCTTGAATTTGGCTCCTAATTCCTTGCAATCTAGTCTAAGATGGATGGAGGAAGTGATAAGGGGGTTGTGGAGATGTGTGGTGAGCTCCTATGGAAGAAGAACCTCCATGGGAGCTTGAATCTCTCATTATTTGGTGGAGAAGGTGAAGGAGATGAAGAAAATGGAAGAAAGAGTGGTGTTTTGGGCTAAAAATATCAAAGGTTGAATGAATTAGGTCAAGGTCAATGAGGTAAATTCTTGAATTTTAACATTTTTGGGTAAAAAGGCGACCTGGGGGAGACCTTGAGGCTCTTTGGTCTAGAAAATAGTTGAAAACCCGAGAGGAAAGTGACCTTAGGGTTACCTGGTTGAGGTCGCCCTGAGGTCGCTCTTTTTGTCAGCTTCGCGCACCGTTATGAAAACGGTCATAACTTCCTCTACAAAACTCGGAATCGCTGTCTATAAAATGTGTTAGAAAGTAGACTCATGGGGCTTTCTAGAAATAGGATATAAAAAAACATAGTTCGATTGGTGGAGGGAGATATGGCCCACAGAAGTTGAATATTCTGCATAAAGATTTCCAATTTCAGCCTTTTAACCTCCGAAACTCTTCAATTATGCTCAACACCTTATTTTAGGGCATATAACCTACACAATGCTCACAAAACACATTATATAAAAAACCACGCTCGAAAATGAGTTCAAAATCAAAGAAATGGTGGCCTCAAATAGTTATGTAAATCATCCAATCAGAATACAAAATATGTTCAATCAAGTTTCTCTAGCAAATATTTAGAGCACATATTCACAAAAATAATCAATTAAATCTCAAAGGCTCTAAATATAAAATTAAATGTGCTAAACCTAAATATTCAACCAAAAGGTCCTAACATATGTAAATTCTATCAATCAACTTAATAAATTCAATTAACACTCAAATATCCCTAGAATATAAGCTAGTCACAATACAACACCCAAACATGTGAAGTTTTAGATTTAACAAAACCTAAATCACATTTAAGTCTCTGCTTAGACAAATCTAGCTTATAATTTGAAAATACACGGAGTGTGTCAAATACAACCTAGAGGGGGGGGGGGTGTGAATGGGTTGTTAATCGATTAATTACCAACTTTTCGATTAGTCAATATTAACAAAAAACAAGCCACCATAACCCACATACTATAAACGTAATAGAAATGCGGAAAACAATAAAAACACATTGAGTTGATTTATGTGAGAAACCCTCAAACTGGACAAAACTCACGGGCTAGCCACCTAGCCACTTCGATCCTCAAGTCCACTATTTGAATACTTGTTTACAGCCTAAGTTGACACTGTAATCACACTATTCTCGAAGTAACACAAGCTATTCTACCCGCAGGCATTTAATAGTGATTCTAGACCAATTGCTTGCCGATCAACCCTTGATTGCAAGACTTGCTTCCTTGTGCACCTTCACCTAGAAGTCACAAGACTTAGACTCTTTGAAGAGAGAAAATGGTCTAATGACCTAATGATGCAAGCTATCACAAACGAAACCCAATCATACAATAGAACTCATGAATAGATGCAATAAAGAGAGCCCTAGCATTTAATCATACAATAAATGCAATAAAAATAAAAAGTTTGAACAATTAATAAAGATGGAGTGTTTGTTAAACTTACCAAGTTAGTTAATGATGAAGACCCATACTTTAAAGATGCTCAATGATGAGTTTTTGGGTTAGATAGATAAAAAAAGCTATCTTGAAACTTCTCTCACAAGAAAACTTGTTTCTTACTCTTAGATATGATATTTTTAAGTTCTAATTCGGCTAAGAGAAAGAGAAGAACTATTTATATGAAGCCCTAGGACAAAACTCCCTGTTTTGAAAACAATGGGCTCAGCCCTTGTGCCACCACTGTGGTGACACACCGTGATTGTGTGAAACACAACAGTCACACAATGGTGACACTGGTTAAAACAAGCAGGTAAGCCGCTGTTCGAGGCCACACACAGCGGCCACATAGTGGTCACACTGGTTAAAACATAAAGAGAGTTGAAACATGAATGTACACCTTCAAGGAACACACAAAATACAAGAGATATGGAAAATGCATGAATTGTGTGTGTGTGCAACTAGATTTCTTCAAAAAGTCAAGAACTCTTAAGCTTGAGGTTTTGGGGAAGCCATTGAAGCTTGATCACGATCACGAACATTGAAGTGCCTAATCTACCCTTATAAATAAAACCCTAATGTGGTTTGTCATTGAAATAAGTTAATCAAAATATGAGGAACTTATATAATTAAAGCTCTATCTCCAAACAACATTTGTTTAAGTCACAAACATAAAGATAGGAAGAAGAACCAAGGTATTTAGACATTTCAAAGCTTTGAAAATCAAAAGATAAGCAGATACCTTGATGACTTGAGTGAAGCCACGAAATTGATGTTAAAAACTAAAAATACTTAAACAATTGACTTTAAAATTACTTGGGAAAGATAATAGATGTCAATACAAATCTCTCACTTTTTGAATCACTCAATATGGTTAAGAAATGAGTGAGATATGGAGTTTTGAAGTTGAGAGAAAATCACATAAAAAAATTTGCACAAGTCTTCTTCAAAAGACAAAATAAGAGTAGGGATGGCAGTATTCCCCGTGGGGCCCCACCCTGAAAATGGCGGGAATGGGGACAAAGTCTTGTCCCCGAAGGTGAAGCGGGACGGGGTCGAGGGAACCACTCCCCGCCCCATCCCCGCCCCAATATATATATATATATTTATATATATATATATATATATATATGAAAGCAACCATCTTCATAAAAAAATTCAATGACCAAAATAAAACTCAAATCTCAAACAATAAATTGAAACTAATATTTCAGTAAAGAAATTTGTAACTAAAATTTTAAAAAAAAAATTTTAAAAAAAAATTTTTAAAAAAAAAACATGACAATCCCGATCTCCAACAAATAAATATCTCACACTGTGAAACTATTTGAGTAGAGAATTCATGATTTTTACTTAGACAACACCACGATCATCATCAAATATATATATATATATTAAATATTCAGATTTTTAATATCATTTAACATTAATTTTTTTAACATAAATAGTTTTTTTTTTTTTTAACTAAACTTTAGAAGTTGGCTCGTTTTATAGAATTTTTGACTTTGGACTGGATATAAATTTATACTTTTTTCTTTGTTTTAAGTTGTAATTTTTAAATATATAATTATATTAGATGGGGAATGGGGCGGGTATGGGGAATGCCCCTCCAATAGGGAATCCCCGCCCCCGGCCCAACTTTTCTTAATGCGGGGACGGGGACGGGGACGGGGACGAGGACTGGGATGGGGATGGGGATGGAAAAGCATTCCCTAGCCCCAACCCGCCCCATTGCCATCCCTAAATGAGAGAGAGGGATTTAAAAAGAAATTGGGCGGGAAAGTGATGTGGCATTAGGGGGACCATGAGAGAGAGAGGTTTGGCCACACCACATCAGCCTCCCATAGAGGCGTGTGGCTTCCACAAGGGCTGAGGGGCCTCTTTCCTGTGGAGACCACGTGCCTCCACGGGAGTGGGGGACTTTTGGCAAAGGGCCATCCCCTCTTCCCTCATGCACCTCTCATGTTCTTCGATCGTTCTCTAGTCTTTGAACTCTAAATTTGAATCTGTTTTAAGATTAGGAACCGGGACTCTCTCACAATCATGGACATCTATGAAAATTCAACCAAAAACTTAGAATTTGACTGGATAAGCAAGGACGAAAACCATGTACGATAAATGCACGGAAATATTTGTAAAATCCAACTCAGAACTCGAAAACTTATGAATGAGTAACCGAAACGTTCAGAACTTAGTGAGGAACAATATGAGAATATATTTAAGTCTAATAAAAAAAAACATAAACAAATAAATACAAGAACACACAAGTATGCCATTCACTTTAAATAGTCCTATAACTTGCAATTTCGTAAGAGTTGTCAATATAAATCTAATGCATGTGCATACAACAATATATGTGTGTATGTGTTATACCAATTGAGTACAATGATGTAGGGATACATATGAATGCAATGTGTGTGTGTGCCTAAACGTCTTGCATGAGGAATAAGGTCTAGATATACCTTTGATGTGCAACAAAGCTTGTTCCTCTTGAAGACTTCACTTTGCATTATGTGTTGTCCTTCCTCTTTGAAGCTTGAGTCAACATGAACCTAGACAACTAATCAATACAAATGAAATGTCGTTTTGATATGGAACTATGCCAACATGACTCAAAAACCTAACAGTTAGGTTGGAGATAATTATTAATTCGAGAGAGAATTAATTTGAGATTTGATGTGTAATATCGTGTTATAAAATACTAGCTCGCAAATGCACGAATTGTGAGATTATTACAGCTAAAAGTAGAGATCGTTCCCACGAAGAATAGTGAATTATTGATTGAAACTAATCTTAATTAAAGTTAAATTAAAAGTAATCGAAAGATGATGATGGATTGATTTAAACTAAAACTAAATTAACTAAAACTAAAGAAAGGAATTGAAAGAGAGTTCAGTTGTGATCAATGAAGAGAAAACACTAGGTCATCAATGATCCCCAATTATAAACACTCAATGTATGGAATTTGTAAGATCTTTTATTTGTATTGGCTTGATTCCATTGCAAAACTCTCTATATTTGTATTAGTAGTTGCTTAAGTGTTTCTTGGAAGAAAGGAGCCTCAAAGGTGAAGAAGCAACATCTTGTGCTAATATCGTCTTCAAGGGGAACATCGCTTAATTGGATGCTAAGGTATCAAGATTCTTCTTCCTCTTGCAAGGCGTTAGCGCACACACACATAATTCATATATGTGTGTCCCTGTATCATAGTTCAAACATTTGGTATAACACTTTCACACACATTTAGTATACTCATGCATTTATCTCATTGTTAACAATCTTGTAGAATTGCTTGTTTTCTCACTATCGCTTAGATATGGCATGCTTGTGTTGCATAGTATTTATTTTTTGTATTTCTTGTGTTTTGGACTTGAAAATGATCTTATTTGATTCCTTATTGAGTTCCGGTCATTTCGGTTACTCATTCGTTTAGTTTCGAGTTCAAAAGATGTAGCTATGCTACTTTTCGTTCTCATTCGTTGAGTTGTGTTCGTCGTCGTTTTCCGAGATGAATTCTCAACCATTTGTCAAAGTTTCATAGTCATTGTTGTGCGTGAGGGAGTCACAATTTGTAATCCAAAAATGGATTCAAAATCGGAGTTCGGATGCCCGAATACGGCTGAAGAACGTGAGAGGTGCGTGGGAGGAGTACCATGGCCAAAGGCCATGGCATGGCCACCCACGTGTGGAGGCCATGTGCCACACGGCCCAACATGCCCTCTGGTCCCGTGTGGCACACGCGCCCCACATGGGGACAAGGCTGGTTTGGCTTGTTTTTTTTGGACAAAAATGCCCCTCTTCTCCTTCCTTTAAATGCCTTCTCTTCCCTCCATTTCCAACAACTTGAACAATATCAAATCAGAAATTCTGCAGAAATGTTCATGATTTTTGTTTACTTAATTTGATCATAACTTCTTCATACGAACTCAAAATTGAGTGATTCAAAAGCCAAAATTGTTGGTCTCGACGAGAGCTACAAACCCCAAGCATTTTCAAAGCCATTTGACTTCCTCAGTTTTCACAGCACTCTGATTTCAGTCCAAGGTCCATTGGTTGTATGTGAAACTTCTTCTCTTGCAATTTCATTTGATCATCTCTATGATTCTTTCTATTTGATTGTTGAAATATGTTGAGAAGTATGTTTGATCATATGCTAGGGTTGTATGATTGATTTTTTAATTGAGTTTAGCTTTGTGATTTCTCTTAAACATATTTTTGCTAGACTTGAGGTTGATTGAAATTGATTCTAGAAATTGATTTTATAATGTGCTTCATATTATTTTCTAGGTTCAATTTCTTGATATAAGAACTAAGGTTTTTGTGACATATATTGAACATCCTAATCTTGTTCTTATTGTTTTGACATGCTTTGATTTCTAGAAAGATTTGTGTTTGTGTGTTGATAATATATTCTAGATTATCATTAAACATGTTCATAGAGTGTGTTTGATCTACTTACTCTATTTGTGTGTGTTTGCATCATTTGCATCACCTAGATCATTGCCTTGTAATAGGTTGAAGTCTCTTGTCAAGGTTAGTGAAGCCTTTGATTTGAGCAAGAAGACTTGGCTAGGAAAGGTTTCCGGATAGCCAAGCAAGAAGCCTTAGTTAGGATCAAGAGGATCCGGATAACTAAGCAAAAGTCTTAGCAAGGAGTTGTGTACTCCAGATGGTTGAGCTTGGGTCGCTTGACTAGGATCCTAGTGATCTAGATTGCTAAGTAAGGAAATCTTCCTAGAGGCTTGAGAGCCTTGGATAGGGAGTTGCTCTTTAGAGGTGTAGGACACATCTTGGATAGAGAGTAGGCTTTGTGAATCACTAGCCCGAGGGTTGATTAGGTCTTGATAGCTTGGAGTGGATATCATAGTATTGATAGCTTTAAGTGTGTAAGTCCTTTTCGTATAGTGGATTTGCTTTGCCAGTGGTTATGGATTCAACCCGTGGATGTTTCCTCTTTGAGGTTTTACCACGTAAAAAACATTGTGTCTCATTTTTTCTTTATATTTCTTTATCTTCCATATGTTCACTTGTATTGATTCTTTTGTATATTGATGCTTACATGAATTGATTCATAATATATAATTGTTATATCATTTCAAGTATTCATTTCATTCTTATATTCTGCATTTTTGAATATTGGAAGAATTTGCGACTATACCTATTCACCCCCCCCCCCCCCCCTCTCTAGGTATAAAACAATATTGCTTGAAAGGGAATTTCAATTGGTATCAGAGCGGGTGTCTAGAAGCACTTAGATAGATCCTTTATTTGTAGTGTTTTTTGCTTTACTTGTGATAGTCATGATTAAGGAGGTGTGTTCCTATGTAGCTTCTTTTGTTAAACATATTGACTTGTATGAGAAAAAGATTAATGATCTTGCTCTTGAAAATGAATGCTTATCCAAAGTCAATATGTCTCTCAATAAGAAGTTGGAAAATCATGGTCTATGCTCAAAAGATTTTAATGATCTTGAAAACAAGATTCTAAGTCTTGAAATGAATTTGAAAGATAGCAATAATAGACTTAGAATCTTGAAGCAAGAAATTGAGCAAAGGGATAATTCTCTTGTTAGTGCTAAAAGGCTAGAAAACATGCTTAAAGTCAAATTTAGTGAGCACTTAACTCAAGAGAAAAAGTATGAACAATGGCTTAGTAAATCACATGAAGATGTTAGGTTTAGTGATGACATCGCGAAAAAATATGCCATTAAAATTACGATGCTTAATGATAAACTTGATAAGGCTAATAGGATGATTCACAAGATGTCATCTAGTTCTAACCAAGTTGATTCCCTCATTAAAAGTGGTAAGCATCCTAGTGACAAAAGAGGTTTGGGTTATATCAATGAGAAGGAGACTCCTTCATCTAACAAATCTATTTTTGTCAAAGCAGGTATTGAACCAAATGTAGGTACTCTCACTCAAGGTAAAGCAATGAAAGCTACCGGAGGTGCCTCTACATCAACAAGGAGGTTCAATGAAAGAACTTAACAAGATCAAATTCAAAAAACATTAACCTCAAAAAGAAAAGGTGAAGCATCAAGGATTGCTCTTCAAAGAGGTAAAATTGTGAGAAGACCAAATGCTTTGGAAGCAAATGCAAATTGTAAACTTCTTAAATTCATACCTATTTGTCATCATTGTAACATGATAGGACATATTCGACCTAGGTGTTTTGAATATATTCGGAAATGCAAATTTGATAATGCTTTTCATGATATGTCTTTGAATGGTCCTAGGCAATCATCCATGTATGGATTTAGAACTAGACCTAGGAAGACTTTGGAAAAGCATGTTGAGAAGAATTGTGTTGATAACTTGCTTGCTAAATCTTGTGTTGTGCCTCACTCTACTATGCATAAGAAAGTTGATAATGCTTTGTTTGATATTTTTGAGAATGTGACCAATGAGGTCAAGGTGCATGTTAAAAAGTCTAACATTGAGTCAAAGCATGAAAAAATTAAGAGTGAGAAGCATGTTGTGAAAAATGTATGGGTTAGAAAAGACACATCTAAATGTCTAGTTACACAATATGCTTTACATGTCAACTCCTCCTACTCTTGGTACCTAGATAGCGGGTGCTCTAGGAACATGACCGGGAACAAAGATTTCTTCAAAAATCTTGTGTTAAAGGATGGAGGGTGGGTCACCTTTGGTGATGGCACCAAGAAGCAAGTTCTTGGCAAGGGAACTATATATATCCCCAGATTGCCTAAACTTCGGGATACTTTGTTTGTTGATGGATTACAAGCTAATCTTATAAGCATTACTCACTTGTGTGAAATCTTTAAAGAGGTTAGTTTTAATAAAGATGTGTGTACTATTATAGATAAAGAGGACAATGTTGTCCTAAAAGTCAAGAGGTCTATAGACAATTGCTATTGTCTCAATGTAGATCCTCTAACTTGCAATATGGCACATGAGTGCAACAAGCTTGATTTGTAGCATCAACGTTTGGGTCACATGAATTGTAAAGACTTGAAAAAGCTTGAAAAACATAGCATTGTTAGGGGTCTTCCTAGTCTTGGTAAAAAGCTAGAGATTGTTTGTGAACCTTGTCAATTGGGTAAACAAACCAAAATGTCTCACAAAAAGAATTCTTATATAGCTACCAAGAGACCATTAGAGCTTGTACACATGGACCTAATGGGGCCAATCCCAACCAAGAGCATCAATGGCAAAAAGTATATTTTTGTATGCATTGATGATTACTCTAGGTTCACTTGGGTTTATTTTCTTAGGAACAAGACTGAGGCTTTCAATTACTTTAGAAAGTTTTGTAATCAAGTGCAAAATGAAAAAGGTCTTGATATTAAGAAAATATGTCGCATTAGGAGTGATCATGGGACGAAATTTGAAAATGCTAAATTTAGTGAATTTTGTGATGGTTTGGGGATCTCTCATGAGTTCTCGGCACCTAGAACTCCTCAACAAAATGGAGTTGTTGAGAGAAAAAATCGTGTCTTGCAAGAGATGGCTAGAGTCATGCTCAATAGCAAGAAAGTCCCTAGAAACCTTTGGGCCGAAGCGGTCAATACTATGAGCTTTGGAAAGGCAAGATACCTAATGTGAGTTACTTCCACACTTTTGGGAGTAAATACTATATTTTGAATGATAGAGATCACTTAGGAAAGTTTGATGCTAAAAGTGATGTTGGTCTCTTTCTTGGGTATGCTTTGAATAGTCGTGCTTATAGAGTGTTCAACTTGAATACTAAAACTATTATGGAGTCTATAAATGTTAAAATTGATGATCTTAGCATGCTTAACTTGTGTGATGATAATGATGTCAATGAACCTAATGAAAATCATGTTAATGACATTATTTCACCTATTGATGTGGCTAGTAGTGAATCTAGTCAAGATGATGACAAAGATAGTTGTATTGATGTTCAAAGTCAAGGATTGGAAAATGGTTTAAATGGTAATCAACAAAGTGTTCAAGTTGTTGAAAATTCTCCTCATCCTAGACTTCGAAATTTTACACTATCAAGATGACATCATAGGTGACTTAAATGAAGGGGTTAGAACTAAAAATCAAATTGCTAACCAAATATCTTATGCTTGCTATACTTCTCAAATTGAACCCAAAAATATTATGAAGCTATTGTTGATGAATATTGGGTTGGGGCTATGCAAGATGAACTTAATCAATTTGAGAGAAATGAAGTGTGGTCATTGGTTCCTAGGCCTAAAGATATAAATATAATTGGCACTAAGTGGGTTTTTAGGAACAAGACCGATGAAAGTGGCAAGATTGTGAGAAATAAAGCTAGACTAGTGGCTCAAGGTTACACTCAAGTTGAGGGTGTTGACTTTGATGAGACTTTTGCACCGGTTGCTCATCTCGAGTCCATTAGACTTTTGTTGTCCATTGCATGTGTTAAAAAATTTAAATTATTTCAAATGGATCTAAAAAGTGCTTTTTTGAATGGATACCTTCAAGAAGAAGTGTATGTTGAACAACCTAAGGGTTTTGTAGATCCACACTCTCCTAATCATGTGTTTAAATTGAAAAAGGCTCTCTATGGCCTTAAACAAGCTCCAAGAGCTTGGTATGATAGGTTGACTCAATATCTCATTGACAACCATTATAGGAGAGGTGGCATTGATAGAACTTTGTTCATCAAATATCATGATCATGACATTTTTGTTGCACAAATATATGTTGATGACATTGTTTTTGGTTCTACTAATAAAACCAAGGTTGATGAGTTTGTTAGTGTGATGTCAAGTGAATTTGAAATGAGTATGGTGGATGAGTTAAACTATTTTCTAGGCAAGTTAAGCAAACTAGCATGGGTATAATGTTGAGTCAATCTAAATATGCTAAAAATCTTGTTAAGAGATTTGGTCTAGAAAATGGAAAAGATTTTGAAACTCCCATGAGCACCACTTTAAAACTTGACAAAGATGAAAAAGGTAAAAGTGTTGATCAAAGCCTTTATAGAAGCATGATTGGTAGTCTACTTTACCTAACGGCTAGTAGACCGGATATTTGCTTTAGTGTAGGCTTGTGTGCTAGATTCCAAGCTAATCCAAAGGAATCCCACTTAAAAGCCGTCAAGAGAATCATTAGGTACATCAAAGGTACTCATAATCTTGATTTATTTTATTCATTTGATACCAATGATATTCTTGTTGGCTATTGTGATGCCGATTGGGCGGGAAATATAGATTATCGTAAAAGCACATCCGGCGGTTGCTTTTATGTTGGTAATAACTTGGTTTCTTGGTCTAGTAAAAAACAAAACTCGGTTTCCCTTTCTTCTTTCAAAGACGAATACATTGCGGCCGGAAGTGCATGCACACAATTACTTTGGATGAAACAAATCCTTAAGGATTATGAGATAGAACAAGGAAAAATGACACTTTATTGTGATAACTTAAGTGCCATTAACATCTCTAAAAATCCGGTTCAACACTCACGCACAAAGCACATTGATATTAGGCATCATTTCATTAGAGATCTTGTTGAACAATCAATTGTAACTCTAGAGTATATGCCTACTAAAAATCAACTTGCGGACTTGTTCACCAAGCCCTTGGACAAAGAGAGGTTTAAGACTCTTAGAATGTCCATTGGCATGATTTGTGTTGATTGATGTGCTTGTGTGAATGTGGGTGGCTTGATAAGCAAAACTTTATTTGTATATCAATATCTTTGAGAGCTACTCACTTGAAAAGTAATGATCTTAAGCTAATAACTCTTATTGTTTCTAGATCATGCACTTGAGCTTGAAAATTCTTGTTTTTTTTTTTAAAAGTGCACAAATGCTTCTCTTATATGTTTTAGTTTTTGAGTATATGTGTTTGAATATGTGTAGATAGTGGATGCATTTAGAGGCCTATTGCTTAGTATATGATAAATGACCTATGATATGTATCCATTTTGCTTCGGCACTACATAGTACTCAATGAGCACCCTCTTGGAAAGGGCTACACGCATTGGTTGTGAAGCCACCCAATGTTGGAAAGGGCTACGCCTTTGTGTTGAGTGAAAGCCGCCAAGAGGTATATATGATTTTTTTGTTAGAAAAAAAAAATCAAAGAAGAGTTCAAAAGAATCATTTAAAAAAAAAAAAAAATCTTGCCCTAAAAGAAATGAAAAACTAAAGGCTTAATGGTGTATAGTTGAAAATTGTGAAAAGCTCGGGTTGACAAACAGAAACAGGAAAATGAGCCACATGCACACACACGCTCACATGTTGATAACTATTCTTTTAAAGCGAAAATACGGATGAATATTGGTTTGACTTAGTTTTGGAAACGCTTTAGTTGGATAAGTGTGGAAATTGTTTGCATGTTGATATTGTTAGGATTATGCTCAATAGCAAGAGTGTAATATTGTAATTAACAATCTTTTTTCATATTAATAAAGTGATTTCTAGTTTAAACAAATCTTATAGCATTTATAGTTTAATATTATAATTGTCAAAGCAAATAATCATAAGGTCTAAAGACTATGAGAAAAGAAGAATTGTTCGTACATCTGGATATGTATGTGGTAGACACAATTCTTTAGTTAGTCTTGAATATTGTTCACAACTTAAGTTAAAGGTTGGGCACCTTTATCTTGTTAAAGTTGTAGAATTCTTTTGCTAGCATTTGAGTGGGATCAAATGAGATATGATGAGTCTAAAATCATCGGAGTGTCTTCGAGCAAAAGAATCTAGTGCACTGGGTGTATTGAACTGGATCACAATGAAATACTTTATCTATAACCGTCAGTAGATAAAAGTCATTTCATTATCAGGACAATCGGAGAGTCTATCTTAATCCTGAGATAAATGATGGACATATGGTTGCAAGTGATATCATTTGAGTTATCAATGAGTACGATTATATCGCATAGTCTATCCTCGATAGTTTGGTGATATTCATTTGTTAATCGATAGAGGACTTCATTTATATATATGGACATCATGGCTCCATTTATCAAATGAGAGTATAATATCATCATATGGATGTTTTGAGGTAATTGGATATTAAATCTCAACGTTGAGTTTTCGATAGTGTCTATTGAAAACATGGCTTCTGGACAAGTCAAAATATCCAAGTTCAAAACGTGGTCATATGAGTAAATATGGTAACTTAGAGAGTTATAGGCGGTCTATGAACTCTTAGCGATTACTGATATTAATCACGAGGATACACTATCTCCAACATGATTGTCTAGGGTATGAATGAGGAAACATCTTCCTTTTCTGTCTTTATTTAAGAGTTCAATTTTAGCTCTTTAATGGAATGAGTTAAAATTAATGGATCGGACCTAAGTGAATCATTTGTTGATTGTGATTAGGTTATGTCTATTGAAGCTTAAATTTAGATAGTCTGCCAAGATCCCCAATCCACACGGACTTGCATGGATCACTTGATATATTCTACCGGACCAATTTAAGGGTCCATCTAGAATTGCATTTAATATATTAAGAATATAATTTGCACATTATTTATGTAATGGGCTGCTCAATTATATTTATATATTAATGAATGACATATGGGCTTGTTTCTTTTAGTAAGAATGGGTCTAGTTCACATGTGGGCTTTTTATTTAAAGTCCAATGGATTAAATGAAATAAGAAAATAATATATAGCCCATTTATTTTAAGTGAGGCGGCAAAGGTGAATTAATTAACCTAATATATTATTTTGTTTCATTGTTTAATTAAATAAGAATTAATTAATTTATTAATTAATTGTTTAATTAAGAAACAAATCTTTTCTGATTAGGAAATATGATTCCTAAAGGTATACTATTGGTAGTAGTATACTTAAATTAAAAGACTTGTTTGACAAGAAAATAAATAATTAATTTTATTTATTTAATCAAATAAGAAGTCTTTTTATTTAGTCAAATAAAAGAATAAAAGATTTATGAGTTGGATTAGGGTTTGGGAGTCTTAAACTAAATAGGAATTAGGGTGCAATACAAACTCCTTTTTGGCTTGAGTATTGCGGCAACCCTAGTCCCTTTTAGGTTATTATTTTCAGCCACCCTAATAGAAAGAGAGAAAGAAAATTTTGCCACCTATATAGGTGGACTTATAGAATTCGGCCACTTGAGGGTTTTTTGGTGCTTGATTCTATTTTCTTCTTCTTCTCAATTCATAGAAAGATTATTATTATTCTACTAAAAACATAAAAGAGATATAGATTATTCTTTGATGGTATACTATTTGCTTATTCATCAATAAGCTTGTGTGTACAACATCGATCTTGGTTCACGCGAGTTTCGATCATTAGATTGAGAACTCAAAAGTGACCGGAATAATCTTAGTATTCTTTTGATTGTTTTTGTGACTAACAAAGAAAAGAAAAGTTTGTTTTGTCCATTCACAGGTTTGCAATTCAAAGAAAAGGGAGACCACGCTCCTAGGTGATCCACGTTCGTGCTAGGATTGAAGATCTTGTGGATTACCATCGATGCAAGTCAATCGGATCACGCGACAAAAGGTATTCTTCTTTTGTTAGATAATATATATATGTTTAATTGATTAAAAGGGTTAAGGTTCATAAAAGGAAAATTTTTTAAAAGCTACTAAATATATTTTATTTTTAGTCTCGCTTCCGCTGCGTGTACTACGATATTTTTCCCTACAATTGGTATCAAAGCCAGGTTGAACCCTTTTAATTAATTAACGTATATATACGAGGATCAATTTCTTTTTATTGTGATTATGCATGTTTAGAAAGAGATGGCACTCTAGGTATTCGCATATATAATTACATGTGATGTATGGATTTATATATGTCTTATGTGGATTGTTATTGCTCGATTTTGGTCCTAGATTTTCAATGTATTTTTGTTATGGAATTGTAACAAGAAGGGTGGTCTATCATCGCCATAATTCCTTCTTGGTAGTTGCTAGGTTTTATTTTTTTAATATAGGTGCAGTATTTTTTTTTTAACTACTGCAGTTTTTTTTTATTTAATTTTTTAGTGCAGTTTTTTTTTTTATGTATAAAAGTACTGCAGTCAATAAAAAAAAAAAAAAAATTTAATACTGCAGTATTTATTATTTTATATTGCTGTAATGTATTTGGGTGTTGAAGATTCAAAGACAAGAAGAAAAACGAAGTAACCGGAACCGAGAACGAGCACCGTGCACACCCTAGGAGTGGATTGGGCTGCGCATGGCAAGCCCAAGCCTTGGTGGGCTGCGCATGGCAGCCTTGTGTGGCCTTATGGGCTGCGCATGGCAGCCCCTTTGTGGGGTTGTGGGCTGTGCACGCTCATGGGAGAAGGCCGAAGGATGAGCTTATGGTTGATGGGCCACTTGAAGATCTTGTATTCCTAAATTATTGTAATTTACTTGTTTTTCTGGGATGGGCCAAAATTGTTGCTATTTAATTTTTGCTTAAATATTACAATATTTGTTATTGTATGATAACATGACATATAGAATAGGAGTGCCACTCATATATCTCTTTTGGTATGAACATGCATTGAATGATTTAGGTATCTAAATTGGCATCTAGATAACTTGGTAAATCATTCTATGGGATTTAATCACACGCCTTAAATAATTGAGTGGGAGAAGGTGTTTTTGTAACACCTATGACCTCCAAGGTTAGTTGAGCTTAATTATTTATTGGTAATCCCCCCAAGGGGCGTCCATGAATAGAATTTAGCAATATACTTCCTTACAAGGATAGACTAGACAATGGACTCAAACGAGATCTACTCCCCAAGGAGGGATTTTCGTGAGAGAAAGTTGAGGGTCGATATCTTGAGAACACACTCAATGTAATTTTATTGATATCCTCCCAAGAGTTCTTGTCAGTAAAATTGCAAGGCTAAAATTGAAAACGCTGGTTGTTATGTTAACAATTAGGTGGGACCTAGTCTAACTAGTAAATGGTGCGAACTCCCAAAGGAGGCATAACATTTATGGGTGTTAGATCACCGTTGAATTTTTATGATTGAGTTATTTATTTAATTCAAGATAAATATTTAAAGTGCTTTGTAATGATTATTTACTTATATATGTTTTGTTTTTATTCAGAAATCATGACCCCATCACTTATGAACATCCTGAAAGATAACACTTTAACTGGAGATAATTATGTAACATGGAAAAGGAAAATTGGGTTGTTGCTGCAAAGTGAAAAACATAAGTTTGTTCTAACTACTCCTAAACCACCTGCTCCTAATAATGAATCTAGCATAATGCAAAGAGATGAGTATGAGCAGTGGAAGACTTCAGATGATATGGCCAAATGTTATATTATGGCCACTATCTCCGACGTGTTGCAATAGCAGCATGAAGGAATGGAGTCTGCTGCTGATATAATGATGTCTCTAGAGGAGATGTTTGCTATGCAGTCCAGGATGACTAAGAGAGAGGCAGTGACTGCTTTTATGAATCTTAGGATGAAACCTGGACAGGCTGTGAAGGATCACATGATGAAAGTCATAGCACATCTCAACATTGCTGAACTGCATGGCGCTGAGATAGATGGTGAGACAAAAATTGATATGGTTGTCAATTCATTGTCAGATTCCTTTGATCAATTCAAATTGGACTACACTTTGAACAAAAAGGAATACACCTTACAGAGCCTGATGCAAGATGTTCAAAATGCTGAAAAGATCCTTGTGAAAAGCAAAGGTCAAGAGATTCATGTGGTTGGTAAAGTTGCTACTGTTAAGACCCGTCAGAAGGTCAAGAAACAACAGAAGAAAAAGCAACTTGGGCCTACCAAGAAGGAGACCAAGAAAGTAACCAAAATCAAAGGGAAATGCTTCCTTTGTGGTGAAAAGGGACATTGGAAAAGAAATTGCCCAAAGTCCCAGAACAAGAAGGAAGAAGGTAATGTAAATTATCTTGAAACATGTTTTTTGGCAGATTTTACAGATTCTTGGATCATAGACTCTGGAGCCACTAATCATGTTTGTTATTCCTTGCAGGGGTTCCAAGAAAGGAGAAGGCTGAATAAGAATGAAATCATTTTGCGCTTGGGCAACGGAACGTTAATGTCTACAAGTGCAATGAGAGATATTAGAGTTTGTTTGGATTCTAGAAGACATTTAGATTTAATAGACGTTTATTATGTACCTCAATTTAAGAGGAATTTAATTTCAGTTTCTTGTTTGAATAAATTTGGATATTCGGTTACTTTTAATAAAGTTTTTATTATTAGTAAGAATGACAAAATTATTTGCCAAGGTACATTGGAAAACAGTCTATACATTTTGCATAGAAATATCTCTCACTTGTTAGACACAGAAATAATGGAACCTAATCATAAAAGAGTTAAATTATCAAAAGATGAAACCTATCTATGGCATTTACGCCTAGGTCATATTAACCTTAATAGGATTAAAAGATTGGTAAGTGACGGACCTTTGAGTGACTTAAAGGTTGATGATATACCAACTTGTGAATCTTGTTTGGAAGGTAAAATGACCAAAAGGACGTTCTCTGCCAAAGGTGCCAGAGCTACTGAATGTTTAGGATTGATACACACTGATGTATGTGGACCTATGAGCATTCAAGCTAGAGGTGGATATGAGTACTTCATCACCTTCACGGATGATTACTCAAGATTTGGTTATGTGTATCTCATGAGACATAAGTCGGATGCTTTTGACATGTTCAAAGCATTCAAAGCTGAAGTGGAAAATCAGCTTGAGAAACACATAAAAATCTTGAGATCTGATCGTGGTGGAGAATATCTATCTGGTGAGTTTCAGCAATATCTTATTGATAATGGGATAGTTTCTCAGTTTTCTACACCAAGTACACCTCAACATAATGGGGTAGCAGAGAGGAGAAATAGAACTCTTTTGGATATGGTTAGGTCTATGTTGAGTTATTCAACACTTCCTATTTCTTTTTGGGGATATGCTTTACAAACTGCTATATACATTCTAAACGATGTACCATCTAAGTCTATTCTTAAAACACCGCATGAGTTGTGGACTGGGCGCAAGCCTAGTTTACAACACTTAAGGATATTTGGTTGTCCTGCGCATGTGTTAAAAGGAAAGACAGAAAAGATGGAGTCCCGTTCAGAAACATGTATATTTGTAAGGTATCCAAAAGAAACTAAAGGATATTATTTCTATAGTCCTTCAGATCTTAAAGTATTTGTTTCGACAAATGCTAAATTTCTGGAAAAGGACTATATGAATGATTTTGTGCCTAGAAGTAGAATTGTCCTGAATGAGATGTCAGGAGATACAATTCCACGAGAGGTTACACAACCTAACCCAATTGTAAGTTCCGATCCAACACAAGATCAACAACCTAACATTCCTCGTCGTAGTGGGAGGGTTAGAACACAACCCGAAAGATACATCGGTCTGGGAGAATCAGTGGAGAATCTCTCAGACGACGATGATCCCTATACGTACAAGGAAGCTATGGAGGATGTTGATAGTCGCCATTGGCAAAAGGCAATGCAATATGAGATTGAATCTATGTTCGATAACAAATTCTGCTCCCTTGTAGACTTGCCTAAAGGGATAAAACCCATTGGGTGCAAGTGGGTATACAAGAGGAAAAGAGGTATGGATGGAAAGGTGGAAACCTTTAAAGCTAGATTGGTAGCTAAAGGGTATACACAGAAAGAAGGTATCGATTACGAGGAAACCTTCTCTCCTGTGGCCATGCTTAAATCCATTAGGATACTCTTATCCATTGCAGCATCTTTAGATCTAGAGATTTGGCAAATGGACGTCAAGACAACTTTCCTTAATGGAAGTCTTGACGAGAGCATCTACATGATGCAACCAGAGGGATTCATTGAAAAGGGCCAAATGGAAAAGGTATGCAAGTTGCAGAAATCCATATATGGATTAATGCAAGCATCCAGATCCTGGAACATAAGGTTCGATCAAGATGTCAAAGGTTTTGGATTTATTCAGAATCTTGACGAACCTTGTGTATACAAAAGGATTAAGGGCGACAAGTTGGTTTTCCTGATTCTTTATGTTGATGATATACTACTCATCGGAAACGATGTAGGTGTATTGACATCAGTAAAAGAATGGTTAGCAAAACAATTTGATATGAAGGACTTAGGAGAAGCAAGTTTTATTCTAGGTATCCAAGTTATAAGGGATAGAAAGAATAGAACGATTGCATTATCCCAAGCTTCATACATAGACAAGATCTTGTCTAGGTTTTCCATGCAGGATTCCAAGAAAGGTATGTTACCTTTCAGACATGGAATCAAGCTTTCTAAGGAACAAGTTCCTAAGAATGAGCATGAAGAGCAATTCATGAGCAGAGTTCCATATGCCTCGGCGGTTGGAAGTCTCATGTATGCAATGCTCTGCACTAGACCAGATATTTGTTTTGCTGTTGGCATAGTAAGCAGGTTTCAATCGAAACCTGGTCTTGATCACTGGACGGCAGTCAAGCATATTTTCAAGTATCTTAAGAGAACGAGAGATAATATGCTTGTATACTCTGGAGGGGATTTGATTCCCGTTGGGTATACAGATTCTGATTTTCAATCAGATTCTGACTCCAGAAAATCCACATCAGGGGCTGTGTTTACTATTGGAGGAGGAGCGGTTATATGGAGGAGTATCAAGCAATCTTGTATTGCTGATTCCACCATGGAGGCTGAGTATGTTGCTGCATGCGAGGCTGCCAAAGAGGCTGTTTGGTTCCGCCAATTCTTGATTGACTTGGAAGTGGTTCCTAGTGCGAATAAGCAGATCACTATCTACTGTGATAACAGTGGAGCAGTGGCTAATTCGAAAGAACCAAGAAGTCACAAGAGAGGTAAACACATTGAAAGGAAATATCATCTTTTAAGGGAGATTGTTCAAAGAGGTGACGTGACGATTACCAAAATCGCGTCAGCAGAAAATCTAGCGGATCCCTTCACAAAGGCTCTACCTCAGAAGAGTTTCGATGGGCACCTAGAGAACATGGGCTTGAGAGATATGACACATTTGCTATAGCGCAAGTGGGAGATTGTTAGGATTATGCTCAATAGCAAGAGTGTAATAGTGTAATTAACAATCTTTTTCATATTAATAAAGTGATTTCTGTTTTAAACAAATCTTATAGCATTTATAGTTTAATAATTGTCAAAGTAAATAATCATAAGGTCTAAAGACTATGAGAAAATAAGAATTGTTCGTACATCTGGATATGTATGTGGTAGACACAATTCTTTAGTTAGTCTTGAATATCGTTCACAACTTAAGTTAAAGGTTGGGCACCTTTATCTTGTTAAAGTTGTAGAATTCTTTTGCTAGCATTTGAGTGGGATCAAATGAGATATGATGAGTCTAAAATCATCGGAGTGTCTTCGAGCAAAAGAATCTAGTGCACTGGGTGCATTGAACAGGATCACAATGAAATACTTTATCTATAACCGTCAGTAGATAAAAGTAATTTCATTATCAGGACAATCGGAGAGTCTATCTTAATCCTGAGATAAATGATGGACTTATGGTTACAGGTGATATCATTTGAGCTATCAATGAGTACGATTATATCGCATAATCTATCCTTGATAGTTTGGGGATATTCATTTGTTAATCGATAGAGGACTTCATTTATAGATATGGACATCGTGGCTCCATTTATTAAATGAGAGTATAATATCATCATATGGATGTTTTGAGGTAATTGGATATTAAATCTCAACGTTGAGTTTTCAATAGTGTCTATTGAAAACATGGCTTCTGGACAAGTCAAAATATCCAAGTTCAAAACGTGGTCATATGAGTAAATATGGTAACTTGGAGAGTTATAGGCGGTCTATGAACTCTTGGCGATTACTGATATTAATCACGAGGATACACTATCTCCAATATGATTGTCTAGGGTATGAATGAGGAAGCATCTTCCTTTTCTGTCTTTATTTAAGAGTTCAATTTTAGCTCTTTAGTGGAATGAGCTAAAATTAATGGATCGGACCTAAGTGAATAATTTGTTGATTGTGATTAGGTTATGTCTATTGGAGCTTAAATTTAGATAGCCCGCCAAGATCCTCAATCCACACGGACTTGCATGGATCACTTGTTATATTCTACCGGACCAATTTAGGGTCCATCTAGAATTGCAATTTAATGTATTAAGAATATAATATGCACATTATTTATATAATGGGCTGCACAATTATATTTATATATTAATGGATGACATGTGGGCTTGTTTCTTTTAGTAAGAATGGGTCTAGTTCACATATGGGCTTTTTATTTAAAGTCCTATGGATTTAATGAAATAAGAAAAATAATATTTGGCCCAATGTATATATGTGGGGCGGCAACATGCTATAATGGCATTTAATATTATTTTGTTTCATTATTTAATTAAATAAGAATTAATTAATTTATTAATTAATTGTTTAATTAAAGTAACAAATCTTTTCTAAATAGGAAATATGATTCCTATTTGTATACTATTGGTAGTAGTATAATTAAATAGAAAGACTTGTTTGACAAGGAAAATAAATAATTAATTTTATTTATTTAATCAAATAGGAAGTCTTTTTATTTTAGTCAAATAAGGAATAAAAGATTTATGAGTTTGATTAGATTTTGGAAATCTTTTCTAAATAGGAATTAGGGTGCAATTCAAACTAATTAATTTTGTTTGGAAATTGCGGCAACCCTAATTATTTTAGGAAGAGAATTCGGCCAACCCTAAAGAAGGAAGAATAGAAATTTCGGCCACATATATATGTACACATATAGATTAGGTTCACGCGAGTTTCGATCATACGATTGAGAACTCAAAAGTGACCGGAATAATCTTAGGTTCCTTTAGATTGTTTTTGGGACTAACGAATCAAGAAAAGTTTGTTTAAATCCAATCACAGGTTTGCAATTCAAAGAGAAGGGAGACCACGCTCCTAGGTGATCCACGTTCGTGCTAGGATTGAAGATCTTGCGGATTACCATCGACGCAAGTCAATCGGATCACGCGACAAGAGGTATTAATCTTTTATTACTTTATTATATATGTTTGATTAATCAAAAGGGTTTAAGGTTCATAAAATTGGAAAAATTTTAAAAGCTACTCAAACTAATTTTTTTTAGTCTCGCTTCCGCTGCGGGTACGATTTTTCCCTACAATTGGTATCAGAGCCTAGGTTGAACCCTTTTAATTAATTAAACGTATATATACGTGGATCGATTTCTTTTTAATTGTGATTATGCATGTTTAGAAAGAGATGTCACTCTAGGTATTCGCATATATAATTACATGTGATGTATGGATTTATATATGTTTTTATGTGGATTGTTATTGCTCAATTTTGGCCCTAGATTTTCTATGTATTTTTGGTTTTGGAATTGTAACAAGAAGGGTGGTCTATCATCGCCATAATTCCTTCTTGGTAGTTGCTAGAATTTTTTTTATGTATTAAAAATTGCTGCAGTTTTTTAATGTATTATTTATTATAATGTGCAGTATTTTTTTACTGTCATATAAAAAAAAAATAATAATAATAAAATAAAATAAAATTCTGCAGTAATTTTATTTGATTAAATTAAATTGTAAACACGTTCTACATTGAAGAATCGAAGAAACGAAGCAACCGGAACCGAGAACGAGCACCGTGCGCACCCTAGGAGTGGATTGGGCTGCGCATGGCATGCCCGAAATCCAGTGGGCTGCACACGGCAGCCTTGCCACCAAGAGGGCTGCGCACGGCAGCCATGCAAGGCCCATGGGCTGCGCATGGCAGCCCCTTACGTGGGGTTGTGGGCCGTACAATCCCGTGGAGGGAGGCTGGAGGATGGGCTTATGGTGATGGGCCACTTGAAGATCTTGTATTCCTATATCAATGTAATTTATTTGTTTTTCTAGGATGGGCCAAAATTGTTGCTATTTAATTTATGCTTAAATATTACAATTTTTGTTGTTGTATGATAACATGACATATAGAATAGGAGTGCCACTCATATATCTCTTTTGGTATGAACATGCATTGAATGATTTAGGTATCTAAATTGGCATCTAGATAACTTGGTAAATCATTCTATGAGATTTAATCACACGCCTTAAATAATTGAGTGGGAGAAGGTGTTTTTGTAACACCTATGGCTTCCAAGATTAGTTGAGCTTAATTATTTTATGGTAATTCCCCAAAGGGACATCCATGAATGGAATTAAGCAATATACTTCCTTACAAGGATAGACTAGACAATGGACTCAACGAGATCTACTCCCAAAGGAGGGATTTTTGTGAGAGAAAATTGAGGGTCGATATCTTGGTAACACACTCAATGTAATTTTATTGATATCCTCCAAAGAGTTATTGTCAGTAAAATTGCAAGGCTAAAATTGAAAACGCTGGTTGTTATGTTAACAATTAGGTGGGACCTAGTCTAACTAGTAAATGGTGCGAACTCCCAAAGGAGGCGTAACATTTATGGGTGTTAGATCACCGTTGAATTTTTATGATTGAGTTATTCATTTAATTCAAGATAAATATTTAAAAGTGCTTTATAATGATTATTTACTTATATTAATTTTTGTTTAATTAAGAAATCATGACCCCATCATTTATGAACATCCTGAAAGATAAAACTTTAACCGGTAATAATTATGTCACATGGAAAAGGAAAATTGGGTTATTGCTGCAAGCTGAAAAAAATATAAATTTTGTTCTAACTACTCCTAAACCACCTGCTCTTACTAATGAATCTAATGCAATGAGACGAGTATGAGCAGTGGAAGACCTCTAATGAGATGGCCAAAGGGCTACCATCTCCGACGTGTTGCAACAGCAGCATGAAGGAATAGGGTCTGCTGCTGATATGATGATGTCTCTAGAAAAGATTCATATGGTTGGTAAAGTTGCTACTATTAAGACCCGTCAGAAGGTCAAGGAATAATAGAAGAAAAAGCAACTTGGGCCAACCAAGAAAGAGACTAAGAAAGTAACCAAGATCAAAAGGAAGTGCTTCTTTTGTGGTGAAAAGAGACATTGGAAAAGTAATTGCCCAAAGTCTCAGAATAAGAAGGAACAAGGTAATGTGAATTATCTTGAAACATGTTTTTCTGGCAGATTCTACAGATTCTTGGATCGTAGACTCTGGAGCCAATAATCATGTTTGTTATTCCTTATGGGGGTTCCAAGAAAAGAGAAGGCTGAGTTAGAATGAAATCAATTTACGCTTGGGCAACGGAACGTTAGTGTCTGCAAGTGCAGTGGGAGATATTAGAGTTTATTTGGATTCTAGAAGACATTTAGATTTAATAGACGTTTATTATGTACCTCAATTCAAGAGGAATTTAATTTCAGTTTCTTGTTTAAATAAATTTGAATATTCAGTTACTTTTAATAAAATTTTATTATTAGTAAGGATGACAAATTTGTTTGCAAAGGTACATTGGAAAATGGTCTATTCTATTTGCATAGAAATATCTCTCACTTGTTAGACACAGAATTAACGCAACCTAATCATAAAAGAGTAATATTATCAAAAGATGAAACCTACCTATGGCATTTACGCCTAGGTCATATTAACCTTAATAGGATTAAAAGATTGGTAAGTGACGGACCTTTGAGTGACTTAAAGGTTGATGATCTACCAACTTGTGAATCTTGTTTGGAAGGTAAAATGACCAAAAGGACGTTCTCTGCCAAAGGTGCCAGAGCCATTGAATGTTTAGGATTGATACACACTGATGTATGTGGACCTATGAGCATTCAAGCTAGAGGTGGATATGAGTACTTCATCACTTTCACAGATGATTACTCAAGATTTGGCTATGTGTATCTCATGCGACATAAGTCGGATGCTTTTGACATGTTCAAAGTGTAGGGAAAAATATACCCGCAGCGGAAGCGAGACTAAAAAAAATAGTTTGAGTAGCTTTTAAAAATTTTCCAATTTTATGAACCTTAAACCCTTTTGATTAATTAAAGATATAAAAATAAACAAAAGATTAATACCTCTTGTCGCGTGATCCGATTGACTTGCGTCGATGGTAATCCGCAAGATCTTCAATCCTAGCACGAACGTGGATCACCTAGGAGCGTGGTCTCCCTTTCTTTGAATTGCAAACCTGTGATTGGATTAAACAAACTTTTCTTGATTCGTTAGTCCCAAAAACAATCTAAAGGAACCTAAGATTATTCCGGTCACTTTTGAGTTCTCAATCTTATGATCGAAACTCGTGTGAACCTTAATCGATATAGTATATACAAGCTTATTAATGAACAAGCAAACAATATACCATCAAAGAATAATCTATGTTCCTTTTGTTTTTAGTAGAATAATAGATCTCTAACTATGAGTTGAGAAGAAGAAGAAGAAGAAATAAAATTTCTGCACATGAACCCTAGGCTGGCCGAAAATCATCAATAGCCTTATTTGTGGCAAATTTTCTTTTTCTCTTTCTTAACTAGGGTGGCCGAATTCTTTTACCAAAACCAATTAGGGTTGCCGCAATTATTACTCCTAAAATATTGGAGATTTAGTTGCACCCTAATTCCTATTTTGTTTAAGATTTCCAAACCCTAATCAAACTCATAAATCTTTTATTCCTTATTTGACTAAAATGAAAGACTTCTTATTTGATTTAATAAATAAAATTAATTATCTATTTCCTTGTCAAACAAGTCTTTTAATTTAAGTATACTACTACTACCAATAGTATACCAATAGGAATCATATTTCCTATTCAGAAAAGATTTGTTTCTTAATTAAACAATTAATTAATAAATTAATTAATTCTTATTTAATTAAACAATGAAAACAAAATAATATTTAAGGCTTTTAAATCACCTTGCCGCCCCACATGTATATATTGGGCCAAATATTATTTTTCTTATTTCATTAAATCCATAGGACTTTAAATAAAAAGCCCACATGTGAACTAGACCCATTCTTACTAAAAGAAACAAGCCCACATGTCATCCATTAATATATAAATATAATTTAGCAGCCCATTACATAAATAATGTGCAAATTATATTCTTAATATATTAAATGCAATTCTAGATGGACCCTAAATTGGTCCGGTAGAATATATCAAGTGATCCATGCAAGTCCGTGTGGATTGGGGATCTTGGCGGGCTATCTAAATTTAAGCTCCAATAGACAGAACCTAATCACAATCAACAAATGATTCACTTAGGTCCGATTCATTAATTTTAGCTCATTCCACTAAAGAGCTAAAATTGAACTCTTAAATAAAGACAGAAAAGGAAGATGCTTCCTCATTCATACCCTAGACAATCATATTGGAGATAGTGTATCCTCGTGATTAATATCAGTAATCGCCAAGAGTTCATAGACCGCCTATAACTCTCCAAGTTACCATATTTACTCATATGACCACGTTTTGAACTTGGATATTTTGACTTGTCCAGAAGCCATGTTTTCAATAGACACTATTGAAAACTCAACGTTGAGATTTAATATCCAATTACCTCAAAACATCCATATGATGATATTATACTCTCATTTAATAAATGGAGCCACGATGTCCATATCTATAAATGAAGTCCTCTATCGATTAACAAATGAATATCACCAAACTATCGAGGATAGACTATGCGATATAATCGTACTCATTGATAGCTCAAATGATATCACCTGCAACCATAAGTCCATCATTTATCTCAGGATTAAGATAGACTCTCCGATTGTCCTGATAATGAAATTACTTTTATCTATTGACGGTTATAGATAAAGTATTTCATTTTGATCCAGTTCAATGCACCCAGTGCACTAGACTCTTTTGCTCGAAGACACTCCGATGATTTTAGACTCATCATATCTCATTTGATCCCACTCAAATGCTAGCAAAAGAATTCTACAACTTTAACAAGATAAAGGTGCCTAACCTTTAACTTAAGTTGTGAACAATATTCAAGACTAACTAAAGAATTGTGTCTACCACATACATATCCAAATGTATGAACAATTCTTCTTTTCTCATAGTCTTTAGACCTTATGATTATTTACTTTAACAGTTATAA